>CM077652.1:9919144-10024144 GCA_039707465.1 Rhabdophis nuchalis | reverse complement strand
ATTAAATACGTATTCTCTTTATTATAAGTTTCAGGTAATATCCCCAACAAACATTTCTGCTTTCAACTCAATACGTTGTTTTACCATCCTTTCCAACCATATCTTTATTTTTGTCCAGTACTTCTTTGCTTCTCCACATGTCCACCACGTATGATGGTTAGATCCAGGGAACTGGTGACATTTCCAACATTTAGCTGATTTGTCTTTAAACATCTTTGCCAACCTTTTGGTTGCCACGATGTAGAAAAGATGTGGAGACTCTAGAAAGAGTGCAGAGAAGAGCAACCAAGAGGATGAGGGGACTGGAGACTAAAACATATGAAGAACGGTTGCAGGAACTGGGTAGGTCTAGTTTAATGAAAAGAAGGACTAGGGGAGACATGATAGCATCTTCTGATATCTCAGGGGTTGCCCCAAAGAAGAGGGAGTCAAGCTATTCTCCAAAGCACCTGAGGGCAGGACAAGAAGCAACGGGTGGAAACTAATCAAGGAGAGAAGCAACTTAGGAGAAATTTCCCAACAGTTAGAAGAATTAATCAACGGAACAACGTGCCTCCAGAAGTTGTGAATGCTCCAACAGTCTTTAAGAAGATGTTGGATAGCCATTTGTCTGAAGTGGTGTAGGGTTTCCTGTCTAAGCAGGGGGTTGGACTAGAAGACCTCCAAGGTCCCTTCCAACTCTTGTTATTCTATTTTAACCTTGCCAACGGAAGATGCCATCTATAAAACATGATATATACATTCTCTCTTTTTTTTTTTTTGTACATACATTTTTATTTTCAACATAAGAAAACAAGTAAAAACATTAATCATCGTCAGCTTTGTACAACAGCTTTGCCGTCACAACGAGAGAAAGCAGCAACTTATAACTAAGCAAACTTAACAATAAAGTCCTAATAGTAGGCATAATATTTAACACCAGCCTTTACACTGTATACAACCCATCTAGTTAAACTACCTACTTCATCAATTCTTATTATCATTACATTTCTTAATATTATTCGCCAATATCTGAATTAAACATATATTATTGCTTCAGCTGTTACTATTCGATCGTTTCCGTATCCAATTATACCACCTCTTCCACGAATTATAGAATTCCGAATCCTTTTTCCCTTTAATTAATTTTGTTAATCTATCCGACTCTGCGCACTCAATAATAATACAATAATACAATAGCAGAGTTGGAAGGGACCTTGTAGGTCTTCTAGTCCAACCCCCTTCGTGGGCAGGAACCTTATACCATTTCAGACAAATGGCCATCTAACATCTTCTTAAAGACTTCCAGGGTTGGGGCATTCACAACTTCTGGAGGCAAGCTGTTCCAGAGGTTAATTGTTCTAACTGTCAGGAAATTTCTCCTTAGTTCTAAGTTGCTTCTCTCCTTGATTGGTTTCCACCCATTGCTTCTTGTCCTGCCCTACTCATTGATTTTATTTATTACTGCCCTATCCGTCGATATTTGTTCGCTTTTCAATTCCTGGGCAAATGCCAATCTTGCCGCAATAATTATGTGCAACGCCAGAAACCATGTATCCATATTGATATCAGGGGGTTTAAGCCCTAAAAGGAAGGTTTCCGGTTTCAATTCTAGCCGATATTGGGTAATTTCTATAAGTAAAGATTCTCCATAGATTCCTGTTTTACAACATTATTCTCAATTGTCTTTGGAAAATACATTACTACTGTAAAAAGACGTACCCATAATACATTCTCTTTATATGCGGTGAACATGGTTAATTTATAATTTCGGTCCCACGGCTTCCTGCCGTTTATCTAATTCTATCGCCTGATCAAAATACTCCGCCTATTTCCTGATTTCTCTCTCTTTTCTCTCCTCGGTGCAGATGACGAGAACATGGTGGCCAAGTTGGAAGAGATGTATGGAGACATTGATGCTCTGGAATTCTTCCCAGGGCTGTTGGTGGAAAAGACCTACCCCAATGGCATCTTTGGGCAGAGCATGATAGAAATGGGGGCTCCCTTCTCCTTGAAGGGGCTCCTGGGGAACCCCATCTGTTCCCCTGAATACTGGAAGCCCAGCACATTCGGGGGCGCCGCCGGCTTTCAAATCGTGAACACGGCAACCTTGCGAAAACTGGTTTGCCTCAACGTGAAACGGTGCCCCTATGTGGCTTTCCACACGCCCGACCACGGAGAAGCCGAAGGCTCTGAGGAGGAGGAGGAGAGGCAGCCTTCCGCGGAGCTCTAACGCAGTTCTGAGCGAGAGCCGGAAGCCAACTCCTGATCCCGACAAAAAACCCCTTTTATTCATTGACTGTGAATTCTGCTCCTTCCCATCCAGCAAAGTCTTTCGAGGGAGGATTTACGGTCACAGACCTCATCTGGCTTGGAGAGCTGCCAGGCTGAGATTTCTGCAGAACATGGCCAGGAGCCTCACCAACCAATGAAGCGAACCAATTCTCTCCTGCAAACTCCACTCCCCTTTCGCTCCTCTTTTATTTCCTCTGCGTCGTCCACCTGCGACCTTCCTCCCAAGTTGACCCTTGTTCACCTCCAGCAAAGTCTTTCGAGGGAGGATTTACGGTCACAGACCTTATCTGGCTTGGAGAGCTGCCAGGCTGAGATCTGCAAAACGTGGCAAGGAGCCTCGGAGAGTCACGAACCAATGAGGCGAACTCATGGTCTCCTGCAAACTCCACTCCCCTTCCGCTCCTCTTTCATTCCTTATGGGAGGGGCCATTCACCACCCACCGGTGCCTTTACTCCTGAGTCGAACCCTGTTCTTTAGCTCTTCCCTTCTTCTGGCAGCTCTGCTGGGGACAGGCTCCAGCTGTTCCTCTGCCTCATTGACGTCTGACTCCGAAGGCAGCTGATAACTGTCAAGATGGCCCTGGCCCGCTCTCTGCCTCCGACACAGAGCCGTCCTCCGAGCCTTCCCCAAACTCCAGGACTGGCCCAGGTTCCTCCCCAACCCTCCTCACTGTCCGAATCTGCTGCCACAACCCAAAGCTCTTTTTGGTTGAGTTATACAAGTAGTCCTTGGATTACAACAGTTCGCTTCCCGACTGCTCGAAGTTACCACGGCCCTGCGACCGTTTTCCCTACACATACGACCGTTGCATTCTCCCCACGTTCGGAATGCTCGACAAACGTGACTTGCATTTGTGAAAGTCGCAGACTGTCCCGGCCTTCGGACAAGCCTAGTCCATGGGGTGTGTGCGTCAGTGGTGGGTTTCTGCAGGCTCGCACCTACTCGCGAGAGCCGGTTGGTGAAATTTAGAGAACCGGTGAGAGGGGGTTCCACCGGCGTACCTGGAAGTAAATCTGGCCCGCCGCTGCCAGTGACCCAACGGGAAGGAAAGGAAAGGAAGGAAGGAAAGAAAGAAAGAAAGAAAGGAAGGAAGGAAGGAAGGAAGGAAGGAAAGGAAAGAAAGAAAGAAAGAAAGAAAGAAAGAAAGAAAGAAAGAAAGAAAGAAAGAAAGAAAGAAAGAAAGAATTTATCATCACAATTGAGTCCAAAATTTTGGTTGCTAAGCAAGAGCGTTGTTAAATGAGTTTCACCACATTTTAAAAGGTGGCCACTCCCACCCTGTCACAGGACTTCCAAGCCTATTCCAAGATAGGCCACACCTACAGAGTAGGGTCTAAAAAAATTTGAAACCCATCACTGGTGTGTGTGTGTGTGTGTTGGATTCGCCGAACCACCGTGTGACTCGTTTAAGAACGGCTGCGACCCACTTAACCAACCTGGCCAGAGAGAGTTTGAAAAAATCGACGCCTTTCTCTCACCCAGCGGCCGGAATTTCAGCCCTCAGCTGCGGACGTAACTTGTGGATGACCTGTGCGTCTTCCCCTCCAGGCTTTTGACCAGGAGGTCATGACGGCATGAGAGCAACAAGGAAAATTGTGTGTGTATGTGTGTGTGTGTGTGTGGGTGTGTACGTGTAGCCTCTCTCCCTCAGCTTGTGGCTAGCCCCCTCCTCACATTCTGCAAATGCCTTCGGGGGACCACCGTCTGGAGAGGAGAGGAAACACCAGCTGAATTTCCCCCCGTTTTTCCTTGTGTCTGGACATTCTGAGTCATCCAGGTCACCGTTGTCCCAAAAGTGTTTTTTGCAAGACTTTCTGGATTTCCCCCCCCCCTTCTTTGAAGACATTTCCCTTCCCATCCAAGAAGCTTCTCCAGTTCTGGTTGAGGGTAGACGTCCCTCAGAACTGATGAAGCTTCGCGGAGGAGAAACGAAACGTCTCCAAGGGCAAAGGAAGTCCAGCTGCCTCTTGAAACAGCACCTTTGGGACTGAACGTCTGTAGAGGTTCTCCATCATCCAAGGTCGTGGTTGTCCCCAGAGTGCTTTTTTTTTTCCAGGAGGCCACTGGACTTTCTTGGTTTTTCTTTGAAGACATTTCCTTCCTCAACCAAGAAGCTTCTTCAGCTCTGACTAGATGATGGTGGGGAATGGAAGGATTGATGCTCCTTGCAGACAGCTGGTCCTTTGAATCCTTTTGGAAGGTCCTTGAGGCCACCTGGAGGTTTATCTGTGTCTTCTTTAAAGACCTTTTGCTTCTCCTCCAAGAAGCTTCTTCAGCTCTGACTGGATGGTGGTGGGGAATGGAAGGATTGAGGCTCCTTGAGACAGCTGGTCCTTTGCATCCTTTTGGAGGGTCCTTGAGGCCACCTGGAGGTTTATCTGTGTCCTCAGGACCACCTGTTGAGAGAGAGGGGCTCAATTGGGTCACAGGGGGCCTCTTTGACCCTTCTTTCAAGCCAGCGGTCCTCTCTGTCCATAGGGTGGACTTCGCTGTCTTCCAAAGAGTGACCCTTTGCCTTTTAAATGCGGACGGGCTGCTGAATCTGGTCGTGATGGCTTGGCTCTCCTACGTTGAGTCAGGCATTGGCAAAGGGGTTGTATTGTTTCCCTCAAACCCCCAGCTTTTTCTGCCAGGAGGGTAAATCCTCCCATTCCCCACCAGCCACTCACTCCAGAGCTGAAGAAGCTTCTTGGATGAGGAGCCGAAACATCTTTCAAGAAAAGCCAAGGAAGTCTTGGGTGTGGAGAAAGCATTTTTGGGACCACCAGCTTAACGGAGCAGAAGGAATCCATCTCCGTCTCCTTGGTGGTCTTCAGCTCCCTCCCTGCCCCCAGGAACGTCTGTAAGCAGGATCTGGAGGGGGACCAAACCTGTTGTAGATGAGACTTTGGGGGCGGTGTCTGTCTTTGCTTTCAAAAGTATTCCCGCAGGTGGTGCCCCTATGCGCCCCCGAGGCCAGGAGGAAAACCCGAGAGAAGCGTGGGGTTAAAAATAAAAGGAGATGCTCCAAATAAAGCAGGAAAACTTGATTTGCTGAGCTAAAGAACTCCATCCATTGGCATTTCTTTTCCTCCAGGTAGGGGGGAAATTATGGTCACCAGCATCACCTGGAGAAGATGCTGGGAATCCAGGTGTGCTTGGAGGGCCTCGCTCAGTAACGCTGGCACCAACGTCTTTGTGAACTTGAGAGGGGTGGAGTGTGTGTGTGTACCCCATCTGGGGATGAGACCCGAAGCAGTCTCTCGCCATGAGGAGGTGGGTGCCTGTGGCAAAGAGGTTGCCCCCCTCCCCTCTCCATCTCTTGCCCCACTGCTCCTCGTTTCAGGGGGCTTATCTGGAATGAGGACAAGGGAAAGAGAGATTTGATAGGCGAGGGGGGGGGGATAAGGGATAAATGGAAATGGAAATAAATAGAAATAATTAGGATAGGATAGAATGAATTAGAATTAGATTAGAGTAGAGTAGAATAGAATAGAATTTGGAGTAAAATAAGAGTAGAACAGAATGAGTTAGAATTAGAATAGAATAGAATAGAATTTGGAGTAAAATAAGAGTAGAATAGAATGAATTAGAATTAGATTAATGTAGAGTAGAGTAGAATAATGGAGTGAAGAATAGCACAGAATGTATTAGAATTAGATTAATATAGAATAGAAAAAATAGTGGAGTGCAGAATAGAATAGCATAGAATGAATTAGAGTAGAGTAGAGTAGAATAGAATGAATTAGATTAATGTAGAGTGGAGTAGAGTAGAATAATGGAGTGAAGAATAGAATAGCATAGAATAGAGTTAGAATTAGATTAGTGTAGAGTAGAATAGAATGAATTAGAATTAGATTAATATAGAGTAGAGTAGAAAAATAATGGAGTGAAGAATAGAATAGCATAGAACAGAATGAATTAGAATTAGATTAGTATAGAGTAGAGTAGAATAAAATAGAATAGAATGTGGAGTAGAGTAGAATAGAGTAGGATAGGATAGGATAGGATAGAGCTGGAAGGGACCTTGGCGGGCTTTTAATCCAGCCCTGTGCTCAAGCAGGAGAACGAAAGGACAGAAGGGAGGAAAGGAGGGAAGGAGAGAGATAGGAAAAAAAAAAGAAAGGGCGGGAGGAGAGAGGGGAAAAAAAAGAAAGAAAGAAAGAAAGAAAGAAAGAAAAAGGGAGGAACATCAAGAGGAAAGAGAAAGAAGAAAGAAAAGGAAGGGAGGGACAGGAAGGAAAGAAAGAGAAAGAAAGAAAAAAGGGAGGGGCGGAGAGGAAAGAAAGAAAAGACAAAAGCAAATTATAACCTATCATCCCACTGCACCCATTCCATCTTCCCTCTATTCTCTTTCAATCCCACCACCCCAAACCTGATTCCCAAGACCCCCTTGTCCCATCCTCCTCTTCTTTTCTCTGTCAACCTCCCCCCTAAACCCTCCTGAAATCCAACCACAAGGGCCACTCCCTCTCTGTGCGCAGGTGTGTCAAAACTCACACGTGTGTGGCTTCTCCCCCTTTCGGGTGGGGCCCAGAGAATCACCAACCTCGCTCCCTTGGCAGTCTGAAAAGCCTGATTTCTCAACCCTACGACAACCCCCTCCCTTATGGGCCCAGGTGTGTGTACCTGCCACCCTGGGGGGGATGGGATGCTACCTTCCCACCGCTCCTCCCATCATCCCCCAACTCAGCAGCCTGGCTGGGGAGGAGGGAGCGTGCAACCCATCTGGAAGGCACAGCTGGGGAAGGCTGCTGCAACCCGGCCCTTTGTTAGGAGCAGCTGCAAAGGCTTAAGGGACAAATATTTACAACCTGGTGGAGCCACCCACGCACATCAACTGATGTTTACTGGCTGAGTCACCCGGGCGCCCATCCGGCCTTCCTTCGTGGCACGCCCGCCTTGCCTGACCCCGGAGGGAGCTTCGGGCCAGAGGGATTCGTGCAAAGGAGAAGGATCCGTTTCCTGGCATTGTGCGAGAACATAAATCACCAATAAACACAGGCGGAGCGGTTGGGAAAAAAGGGGGAATTTGTGGAAATAATAAGCGGAATCCAGCTCTTGCGTTGCTCCATAACGGCTGCTGTAAAAAAAACTGGGTGATACAGAGGAACAGAGTTGGAAGGGACCTTGCAGGTCATCTAGTCCAACCCCCTTGGCCAAGCAGAAGACCCTACGTCTGCCTCTACCTAGGATTGAACTCGCCAACCTTTAACAGATGAACAGAGTTGGAAGGGACCTTGCAGGTCATCTAGTCCAACCCCCTTGCCCTAGCAGGAGACCTTACGTCTGTCTCTACCTAGGATTGAACTCACCAACCTTTGCAGGTCATCTAGTCCAACCCCCTGCCCAAGCAGGAGGCCCTACGTCTGCCTCTATCTAGGATCGAACTCACTAACCTTTAACAGATGAACAGAGTTGGAAGGGACCTTGCAGGTCATCTAGTCCAACCCCCTTGCCCAAGCAGGAGACTCTACATTCTGCCTCTACCTAGGATTGAACTCACCAACCTCCTGATTGGGAGGCGAGAGCTCCACCTCTAGGCCACAGAAGTGAATATTTCTTCTCTCCAGGCTGGGGTCTGGAAAGCCCAAAGGTAGCCAAATCGCTCCTTGTTTCGATGAATCAATCTGAATTGGAAGGGGCCTTGGAGGTCATCTAGTCCAACCTCTTACCCAAGCAGGAGCCCCTACACCATTTCTGACCAATGGCAGTCCAGTCTCTCCTTGAAAGCCTCCAGGGATGAAGCTCCCACAACTTCCGAAGGCAACTTCTGTTCCATTGACTACAGAATGGCAGAGTTGGAAGGGGCCTTGTAGGTCATCTAGTCCAACCCCCTTGCCCAAGCAGGAGACCCTACCCCATTTCTGACCAAGGGCAGTTCAGTCTCTTCTTGAAAGCCTCCAGGGATGAAGCTCCCATAACCTCCGAAGGCAACCTCTTCGTTTGACTATAGAATGGCCGAGTGGGAAGGGACCTTGGAGGTCATCTAGCCCAACCCCCCGTGCCCAAGCAGGAGACCCTGCACCATTTCTGACAGAGGGCAGTCCGGTCTCTTCTTGGAGCCCAGGAAAGTAAAATCTGTCCCTGCCTCCAATTTCCTCCCCATCTATTTGCCAGGAGTTGAGAGGGTCGGATGCCATGAACCGACTTTTCGTAATGTTGAGTTTCGAGCCAACTTTTGCACTCTCCTCCTTCGCCCGCATCCAGAGGCTCTTCATCTAGCTAGACGACGTCTATTTTGGGTTGACTTACGCCAATCTCTGCCCCGCCGCAGCCTCCACCTCCCGACTGCCTTTGAAGAGGCTTAAGCCTGGGGCGTTTAATGCCCAAGACTGAGTTCTTCCTGTTTGGATTGTTGTAATCCAAAGATAAAACCAGGCGCAACTTCCAAACATCCTTTTAAATGGGCTAGGAATGTGCGTCATCTCGCGCTCCCTCTGGCCTCAAATCCAGCTCTCAACTGGCACAAAGAATAAAGCTTTTGGGTACTACTTCTCCCCCCTCCTTTCCTCCCCCCACATGGCCCCAAAGTTTACACACACACACACACACACACACCAAGGAGGACTGTTTCTCACCTCGGTTGGGTCGACTGGAATGGGATCTCGGATTACTGTTGCCAGGTTGGGAGGGGTGTATCTATTGGGTAATGTGATTTATGACACAGACTGAGGGGAGGGAAGGAACAGGGGTAAAGTTCAGAAGACAGAGAAAGAAAAAAAGCAAAGATTTGAGTGCCAACAAATCTTGCCTAATGAAGCTATGAATACATCATTGGTTTTCGTATTGGCTCGCTTGTTATGAATCAAGTACGGCATCCTGAGGAAACTTGACACCAACTGCACTCCATTAGAAAAGCGGCGGGTTTTTTCATCTTTTTTTTTTTTATTGCGTTAAGAAAACACGGTTTAAGTTTCGCTAGGCCGGAAGGAGCCTTCAACAGTCAATCTGCACAAGACACACAGGGAAGGAGAGAGAGAGGGAGAGAGAGAGAGAGAGAGAGAAACCAGGACAGCCACATCCAGGGAGAGAGAGAGAGAGAAAGAGAGAGAGAGAGAGAGAGAGAGAGAGAGACTAAGATTGCCGGTTCCCAATATTTTTCCCAGGATAGAAAAAAGGTATCCGGGCTAGGAGCGCTTCCCACCCCACCCCAAGCAACTCTAGAGACTCCCGGTGTCCTGTCGATCGATCGCGGTCAGGTTTGAAGCGAAGGATGAGCGGGTCGCGCTCTCCCAGGAAACGGGGGGGCTGACAATCCTCCCACCCACCCCCATTCTGGGTGGCTGCAGTGACAGGACTCAAAGGCCTATTTCTGAATCTACGCCGTGCCCAGGAGGAGGGCCTGGGTTCAGGGGAGCACCGCCGAAGAAGCCGCCGCAGGTCGCAGACCGGCTGGATGGGTTTGGGGAGGGGGGCGGGGGAGAGACCGGGGATCTGTCTCTCAGTCGATCTCCAAGTCGCTGTCCTCGTCGTAGCAGGAGGCGGCGTTGCAGATGGAGGTGTAGAGCACCACGTCTTTCTCGGGCAGCAGGCTGAACTCCTGCAGGAAGGCCTCCAAGTCCGCGGCGAAGAAGTCTTGGCCCAGCTGGTCGGTCAGGCGGATGAAGTTGCCGATCAGCTCCCCGCCCTTGTACACCAGCAGGGCCGGCAGGGCGTTGCTGGTGAAGCGGGAGCTGGCGCCGATCAGGGAGCTGCGCACCCGGCAGAATTTCACCGTGGGGTACTCGGCGGCCAGGCAGAGCATGCAGCCGTCCAGGGCTTCGGCGCCGGGGATGCGGTCCTCGTAGATGTGGACCATGACCAGCGTCTTCTTGTCGCCTTGGTCCACCGTCTCCAGGAAGGCCTCGGCGCTCTGGATCTCGAAGACCTGCTTGAACTGCTGGCCCGGGTGCAGCTGCCGGCGCATCTCCTCCATGCGCTGCTTGCGGTATTGCTGCAGGAAGGCCTCGTCGTCCGTTTCCTGGTGCAGCGCCAGCTGGGGGGGGGGGGGAGAAGGAGAGGAGAAAGAGGTTTTGTTCCCCCAAAAAGCAGGAGGCAGAGTCCTGGTCCCCACAAAACCCTTTTTATTAAAACGAATGTGAATTCCTCTCCTTTACATTCAGCCAAGGCCTGGCAAACAGTCTTTCCAAGGCGTATTTATGACCACAGACCTCATCTAGCTTGGAAAGCGGCCATGGAAATATTTCCCCAAATGAGGTGCTGGGCAAGGAAAGGCTGGGCACAGAGTCTTTTGAGATTCACGGACAGATCTTCACACTCCTGAAAGGAATCTAACGGCCGAACAAATAAATTGTTTCCTGCATAAGCCCCCTCCCCTTTCGCTCCCCTTTTCTTTCCTCTGGGAGGGGCCATTCATCGTCCACCTGTGGGCCTTACTCCCGAGTCGACCCCTGTTCTTTAGCTGCTCCCTTCCTCTGGCAACTCTGAGCATGCCCACACTGGGAACAGGCTCCAGCTGTTCTTCTGCCTCACTGATCTCTGACTCTGAAGGCAGCTGATAACTGTCAGAGGGCCCTGGCCCCCTCTCTGCCTCCGACACAGGGCCTTCCCCAGACTCCAGGACTGGCCCAGGTTCCTCCCCAACCTCCTCACCGTCCAAATCTGCTGGCCACTGGCGGGCCACGACACAAGTAGTATGGACAACCCGTTTTAGTCTCCTAGTTATAGAAGAGCACCCAATTACTGCTCACAACTATCTTTACGTCGCCCAGTTACCGTGTGGCAAGGTGGGCGGCTAACAAATTATACAAAGGAAGCCACAGCCTCGGCCCCACTTGCCGACGTGGGGAAATCGATCCGAGACCCATCGGGGGTGGGGGTGGGGGAATCGTACCTTGTCGTTCAGCTTCTCCTGCAGCTCCTTCTGCTTCTGCTTGTCCTTCTCTTCGTCCAGGTGGGACTGGCAGGTCATGGAGAGCTTCTTGATCAACCTCTGCATCTCCCGGCACTGCTCCTCCCTCTGCTCCGTTTCCAGCTGTTTGAACCTCCTCCAGTCGTTAATCACCCCTTTAGGGCCTGGGTAAAAAAAGCACAATGGGTCCCATCACTCAAACTGCAGCTTTCATCAATCTCGATTTAAAAAAAAAGAAAATGCATCCATTACGGTGAATGGTTATATTTATATATATGGTGTGTGTGTGTGTCCATGTCCTGGATGCCATACACTCCAATCGAAACTAATCACATTAAACATAATTGTTACATTTGATCAACTTATGTGTTTCCAATACCCTCGGAGGCTGCAACGGCTGGGCCTCTTCCCTCTAGAACGACGGCACCTGAGAGGTGACCTGATTGAAGTCTATCAAATCATGCACGGTGTGGACAAAGTCAAAAAGGGAAAACTGTTTTCCCTATCGCACAACACTAGAACTAGGGGGCAACTCCATGAAACTTTGGATAGCTAGACCTCCAACAAATAAGAGGAAGGACTTTTCCACCCAGAGGATCCCTGGTCTATGGAACTCCCTGCCAGAAGAAGTGGGGACAGCTGTCAGCCTCGACACCTTTAAGAAAGGATGAGAGGAGTTCATGGAGAACAAGGATATCCATGGCTATCATGATGGATGCCTAAGGACACCCTCCGGGATGGAGAGATAGGCAGGATCTCTCTCAATGCCATTTGCAGGGAATCCTAAGCAGGTGAAGACATCTGCTTGGGAAGACCCTGAAGCAAATGGGGAGCCACTGTGTGAGACAGAATGCTGAACTGGATGGGCTGTGGCCTGTTCCAGCAAGGCTCTTCTTATGTTCTTATGTTCAATAACAATACACATTTATATTAGGTGGCAATCGGTCGTTAGTCAATTATTCCACATTTTCTCATTTCCAATTGAAACTAATCAGAGTAAACATAATTGTTACATTCGATCAACTTACTTATCTCTAATAATACGCATTTATATTAGGGTTGCAATCTGTTATTATTCAATTATTCCACATTTTCTCATTCTTACCTTCGTTTGATAAGGTAAACAAAATCCTTGAATGCCAGAAGTCCTTGCTCTGATAACTATATATATTTTTAGAAGTGGTTTAAATTGGCAAGGGGGACACCTCATTGTTTATTTGGTTAAACAAATCAATGCAGTTGTTAGTCACCCGGCCGTTAAGCAAATCAGCCTTCCCCGTTGAAGGGGATCATGGGACACCCCCCCTGGGACACTGTGACCGTCATAAATATGAGTCAGTGGCCAAACGGCTGGATTTTGATCACAGGGCCACAGATCTGGCAAGGGTTATAAGTGTGAAAAAAAAATAGAGAAATATAGATGTGTGTGTATGAAGATACTAAGATATATGGAAGAACAAGAGGGAGATTTAGAAACAGAAGGGCAGTAGTAAAAAGGTATGGGTAAACAATATGAAAGAATAGAATAGAATAGAATAGAAGAAAGAAGAATTTAGAGTAGAAAAGAAGAATAGAGAATAGAATAGAATAAGAATAAATAGAAGGCCTTGGTAATAAATAGCCCTTGGTAAGGCCACACTTGGAATCCGGCATCCAGTTTTGGTCGCCACGATGTAGAAAAGATGTGGAGACTCTAGAAAGAGTGCAGAGAAGAGCAACAAAGAGGATTAGGGGACTGGAGGCTAAAACATATGAAGGACGGTTGAAGGAACTGGGTAGGTCTAGTTTAATAAAAAGAAGGACCAGGGGAGACATGATAGCAGCCTTCCAATACCTCAGGGGTTGCCACAAAGAAGAGGGAGTCAAACTATTCTCCAAAGCACCTGAGGGCAGGACAAGAAGCAATGGGTGGAAACTAATCAAGGAGAGAAGCAACTTAGAACTGAGGAGAAATTTCCTGACAGTGAGAACAATCAATCAGTGGAACAGAAGTTGCCTCCAGAAGTTGTGAATGTCCCAACACTGGAAGTCTTTAAGAGGATGTTGGAGAGCCATTTGTCTGAAATGGTATAGGGCTTCCTGCCTAGGCAGGGGGTTGGACTAGAAGACCTCCAAGGTCCCTTCCAACTCTGCTATTGTATTATTGTATTATAGAATGAGAATAGAGAATGGAATAGAATAAGAATATAGAATAGAATAAAAATAGAACAGAACAGAACAAGAATATAGAGGAGTATAAAAATGGAAATATAATGTAATAGGATAGAATAAGAACAGAGAATAGAATAGAAGAATATAGAATAGAATAAGAATATAGAATAGGATATGAATAGAATAGAATCAGAATCAGAATCAGAATAGAATAGAACAGAACAGGAATCTAGAGGTGTATAGAAATGGAAATAGAATAGAATAGGATAAAGGCCAAGAATGTATGCACATCGGTCAGCTGGTCTTCAGGTTTCCATCAGGTGCGCGCACGCTCACGCATGTTCTGCTTTGGGCCCTCGGTGCCGAAAAGCTTCGCCATCCCTGCTCTTAAAGGAAGGGGGTACCTGTGTTGATGGCACTGCCGTCAGTGCTGAGGGCCACCTCTTCCGTCTCGGCGGCATCGTGGGCAGCGGCCGAGCCCTCGTGGTCGTCCTTCTCGCTGTCTTCCTCATCGCTGCTGCTGTAGTAGTACTGGAGTTTCTCCCCGAGCAACTTATCGTCCAGGGTGGTCATCGTGGGGGTGGGGGGCTGCGAAGGAAAGGAAGAGAGCGCTCAGCGGGAAGCCGGCGGGCTGCGTGGGAACGGAGCCTCCGCCTGCGCCGCCCCCATATCGCGCTTCCTCCCGTCACCGGGAGAGAAAACAAAAGTCGGCGACAACAGGAGAAAAACAACCGCAAGGCGCACAACAGCTGGAGACACAACCTCTGGGACCGGCGAGACTCCTACCTACCTGCAACACCAAATTATATATATATATTGATTCCAGCAGGGAATTCGTAACAAGAGCCACAATCCTGCCAGTGGACTAATACTAGGATCACGCCCTCTCCCGCTTAACAGATTCGATATTTTTAATTCCCCCCATCCCGCGCGGCTGAAAATGGTCAAATAGAGAGAGATGAACGAAGGCAGCCCCAGCAGCAAAAAGGGGCATTAAATGCAAACACTCCCCCCTCCCTTAATCCTTTATCCTCTAAGCAGGTTCTGGATTTGCCAGCAGGAATTTTAAAAGCCATCTGGTGGCTCAGTTGTTAAAAGTTTTTTTTTTTAAGGGTGTACGAATTGGGTACAAGAAGGAAAAGCATTTAAATGATTGGGATGGGTACTAGAAGTGTCCACTGAGGCACCGAATAATGCAAGATTGAAGGATGCGGTTTTAAGATAAATAAGAGGTGAAGGTCTAAGCAAGGGAAAAATGAATAATAAAACAGGGTGAAAGATGGGAGAGAGAAAAGGAATGCTTTTGAATAGTGGAGTGATATGGAGAGGAAAAAAGTTAAAAATGGAGATAGAAATAAGAGGGGAATAATAGTGTGTGTGTATGCGTGTGTATATATATTTATATATATATAAATATTAAGATATATGAAAGAACAAGTGAGAGGTTTAGAAATGGAATGGCATGTGTAAACAATATGAAAGAATAGAATAGAATAAAGTAGAATAGAAGAAGAAAAATAGAATAATTTAGAATAGAATAGAAAATAGAATAAGAATAGGGAATAGAGGATAGAGAATAGTAGAGAATAGAATAGAGAATAGCATAGAAAAGAAAATAGAATAGAAAAGAAAATAGAATAGAGAATAGAATAAGAATAGAGAATAGAAAAGAAAATAGAATAGAATAGAGAATAGAATAAGAATAGAGAATAGAAAAGAAAATAGAATAGAGAATAGAATAAGAATAGAGAATAGAAAAGAAAATAGAATAGAATAGAGAATAGAATAAGAATAGAGAATAGAAAAGAAAATAGAATAGAGAATAGAATAGAATAGAGAATAGAATAGAAAACAGATTAGAAAAGAAAATAGAATAGAATAGAGAATAGAATAAGAATAGAGAATAGAAAAGAAAATAGAATAGAGAATAGAAAAGAAAATAGAATAGAGAATAAAATTCTTTATTGGCCAAGTATGATTGGACACAAGGAATTTGTCTTTGGTGTATATGGTCTCAGTGTACATAAGGAGAATAAAATGCATCATCAAAAATAAAAAGATATGACACTTAGTGATAGTCAAGGTTACTAATCATATTAGGAAAATTAAAAACAATATTAATTGAAAGATACAAGCAACGAGGTTATAGTCATAAGTGGGGAGAGATACTAGGAAAATAATAATAATAATAATAATAATAATATAGTCTTAGTAAATAGTTTGATAATGTTGTTGGAATTAGTTGTTAAGCAGAGGGATGGTATTTGGGGAAAAACTGCCCTTGTGTGTAGTTCTTCTGGTGTGCAGTTTTGAAGGTAGAAGTTGAAACAATTTATGCCCAGGATGTAATGATGAAATAATGAAAATAATGAAGTGAAAATAATGAAAATGAAATGTAATCGCTATGAGTAATAATACTATGTCTGTCTATATTGAAAGGCATGGCACCATTCATGCAAGGATATGTATAAATAGTATAAAATAAAAAAATTGGATTGGGCAGTTGGGGTATAAGAAGAAAAGCATTTTTTTCTCCTGGTGAAGCAGAGGGATTTTTGGGTGGGGGTGGGGGGTAAAGCAGGGCACTCTGCGTCTGAGCTCCGGCTTAGGGGGCTTTTAGGAGGATTTCCGGAGCGGCTTGGAGAAGAGAGAAGCCCACGAGAGGAATTCTGCTGGACGCTGGGATTAAGAGGCTGAGCCATTACGGCTGTTAGCCTGAAGCTAAAACTGCTCCTTTTTTTGAAAAATGAAAGAAAAAAAGAAAGAAAGAAAGAGAAAGAAAGAAACAGACAGAAAGAAAGACAGAAAGACAGAAAAAAAGAAAGAAAGAAAGAAACACAGAAAGAAAAACAGAAAGACAGAAAGAAAGGAAATGAAGAACAGAAAGACAGAAAGACAAACAGAAAGAAAAACAGAAAAAAAGAAAGACAGAAAGAAGGAAAGAAAAAGAAAAACAAGGAAAGAAGAAAAAGAAAAAAGAAAGACAGAGACAGAAAAACAGACAGAAAGAAAAACAGAAAGAAGGAAAGAAAGAAAAACAGAAAGGCAGAAAGAAAGAAGGAAAGACAGAAGGAAAGAAAGAAGGAAAGAAAAACAGAAAGGCAGAAAGAAAGAAGGAAAGACAGAAGGAAAAAAGAAAGAAAGAAAGAAAGAAAGAAAGAAAGAAAGAAAGAAAGAAAGAACGAACGAACAACCACCTGTATGACATGGTCCACGTAGGGTTGGACTAGAAGACCTCCAAGGTCCCTTCTAGCTCCATTCTGATTGGTGGATCAGGGGAAGGGGAAGGCGGTTCTTTGTGTCCCCTTTCCTATCTGCCAGTCAGCTCTCCCCCCTTTCCTGTGGGGCAGGCCGCTTTCCTCCTTCCCAACACCCTCCCTGCGGGGCAGGGCAGCTTCCCTGCTGTGTGGGGCAGGTAGCCCCTTGCCCAGCCCCTCCTTCCAACCCTCTTCCTGTGGGGCAGGCCAGTCTCCTTTCCCAAATCTATAGGGGAGACACTGCCCCACCCCCAACACACATTCACAGACTTCCCTTCCCAGCCCTATGGGGTAGGTGCCCCCTCTTCCCTCCCCATCTCTCCCCTTTGGGTCAGCTCAGCCCCCCCTTCCCAGCCCCCTTTTTTCCAAAAGGGGCAGAGGAGCCCCCCCTCCCCAGCCCCCCTTTTCCCTAAACCCTCCCTGTGGGGTAGACCAGCCCCCCCTTCCCAGTCCTATGGGGTGGGTGCCCCCCCTCTCCAGCCCCCCTTTTCCCTACACCCTCCCTGTGGGGTAGACCCCCCCTTCCCAGACCTAAGGGGGAGGTGCCCCCCTTCCCAGCCCAGCCCTCCCCCCCTTTTCCCCAACGTCCCCCCTGTGGGGCCGACCCCCTTTTCCCAGCCCTATGGGGTAGCCCCCCCTCCTTCACAGCCCCCCTTTTCCCTACCCCCTCCCTGCAGGGCAGATCAGCCCCCCCTTCCCAGCCCTATGGGGTAGGAGCCCCCCTCTTTCACAGCCCCCCTTTTCCCTCCCCCCTCCTCTCCCAGCCCTATGGGGTGGGTGTCCCCCTCTTTCCCAGCCCCCTCCCTTCCAACACGCCCCCCCTCCGCCCCCCTGGGGCAGCCCAGCCCCTTTCCCAGCCCCCTCCCCCAATTCCTCACCCTCCGGGGGGGGCTCTTCTCTCTCCCTCTCTCTCTCCCTCCTCCCCACCTCCAACCGACGCCCAGGAAGACGCGCAAAGGAGGCTGGGAAAAAGGGGGCGGGGCCCGAAATAAGGAAGGAAGGAGAGGCCATAGAGGAAAAAAAAAAAGGAGAGACCGCGCTCGCCGCGCAACACTTCCGGTTCCTTTTCGGGGGGGAGGGCGGCTGTTGCACGACGAGCGCCTCCCTTGGGCTGGCTGGCGCAACCCCTTCCACTCTTTTTGTCCCCGCACGGTCGCTTGACAACCGGCTGGAGGAGGAAAGGCAAGTAGACGCCCGCTCGCCGCCCCCTGCCGGCGGGAAAGGGGACTGCATCAATAAATAAGCTGGTTGCTATGGTGATCGGGGCCTAGTCGCTCAGCCTGAAGCCTGCCAAGAGCAAAACAATAACAAAACTTCCCTGGATGGATTTGTTGGGAGAAATGATCATCCGGGTTCGGCTCCAAGTGGGGGGGAAAGACACTGGAAACATGGAGGCTGCTTGGGAAGATGGTTTAATGGTGGTCAGGATCCCATGGTTTGAGCTCCTGAGCAGAAAATGGGGGGTCACATCCTTCCAGATGTTGGAAGCTGAAAGCTCCTGGCTTTATGCCCTCTCTGGCCTTTGATCTTGTACTCTTAATTGGTTGTCAGACTCCCATGGGGCCATGCAGGGGCAACTCTTTGCGTCTACGTTTGCTCTTTTCCAGGTGCCCCGTGGTGAGTTTCTGTGGAAGGCTAACCCTACCTTTGTTATGTAGAGTAACTAGCTCAGCCCTTTTTTGGGAATAAAAAATGGCCCATTAACAAAGGTGGGGGCTATGAAGAGCGAGCCCGTTTCCTGCCTAAAAACAATATTTCTCCATTTCTGATCCAAGGAAATATAACATTCTGCCTTTTCAATGTTTCCCAGGATATTTCATTTTTCCCCCCTAGGCGAGGGTTTTAATTTCCTACAGTTTTGAAGGGGAATAGTAATAATAAAGATAGACTAAATTATACCAGAATATAAAAGACTGGTATACTAGAATGAGTAGAAACTTGTAGTGTAAACTTGTAGCACATTTGTTTTCTGTAACACACATGACCCTTGTATTTGTAACTATATTTACGATACATAAGATACCTTTTGTTTGTAATTTCCTGCTGTATAAGGGTCTGTAAAATATCTGGCATTTGTCAAAGCGTATGTATGAGATGTAAGACCCAAATAATTTAATCCCCACAATACAGAAACAAATGGACTGAGCACAAGGAGAGCAAAAAGCAATTTTCAAGGTATACATTTTATACCCCCTATAAGTCAGGGGTGTCCAAACTTGGGAACTTTTAAAACTTGTGGGCTTCAGCTCCCAGAATTCCCTAGCCAGGTTGGCTGGGGAATTCTGGGAGTTGAAGTCCACAAGTCTTAAAAGTTCCCAACTTTGGGCACCCCTGCTCTAAAGTCATTCTTTATGTCATTATACACTACAAAGGGTTTATACGATACTTAAGTTGCAACAGGAAGAGCTCGATAGCTTTTAATGCATTTAAAACTTTTATAAGAGAGTAACTTATGATTTATTTCCTTTTTGCCAAAGCAGAAGCTTGGGGGCTGGGGACGCCCAAAATTATTTTTTCCCCCTTACTTACCTGTTCAAAATCTTGGTGCGTCTTATAGTCCGAAAAAAATATGGTATTTTCCTGCCCCGACACGCCACAATAAGATGAAAACAAAACAAGCTTAATAAGGTATTTCTCTGTTCTTTATTTGACGGCATGCAAATACATTTTCAAGTATTGCAAATTGAGATTCTATTAAGTCCCTCTTGAAACACTGGAAAAATAATAATAAATAAACCCCAAACAAACAGACCACAATTAGCTAAAGTCTGTGACCAGCCTTAAAGCTAACAATCTCTACTTCAATGCTACAGCAAACACACACGCAATGTACTATTCAGGCTAAATCACAAAGTCGGTTTCCATTTTTCACCCTCCCCCCCCCAAAAAATACAGACCGTTCGGTCTAAAACGCCCCGAGTATAAATCCTATTCCTCTTAACACAAAAATAACGAGAATACAATTTTGGGAGATTTAAAAACAGAACAAAACGAAATAGAATTCATAATCCCCCCATTTTTGTTTTACAGATATCTTATTTTTTTTCTTCTTACATTATATTTTTAAATAGAAGCTGAGAATGCACCATTAAAAATGAGCATTTAAATCCACCTTAGCGATGGAGTTGGCTTTATTATATATGATGGGTGTACACCATCTTTTTATCTCATTTACATTTTTAATCGAACAATAGATTCGCAAAGAAAATGTCTAATACAGACGTAAGAATTATTCACACTTGAGCTTTACAAGCGGTTGTACAATTGACAAAAAAAAAAAAAACCCGAAAACCCCAACCCAAACCCTGGTCTCTTTTCCCAAATGTTTCCAGATTACGCAGGTTTATAAAATCTTAAATCAAGAAAAAACGAAGTCTTTTTCTTCCCCCACCCTCCTCCTCTTTCTTTTTAACTTGTTAACGTTTAACTTTCTTTTGAACTTAACTTTCAGGGAAAAGAATATAGGCATTAATATCGTGTCAACGTGGAAGGTAGATACTGCATGCTAAATTACCATACTCCGCAGTGGCTGTACAGTCTGTGCAGTTAGAAAGAATCAAGCCACAGGTGTTGTATCACAACTACAGTATAATGGATTTATTCACCCAAAAAAAGAAAGAAAGAAAAAAAAAGAGAGAGAGAAATGCATGCATTTCCTATGCCTTGGATTAATTGACCGAGAATTCGTTAGGGGTATGATCTTTTGCAAATGAGCTTTGTTCCTGAGTCTACTACCTGCAAGATACAGCCAGGAATTCTTTAATGCCAAGATTTTTGTCAGGTACATGGTTGTGTGAATGTTATGTAGAAAAACCTTTTGTCACAGACTCTTTCGATATCTTACTGTAGGAAAGAGAGCAAGATATCCTGCAGCCCCGCCGCCCCAAGCTAGCTGACCAAAGCAAGTAGATCTCTTGGCTGTGAACGATGGATTTTGCAGTCCCGACACCTCTGGAAGGCACGACCAAAACAATGGACGCTGGGACCCTCCCCGTGGGGAAAGAAATATCTGAACATTGAAAAGAGCTGGCGTTATCTCGTCGTCACATTTGTAAGTGAGGACTCTAGTCCTTAAGAGATAAGTGGTCTTCCTAAACACAAGGGCCTTCTTAATTTTAATTGGGTTTGTGTGGTTTATTATTTATTGTTATTATTATAAGTTTGTGTAACTTATTATGGGCCAAATTATTTAAGATGTTTTTAAATTGTTTTAACTTTTGTATAGCTGTGTTTTATTTTGGCTGTACACCGCCCTGAGTCCTTCGGGAGTAGGGCGGTATTATATATATATTTATTGATCAGCTCAAAAACGTAACACACATATAAAAAAATTACACAATGGAATTCATGGCTTTCTGTCTAGATGGTCTCTGGTGATGAGCCGAAAGGCAGAAAAGGAAAAGCAGTATCCTTCCTCCCTTAATTGGGGCCCTCACAGGGTGTTGTGGAAACAATTATATATATGTGTTAGTTTTATGAGCTCATAAAACTAACACACATATAAAAAAAAATTGCACAACGGAACTCATGGCTTTCTGTCTAGATGGTCTCTGGTGATGAGCCGAAAGGCAGGAAAGGAAACGGTATGTCTCCTCCCTTAATTGGGGCCTCTTAACAGGATGTTGTGGAAACAATTACCTATAATTATATATATATATGTATGTATGTATGTATGTATGTATGTATATGTTTTCGTAGATGTATATATGTATATGTATATATGTATATACACACAGACACACACACACACACACACATATGATTGTTGTGAAACAATTACCTATACTAATATACCCTGTCTAAGTTGATGCAATAGGGGAACTGGTTTGGCTTAAGTGTGAGGCTTCTCGCCTTGCATGCAACATAGCCCCGGTTCGAATCCCAGTAAGGGGTATGGCCAGCTGATGAGCGCTAATAAGCTCGAAATAGATCTATCCTGGTCTCTTCTAATTTAATTTATTGATCAGCTCATAAAACTAACACACATATCTAAAATATTATACAACGTAATTCTTGGCTTGCTGTCTGGATGGTCTCTAGCGATGAGCCGATAGGCAGTAAGGGAAACAGTATGTCTCCTCCCTTAATTGGGGCCTAATAATAACAGGTTGTTGTGAAACAATTACATATATATATATATATATATATATATATATATATATATATATATATATATATATATATATATATATATATAATTTATTGATCAGCTCATAAAACTAACACATATATATATATGTATATATATGCTTGTGTCACATTATACTGGGTATGTAAGTAAGGGTATGGCTAGCTGATGAGAGCTAAATAGCTTGAAATAGATCTATACTAGTCTCTATTGTTTATTTATCAGCACAAACGTAAACACAAATGGAAACAAAAGGAAACTAATAGCTTTCTGTCTGCATGGTCTCTTGTGATGAGCCAAAAGACAGAAAAGGAAAGCAGCTTTGCTTCCTCCCTGAATTGGGGCTTACCAGGGTGTTGTGACACAAGTATATATATATCCGTATATACAGGAATCGCTTGGCTAAATGGAAAATTTGGCCATTGGATGTTTAACAGTCGACAGGTAAAATGAAGAGAGACGGTAAAAGAAATCTTGATTTTTAAAAATTCCCTTTCGTTTTAAAGAGCTACGGTAGAAAGGAAAACTTTGGGGACAGTCAGGAAAACCGAAGAGTGGACTTTGGCTGCTATAGAAGCAGCTTTTCACACCTCACTATTATATTAGTAGATAAAATATATCCCCTCCCCCCCCCACACACACACAACATGGCTGGAATTACAATAAGAAATATAATAAGAAATTCCAAACGACGCATAGATGTATAGAAGAGAGATTTTGTTTTTTAACCAACGATTCACGTTAAGAGCTGTAACCCACGGAGAAATGCCACAACGTTATGAGGGTAAAAACCATTGTGAAGCCACAATACCAGCTTTATTCTGCCAACATCATGATCAGTTTTGACTGTTTTCTTTTGATACCCTTTTGATAGAAGGATGAGCCCTTGTATATGTGTATATGTGTGTGTGTGTGTATATATATATATATATATATGTTAGGTTTTTGAGCTGATCAATAAATAAATCAAATAAAGCAGTATGCTTCCTCCCTTAATTGGGGCTTAACAGGGTGTTGTGACACAAGCATATATATATATATATGGCTTAACCTCCGAGACTATATTAGTGACTGATTTTAAATTAAATAAGATTTGTATAAGGGGTTTTAAATCGATTTTAGCACAGGTATTATCAAATTTAATTGGATTTTAGTGATTTTAAGATGTATTTATTTTTTGTATGGTATTATTTGTGTTTTAACTTTTCCCGTGCACCGCCCCGAGTCCCTTTGGGGAGAGTGGGGCGGTATATAAATCAAATAAATATATATATGCTTGTGTCACAACAAAAATACTTTAAAAAACCTAACACACACACACACACACACACATATATATACTGTATATACGTGTGTGTATACATACATACATACATACATACATACATACATACATACATACATACATATAATTATACTAGTCTGATTTATTTATTGATCAGCTCACAAAACTAACACATATACATACACACACACACACACACACATATATTTTACACCCTGGTGAAAGGGCTGCTTGGCTAAAATATCCCAGTACGATTTCCAGAGTTAAACAACTTCACAGAAGTTAATGAACAAACATTTTCTTAAAACAAAAACACTCAAAAAAGGGAAGACAAATGTAAAAATTATAAAAAAAAGAAGCTGCAGAGAAGGACCGATAGAGAGAATGGTTTTTTTGGGGGGGCCTGATTCGCTTAGTTATCGCTTTGCTCTGCAGATGTAGCCTGATTTCCTTTTTCTTTTTAAAGAGGGAAAAGAGCACAGCGAAGAGATTGTAGGAGAGAATGGCTCAATTGTAGAGCTCTATGGTTTTCAAAAATAATAATAATAATAATATATATCACATTTTAAAAGAGGACTTACCGCGTTTTTCGGAGTGTAAGACACACTTTCCGCCGGTCTAAAAAAGGGTGACAATTTGGGTGCGTCTTAGACACCCAATGTAGCCCTGCCACCCACTGGCCCCCATCCTTTGGCCTCTGCCTCCCAACAATTTGCCTCCTTGAAGCAAACAGCAAACAGCCCGTTTCAGTTTAGTCTGATTATCACAAGAAAAAAAATTCTGCCTCTGCCTCCCAGCAATTTGCTTCCTTGCAGCAAACAGCCCGTTTCAGGTTCAGCTTCCGCTTTCTGATTAGCACAAGCAGCTGATTGTCGGTTGGGTCGGCCTCCCAACCATCCGCTGTTTCAGGCTGAAGGGATTGCCGTTGCCTATTGCCGCCTCCGCGCCACCCCATTTTGGGGCTCTGCGCACCCCATTTTCTGCCCATTCCGAGCCCCACTGGAGGACAAAATGGGGCCCATGGAGGCGGCAACAGGCAATGGCAATCCCTGCAGTCTGAAACAGCTGATTGTCGGGAGGCCGATCCAACCGACAATCAGCTGCTTGTGGTAATCAGGCTGGGATGAAACTGAAACTGAAACAGGCTGTTTGCTGCAAGGAGGCAAATTGCTGGGAGGCAGAGGCAGATTTTTCCCCTTGTGCTAATCAGGCTAAACTGAAACTGAAACAGGCTGTTTGTTTGCTGTTTGCTGCAAGGAGGCAAATTGCTGGGAGGAGGCCGAGGCAGATTTTCCTTCTTCTTCTGTTCCTCCCCAAAGGCTAGGTGCGTCTTATACTTCGGAGCGTCTTATACGCCGAGAAATACGGTATTCCCCCCCCCCCCACCCCGGTTCTGTACAAGCCCAGCTCAAGCTACAGCATAAAGACTTCCAAGATGTCATCCGACTGAAATCACGAACAATTCTAAACACTGGCGTTCTCAGCAACGAGATGGCCAGCTCAATACCAGGAGCGTCTCAAGGACCGCTCAACCAATCGTGTGTGTTGCTGACGAAGAGAAGCACGGGCGTTAGCTGCGTCCGTTTTGCAGAGAATCATTGGGGGAGACACTGAAGTCACTCGATGCCCAGGAAAGGCCAAGCTGGCAAGGAGAATGGGGAAGCCGTAGGGCAGAGCGGGAAGAAGTGGCCCCACAGAGGAACCAGTGGCAAAGCTTAAGGCCTTGAGCGAAGGGTCCTGGGTGGGGATCCTCCTCACACACACACCCTCCTCTGTCCTCACCAACGCTTCTCCACGCAACGCTCCGCCGGTAAAGGATCAGGCGACTGCCGGCCAGCGCCAATCCCTTCCTCTCGTAACAAGGACGGCAAAGAGACTTACGTTTTACCCCTGCAAGCCACAACGGTGAACCCTGAAACGGCCGGCTTTAAGTTTCCAGATGCTTCCCTTACAAAAGGCATGGCAAAACAACAAGAATGACTTGTGTGTGTGAGGGGGTATGTGTCCCCAAAACGACAACCTCACTGGAAAGCCACTTTAAAAGGGGAAACGCCGCCAGATTCCAGGCGGGTGGAAAAATGCACATCCGAAGCTAGCCAAAGTTGCCAATTCTCTCGGGGCGTTTTCCCGAAAGCTAAGACACGAGAAGAGTCCGATGTATCACAAAATCCTCAGGAAATAAGTGACCCCCCCCCCAAAAAAAGAGAAGAGAGTGACAGAGAGAGAGAGAGAGAGAGAGAGTGACAGAGAGAGAGAGAGAGAGAGAGAAACCAAACCGAAGTTAAAACCGCTTCTGAGTATGTTCCCCCAGCCTGAAAGCCTCATGTGTTCACCATTTTGCCGTTTGCAATCGGCCGTAAAAAGTCACTCTGCCCTTCCACGATGCCGTGGGCTCCTTTGAGGAGGAGGCTGCGCATGCCAGCCGACGTGGTCAACATGGGCAGGGAGATCCTGCTGCCTGCGGAGGACTCCGTCGGTTGGCCGAAGCAGGTGGCGGCCGGCAAGGCTCCCTTCCGCTTCTCCCTGGTGGGCGGGTGGGGAAAATCAAAAGGGAAGCTGGTCACGCAAGCTCCTTTACCTGCGCGGGAGCTTCTTCACCTGCGTTCTTGTCAAAGGCACGGAGGATTTACCGTATTTTTCCGTGTATAAGACGCACCCTTTTCCCCTGAAAAAAAGAGGGTGAAGATCTGGGTGCGTCTCATACCCTCAATACGGCATCTTTGGCCTCCCGAATCGCCGCCCCCTTCACCAAAATGGCCGTGCAGAGGCTTTAGGAGGCTTCCAGAGTGCCCCTGGGGGCTGGGCAGGGCAGAAATGACACGGCACGGGGCGGGGGCTTAAAGTATGGAGGTGGGCACGCGAGCGTGTGTGATAGATAGAAAGAGATGGGGAGACAAGAGAGACAGAGAGAGGGAGGGAGGGAGAGAAGAGACACAGAGAGGGAAAGAGAGAGAAAGAGACAAGAGGCACAGAGAAGCAGAGAGAGAGGGCAGGAAAAGAGAGACAGAAAAAGAGAGAGACAAGGAGGTGAAGAGAGAGAAAGAGACAAGAGGCACAGAGAAGCAGAGAGAGAGGGCAGGAAAAGAGAGACAGAAAGAGAGAGAGAGAGAGGGAGGGAGAGAGAGAGAGAGAGAGAGAAAAGAGACAGAGAAGGAGAGAAAGAGACAAGAGACACAGAGAAGCAGAAAGAGAGGGCAGGAAAATAGAAAAAGAGAGAGAGGGAGGGAAAGAGAGAGAGAGAGAGAAGAGACAGAGAGAGAGGGAGGGGAAGAGAGAGAAAGAGACAAGAGGCACAGAGAAGCAGAGAGAGAGGGCAGGAAAAGAGAGACAGAAAAAGAGAGAGACAAGGAGGTGAAGAGAGAGAAAGAGACAAGAGGCACAGAGGGAGACAGAGAGAGGGCAGGAAAAGAGAGACAGAGAGAGGGAGGGAGAGAGAGAGAGAGAGAGAGAAGAGACAGAGAGGGAGAGAAAGAGACAAGAGACACAGAGAAGCAGAGAGAGAGGGCAGGAAAATAGAAAAAGAGAGAGAGGGAGGGAAAGAGAGAGAGAGAGAAGAGACAGAGAGAGAGGGAGGGGAAGAGAGAGAAAGAGACAAGAGGCACAGAGAAGCAGAGAGAGAGGGCAGGAAAAGAGAGACAGAAAGAGAGACAGAGAGAGGGAGGGAGAGAGAGAGAGAAGAGACAGAGAGGGAGAGAAAGAGACAAGAGACACAGAGAAGCAGAGAGAGAGGGCAGGAAAATAGAAAAAGAGAGAGAGCGAGGGAAAGAGAGAGAGAGAGAAGAGACAGAGAGGGAGGGGAAGAGAGAGAAAGAGACAAGAGGCACAGAGAAGCAGAGAGAGAGGGCAGGAAAATGGAAAAAGAGAGAAAGGGAGGGAAAGAGAGAGAGAAGAGACAGAGAGAGAGGGAGGGGAAGAGAGAGAAAGAGACAAGAGACACAGAGAAGCAGAGAGAGAGGGCAGGAAAATAGAAAAAGAGAGAGAGCGAGGGAAAGAGAGAGAGAGAGAAGAGACAGAGAGGGAGGGGAAGAGAGAGAAAGAGACAAGAGGCACAGAGAAGCAGAGAGAGAGGGCAGGAAAATGGAAAAAGAGAGAGAGGGAGGGAAAGAGAGAGAGAGAGAAGAGACAGAGAGAGAGGGAGGGGAAGAGAGAGAAAGAGACAAGAGACACAGAGAAGCAGAGAGAGAGGGCAGGAAAATAGAAAAAGAGAGAGAGGGAGGGAAAGAGAGAGAGAGAGAAGAGACAGAGAGAGAGGGAGGGGAAGAGAGAGAAAGAGACAAGAGGCACAGGGAAGCAGAGAGAGAGGGCAGGAAAAGAGAGACAGAAAAAGAGAGAGAGAGAGAGAGAAAAAGAAAAAGAGAGAAAGAGAGAGAGAGAAGAGACAGAGAGAGACAGGGAAAGAGAGAGAGCAGGAAAAGAGAGAGAGGAAGAGACACACAAGAGACAGAAAGAAAGAAAGAAAGAAAGAAAGAAAGAAAGAAAGAAAGAAAGAAAGAAAGAAAGATAGCAAGTATCAGATATGAGAAGCTCCACCCATAGCAAGGACAATGGACAATGGGAAGAGTGTGGAGAAAAACCTCCCTGGAGGGAAACTGTGGCCTTGAGCTACACTGGCCCTCCCCATTTTGCCCCTCCACTCACACAAAAGCAAGGTCTTCATGTAGGAAGGGCCTCTTGGCCTGCCTGGTGTCCATGGGGGGCTGCTCCACAGGATGGCCGTTCTCCAGCGCTGACCCACTGAAGAGGTGACCGTTCTGGTCCTTAGTGCCAAGCTGCAGGCCCAGCATCTCCTAGAACAGGGGGTAGGGGGAAAAAGGACAATTATTGGTGGGATGTTTTTTTTTACCAGGACTGCATCGAGAGTGGGGCTTCCTTTGATTCTTGCAAGCTGCCCCAGAGTCACGCCGTGGGGTGGCAAAGGGTTGGAATGCAGCATCGCAGGCTAATTCTGCTGACTCGACGACTGTCGGCAGTTCGATTCTGACCGCCTTAAGGTTGACTCAGCCTTCCGTCCTTCCGAGGTGGGTCAAAGGAGGACCCAGATTGTTGGAGGCAAAAGGCTGACTCTAAACCCCTTAGAGAGAGCTGTAAAGCGGTATATAAGTCTAAGAGATATTGCTATCTCTGTGTATGTTTATCTGTCTATTGCCTGTCTGTCTGTCTATCTATCTCTATGTGCAATCTCTCTCTCTCTCTCTCTCTCTCTCTCTCTCTCTACCTACCTACCTACCTACCTACCTACCTACATCTATCTATCTATCTATCTCTCTCTCTCTCTCTCTCTCTCTCTCTCTCTCTCTCTCTCTCTCTCTCTCTCTCTCTCTCTCTCTCTCTCTCTCTCTCTCTCTACCTACCTACCTACCTACCTACCTACCTACCTACCTACCTACCTACCTACCTACCTATCATCAGGTTTTTAAATTTAAATTTATTTTAAGCAGGGTATTGATTTAATTTATTGATTATTATTATTTAATAATATTTTGTATTTATGTATATTTATTTTAAATCTCTGTTCGCCGCCCTGAGTCCCTTTGTGGTGAGATGGGTGCAGGTTACAAATGTGAATAATAATAATAATCATTATCTATCTATCTATCTATCTATCTATCTATCTATCTATCTATCTATCTATCTATCTATCTATCTATCTATCTATCTATCTATCTATCTATCTATCTATCTATCTATCTATCTCCCTCCCTCCCTCCCTCCCTCCCTCCCTCCCTCCCTCCATCCATCTATCATCTACCCACCTACCTACCAACCATTCATGGTGGCACAGTGGTTTAAATGCAGTATTGCTGGCTAACTCTGTCCACTGTCCGGAGTTCGATCCTGACCGGCTCAAGGTTGACTCAGCCTTTTGTCCTTCCGAGGTGGGTCAAACGAGGACCCAGATTGTTTGGGCCAATAGGCTGACCCTGCACACCGCTTAGAGAGGGCTGCCAAGCAACAGGAAGCGGTAGAGAAGTCTGTTGCCATTGGGAGACAATTGGCTACGTACACTTGATCAACCAATCACGCAACAGCTACAATGGGCCTCGGAGTTCAGCCTTGTAAGGAACCCTTGACCCCGTGGGCTCTCTGGATTGGAAGAAATGGTACCACTCTGGCATTCTGGGGAAGAGGAGACACGGAAGAGCCCACGGGTGGGGTAGAATCGAGAGAACGTACTTCCATTGGCTCTCCCTGCCCTTCGGCCTCATCCGTGTCCAGCGACGAAAGTTCCAGTTCAATGTCTCGGTTGGGCTTGGTGCCCGTGCTGTCCTCGGGGGAGTCGGCCTGGGGAGGGAGCAGGAAACAGAGGATGGTATTGTGGCCCACCAACAGCCAGCAGATTCGGACAGTGAGGAGGGTTGGGGAGGAACCTGGGCCAGTCCTGGAGCCTGGGGAAGGCTCGGAGGAGGGCTCTGTGTCGGAGGCAGAGAGGGGGCCAGGGCCCTCTGACAGTTATCAGCTGCCTTCGGAGTCAGACATCAGCGAGGCAGAAGAACAGCGGGAGCCTATTCCCAGTGTGCGCCTGCGCAGAGCTGCCAGAAGGCAAGAACAATTAAGGGGGAAAAGGGCGACTTGGGAGTAAGGCTTGGAGATGATTGGCCCCTCTCATAAGACAGAAAAGAAGAGCAAATGGGATCTGAGCTTTTGCAGGGAGCAATTAATTAATCTGATCGATTGTTTCAGGCTTTGAAAAGTTCTGTTTGACTCTGTGCCTTGCTTTGCATTGGGCCATTAAGTCCCTGACAGAATTCCCCGGGAGATCAGGTGGGTGTTTAACAACATTCCCCTGAAAGGCTGTGGCAACTCCAGCAGACGTCTGTCAGACTCTTCACAGACGGTTTGGGAAGCCTTGAGGACTGGGAATGACCATCATTTCCAGCCGTAGAAATAAAAGAAAGTTTTGGGGACTTAAGATTGGGATTTATGCTTTCTCAGGAAGCCTCGATCAGAACAGTTGGAATGAAACACATCTTGGTTTGCAGCGGATACGGAGATGGGGGGAGGGAGGGGACGCCTCCTTACCTGGCCATTCCTCGGCTCCATTTCCTTGCTTAAGAGCTTTAAGGCGAGGGCACTGCCTTCGCTCAGCGAGTCCCACTTCTGCTGCGTGGCCAGGGCGTTGGCTTCTCTCTGGAGCAACACCGAGTTGCTTCTGGCCTGGGCGAAAAAGCAGAGCGGGCCCCCCAAATGGTCAAGGGAGACGGCTGACTTAATATCTCAAGATATCTCAAAATGGACGTCTAACGTCAAAAACGTCATCTAAAAGGCACAACCAAGAATGTTCTTTCTGCGCCAACTCAAGAAGCTCAAACTGCTGATGCAGTTCTAGGGAGGAATGATTGATTCTGTCATCTGCACCTCCATTAACTGTCTGGTTTGGCTCTGCAACCCAACAAGACAGACGGAGACTTCGGAGGAGAATCAGAACTGCAGAAGAAACCATGGCTACCAACCTGCCTTCCATCCCAGGAGTCAAAAAGAGGGCTGTGAAAAGATCTACAGACCCCTCGCATCCCAGACATAAGTTGTCTCAACTCCTACCCTCAAAACGAGGCTATAAGGGCCCTGCACACCAAGACAACTAGACACAAGGACAGTTTTCTCCCGAATGCCGTCACTCTGCTAAACGAATAATTCCCTCAACACTGTCAAATTATCTACTAAGACTGTATTACTATTCTTCTCTTCCTTCCTAGTATCTTATCTCTCGCCACTTACGACTATAACCATGTTGCTTGTATCTTTCATTTTATATTGTTTTTCTTTTCTTTTCTTTCTATGTATCCTGAGAGCTTCTGCACCAAAGACAAATTCCTTGTGTGTCCAATCACACTTGGCCAATATTCAATTCAATTCAATTCAATGATATTCTTTTAATCTATTTTATTCTGTAACCTGTTCTGTGTTCTATTCTATTCTATTTCTATTATCTCCCTTCTCTCCTATTTCTCTTCTCTTCTCTTCTACTCTACTTTACTCTTCTATTCTAATTCTAATTCAATTCTATTCCAATTTCTTCTCTTTACTCTTCTATTCTAATTCTATTATCTCTTCTCCTCTTCTATTTCTCTTCTAATTCTCTTCTATTCGTTTCTATTCTATTCCAGTTTCTATTCTATTTTGTTCTATTCTATTCTATTATCTCCTTTCTCTTCTCTTTTCTTCTCTTCTCTTCTCCTCTTCTATTTCTCTTCTCTACTTTTCTATTCTAATTCTATTCTAATTCTATTCTATTCCAGTTTCTTTTCTATTCTGTTCTATTCTAATTCTAATTCTATTCCCTCTCCTCTCCTCTCTGTCAAGAGTCATGGTTTCTGTTTCAACCAGGAAGCTGCACTCCTGGCTCCAAGAGCCACAGGAAGGACACTTGCTAAAATCCCTCCCTCCCAAAATACAATAGCAGAGTTGGAGGGGACCTTGGAGGTCATCTAGTCCAACCCTCTGCCTAGGCAGGAAACCCTATACGATTTCAGACAAATGGCCATCCAACAACCTCTTAAAGACTTCCAGGGTTGGAGCATTCACAACTTCTGGAGGCAACTTCAGTTCCACTGCTTAATTGTTCTTTCAGGAAATTCCTCCTCAGTTCTAAGTTGCTTCTCTCCTTGTTGAGTTTCTACCCATTGCTTCTTGTCCTGCCCCTCAGATGCTTTGGAGAATAGCTTGACTCCCTCTTCTTTGGGGCAGCCCCTGAGATATTGGAAGACTGCTGGAACACTACCCTTAACCCTTTGGGGGAAAGCTGTTTTACCTGTTGCAATTCAGTGCTCAGGGGGTCTCTGGTGCTTGAGTGCTTTTGGGGAGCTGATTCCTCGGGAGGAGCAAACTGGGCCCTTGAAAAAAGAGAGAAGAAAAGCCAAGCCTCGACCTTTGGCCCCCGGATGCATCTGCAAAAAGCCCTCCCCAGGGAAATTCTGATCTCAAAGACTTTGCGTCTGTTAGGATATTCAGCCTTATATTGGGTGGACAATATATATGAGCCTATGTTCTTAAGGAGTGATGTAGCTTTAAGAACTGTCTTAAATTCCGATTGGCTGTGCTTCTCAGCTCTACCATAAAGGAAGCTCAGAATCACAGTCCGTTCCCTTTTCGATTCCATTCCTGTTCTTACTGTTTGCCATCTGAGAAGCTGAAGCTGAATATTGAAGAAGGTGGAGGATTTGTTTTGCATCACTGTACGATAACTCTGTTGGGTGAAGGGCTGTTATTATTGTTTGAGAAGTTAGTTGGAAGAAGTATTTTAGTTGCTACAAAGTAAAGACTGCTTATTTTCTTACTATCAGAGTTGGTAGAGTTTGTTTGTGGTTAAAGCAACGTATCTCTTTACTGTCCGGTGAATTATACTATTCCGCATTTATTTTCCTAACGCTGGTTAAGGGACCAGAGTTGTGACACTGGTTCTGAACCCAGAGTTGCTAACAGCGTCCACCGAACCAGTACTAAAAAAAATCCCACCACTGGGCTGGGGAGCCCGGAGTTCAGCCCTGGCTGGATCCTTCCGGGCAGCCCATTCTTCCTACCGTTCTAGGAAAGGTCCTGAGGAGGTCGAATCGGACGCGTAGTAGCAGCTCCACCTCAGGTCCACCGAGCTGATGCTTGGGATATAATCTGCAAGAGGCAAACGATGGGGGTCAGCTCAGCCGGGGGCCTTGCCCTGCTCCTCCTCCTCCTCCCTCCCTCCCTTGAAGGTGCCGCTGCCCGCACCGGACATGCTGATGGGTTTGGTAGTGCTTCCTTGGGAAGCGGTTGCCTGGACAGGGTCCGTGGTGTGGTAGCCCGTCCGCGATGACCTGGAGATGGCGCCCCACTTGGAAATGATTGGCCCGTCGCCGAAAGGGATGATGGGGTCTTCCTCCTTGGCTTTCCTCTGGGTTTCGAAGAGGTGCGCCGCCGGGCTCTTGGGGTCTCCGCTGTCCAGATCCTGCGTGGAAAGGAAGGCTGAGAAGGGGCAGCCCCAACGGATCCTTCCCGATCCCCAAGATCATTTTCGGTCACCTCCAAAGGTGCTTTTTTTCAAAAGGCAATTGGACTTACTTTTTTTTTTTCCCTTGAAGAGGTTTCGCTTCTCATCCAGGAAGCTTCTTCGGTTCTAGAGCTGAAGCGAGGAAGCTTCTTGGATGTGAAGCGAAACCTCTTCAAGGAAAAAAAAACAAACAAACAAAGTAAGTCGACCTGCCCTTTGAAAAGCACTTCTGGGACCTCCATGACCTGGATGTCCGAGGATCTCCAGGGGATGCGGCCTTACGAGGAGGATGGTGGTGGATTTAGCCAGGACGTCCTTGGGTTCGGCTTCCACCATGCTGACGCAGGAGCCGAGGGTGCTGCAGGACCAGGGCGAGTACTGGCACAGCTGCCCGTCTTCGTACTTGGTGCCGCTGGAGCCACTGGGGTTCTCGCTGAACTGCAAGAAGCAGGAGGGAGGAAGAGAGGGGGGGGAAAAAAACATGACCGTCTTGCAGAGACCATCCGGGTCAGCCTTGGCTGACTTTCCCGAGACACAAAAGGGCAGTGATGGACGGAATGAAAGAGGGAAGGAAAGAGATCTGTTCGCACGTGACAGAAACCATCAGGGGGAAGAGAGGAATGGGGGAGAAAGGATGAGAAAAAAGAGAAAAAGGATGAATATATTCAGGGTATTTGGGTCCTTTCCTCAGACTAAATATTACGTGCTCCCAGGCTGCAAAAGGGAAGGGAGAAAGAAAGAAAGAAAGAAAGAAAGAAAGAAAGAAAGAAAGAAAGAAAGAAAGAAAGAAAGAAGACAGGAAGGAAGGAAGGAAGGAAAGAAAGAAAGAAAGGAGGGGGGAGAAAAGTAAGAAGGAAGTAATAAAGAAACAAAGAAAGGAAGGACAGAGAAAAAAGAAAGAAAAGGAAGGAAGGAAGGAAGGAAGGTGAGAGATAAAGGACAGAAGGAAAGAAAAAGAAAGAAGAAGAAGAAAGAAAGGATGGAAGGAAGGACCAAATGGAAAAAGTATGAAAGAAAAAAGGTAGGAAGAAAAGAGAGCATGAAAGACAGAAAGAAAAAAGAAAAAGAAAGAAAAAGAAAGGCAGAAATGAGATAGAAAGAAAGAAGAAAAAGATGAAAAGAAAGGCAGAAAGGAGATAGAAAGAAAGAAGAAAAAGAAAGACGAAAAGAAAAGAAAAAGAAGAAAGAAGGAATGACCGAATGGAGAAAGAATGAAAGAAAAAAGTAAGGAAGAAAGAGTGAGAAAGACAGAAAGAAAGAAAAAAAAGAAAGAAACAAAGAAAGAAAGAAAGGAAGGAGAGAAAGAATGAAAGAAAAAAGGAAGAAAGAGTGAGAAAGAAAGAAAAGAAAGGAAAGAAGGAAAGAAAGAAAGAAAGAAAGAAAGAAAGAAAGAAAGAAAGAAAGAAAGAAAGAAAGAAAGAAAGTTTCTTCTCTCCCAGAGGTTCTGGGGCCTTACTTCAGAACTGAAGTCCACACAGAAGAGAGGCGAAGAGGAGGAAGGAGAAGGTACGGCTGCAGGAAGAGTGGAAGTGGCCACCAGGGGCACTTTCGGGATGTGGCAAGGCCCCCACTGCTCTGCCTTCTTTCTCAGGGGGTCCTCATACACAGCCTTCAGATGTCCACAAGGTTCCTACAAGGAAGATCAAACGTGGGGTTGTGTCCGAGGGCCAAGCGACACTCCACAATTTGCTCTGAGCCTGCTGAGAGTCTATTTATTCGTCATCTCCTTTTAACACCCCTATAATCCCTTACGAGGTGGAGTCTGGGCGGAGAATGGAGCTAGCAGAGCGTTTAATGGCCCAATGCCCTTCCCTGTTGCCATTGCTGAGTTATATATTCAGCAGATATATTCTCAATGTGCCCAGAGAGAGAGAGAGAAATGTCTGCCTCTACCTAGGATCGAACCCACAGGGTCTTCAAACTCCAATACTACACTACATCAAGGTAAAGGTTCCGCTCGTTCCCGACTCTAGGGGGCGGCGCTCATCTCCATTTCAAAGACAGTGGTTACCCTGGCTAAGCTTCGGAGCACCTACCCTCGCCCAAGGCACGGCCCTCTGCTCCGCTGGAACCTGGGAGGGCACCGGACAGTAGCTGTCCAAAGAGCCGTATCTTTCCCGCAGAAAGTTGTGATAGACGGAAGGGTGGGTGGCTTCCATGGGGGGTAAGGAGTTGCTCCGGATGATGTCATCCCTCTGGTACATCGGCGGCCGCCAAATACGGCGGCTGTCGTAAACCGGAGCGTACATCCCGGAAGGAACGGGCGGCACCGGCCCGTAGGGCTGCGGGGGCGCCTGTTGGTAGGCAGCGGTAAGTCTATCCCGAGAAGGAAAGCTGCCGTAATGCTCGCTATACTGCAGACAGGCTGGCGGGAGAGAGGATTCCGAGACGCTGCTGGACCTCACGAAGCGAGGGAGGCAAGGCGGCACAGCCGCGGGGACCGCCGGGGGGCCGGGATAGTATCCTGTGGAAGGAAAAGCGAAGTTGAGCTCTTCTTACACAGCCAGAAGGGGAAAAAGTTAGGGACCCCCGCTTAGGATACTTCTAGGAGTCAGAAGGAATGCCAGTGGGCAGAAAATACCAGTAAAGACCAGTATGGGTAGCCTGATGTTGGCGAATCATTTCGGCACCTAGCGCCGAAACGGGAGAGCAAGGCCGCAGGTGGACGGCGAGTGGCCCCTCCCGTAGGGAGTAAAGAGAAGCGAAAGGGGAGGGGAGTTTGCAAGCCACAATGTGTTCATTTAATCACCGTATTTTTCGGAGTATAAGACGCACCTTTCCCCACCCCTAAAGGAGGGTGAAAATTAGGGTGCGTCTTATGCACTGAATGTAGCCCCACCCACCCATCGTCCCCAACCTTTTGGCCTCTGCCTCCCAGCAATTTACCACCTTGCAGCAAACTGAATTGAATTTGAATTTATTCGATTTGTTGACCGCACCAATCTCCGTCGAGGCGGACTCTGGGCGGTGCACAGGACGTTAAAATTCAGAATAAATAACAATATAAAAACATTTAAAAAGAAATTAAATAGAGAACCTGTGCTAAAATCCCACTTAACAACCTATCTAACTTGGCTGAAGCTCTATTGTTCTAAAATTCAAGTTCTATGCCAGTCCAGCTTGCTGAAAAAGAAGTGTCTTGAGTGAGCGGCGGAAGAGGGGAAGGTCCGTGATGGTGCGAAGTTCGGGGGGGGAGGTCGTTCCAGAGGGTGGGCCCTGCCACAGAGAAGGCCCTGTTGGGGCTTGCGAAGTCTGCAATAGGCTATAGCAGGGGTCTGCAAAGTCGGCTCTTTTAAGACTGGTGGACTTCAACTCCCAGAATTCTGGCTGGGGAACTCTGGGAGTTGAAGTCCACCAGTCTTAAAAGAGCCGACTTTGCAGACCCCTGGGCTATAGCGATCCCTGCAGCCTGAAACAGCCGATGATCAGAACTGAAATTGAAAGTGAAACTTGCTGTTTGCTCCATGAGGCAATTGGCTGGGAGGCAGAGGCAGATTTTTCTTCTTTTAATCAGGCTGTTTGCTGCAAGGAGGTAAGTCAGTAACTATAAATGCCTATCGAATGTTCAAACGATTAGACTTATTTTTTAAAGACCGCTTTATCATGGTTCTAGGCAGCTTAATAAAATGAAGAAGCTTTTTTTTTAAAATAAATGCTCGATCGGAAGAGGCCCAATACTGTTGTATCTTCTCTTAAATAGCAGAGAATAACGTATACTTCCAGAAAGCCACGTTGATTTTAGCAGCATCTGTACGAGTACAGCCTGAAATGCAACACCACAAACAGTGTATATCGTCTGTGCTGTTTGCTGTTTGTTGCAAGGAGGCAAATTGCTGGGAAGCAGAGGCAGATTTCCCCCCCTTGTTTTCCTCCCCAAAAGCTAGGTATAAATTCGATTTTAAAAAAAAGTGCGTCTTATACTTCGGAGCGTCTTATACTCTGAAAAATACGGTAGCGTGAAGATTGGTTCGTGACTCTCTGACACTCTTTGCCAAGGATTTTGTCGGCCTGGCAGCTCTCCAAGCCTGATAAGGTCTGTGGTTGTAAATTCACCCAAAGTCCTGTTTGCCAGGACTTTGCTGGACGTGAATGATAGAAATTCACCTTATTTATTTTATTTTATTTTATTTTATTTATACCCCGCCCTTCTCCTTGTTAGGACTTAGGGTGGCGCACAGGCATTATTAAAACCACAATAAAACAATACACATCGTTAAAAACATATTAAATTATTTAAACCCGTGCTAATTTAAACCCATTTAAAACCCTGCCTAATTATAATTTATCCATAAAAAGTCAGAAACGGGGGGCTATGCTAGGCCGGCCTGTTGGAATAAAAATGTCTTAAGACGTTGGCGGAAGAGGCGGAGGTTCAAGATAGTGCGTAGGTCGGGGGGTAGGTCGTTCCAGAGGGCCGGGCCCGCCACAGAGAAGGCCCTTCCCCTGGGTGTCGCCAATCGGCATTGCCCGGCCGACGGCACCCGGAGAAGACCCTCTCTGTGGGAGCAGGTCATACGAAGGGATGTATGGGGCAGGTTAATAAAAGGGTTTTTTTGTCGGGACAAGGAGCCTGCTTTGTGTTTTGGGAAAGCCCCGATCAGAACACACACAAGTGTTTTGTGCGCGAGCACCATTCGTATGCGGGGAGGGCACGTGCGCGCCACTCAACACAGGTGGAGCTGTGCGTGCACGCCCCTCCTCCCCACAGCCGGGGGCCGAGCTGCCAACTTAGCGAAGTTGGGGATTGCTATTTTAGACACCTTTTTCACGAGTGGGATACTCACCTGTCTGCGGGTAAGGCGGCACCTCGTAGGAGAGGTGAGCCCGAGGATCCTGGAAGTACGGAAGGCTCTCCGAGTGAGCCGGGTAGATGGGCAGGCGGGCGGTGAAAGGGCTGGGTTTGGGGGCGAGGGGGCTTATCTCGCAGCCCGCCAGGGCAGGGGAGGGAGGGAGAGGAGGGGGAGGAGGAAGGGGGCCTGCTGAGGTAGCTGCGGTCTGGTTCACAGGCGTTTTCGGAGAGGAGCCGCTTGGACTGTAAAGAATCGGGAGAGATTAAATTAGGGCTGCTGCCACCTGCAGGCAAATGGGACAAGTGCTAAAATATTCATGGCTGGGAGAGACATGGGAACAAGGTCAGCCAAGGGATAGGCATAGCAACAAAGTCAGCCGGTGGGAGCTTAAACAGATCTGGGCCTGTGCAGAGAATTGAAACAGAAACTTGAGCAGTCTGATGCTCTGAGAAGTAAACTAGAACTTGTCTGCTGAAATGAAACTAACTGCTTGTGTTTGCCTGTAACTCTCCTGCCTTGAGTTTACTCGGAAGAACCACCTGTTAGTATTTTACATTTATTCATCTATTCTTATGTATCTAAAGGTTAATGAGTCCTACTGCATCAGTTATCTGTGGGAGCTTCTGGATTGGAATTGATGCAACAAACTCTGACAGACAGGATGAGCTGATCTAAGCAGAAGGTACCCAGAGAAGGAGGAGGCCTTCCCTTTTCCTAGGGGTGGGGGGGAGGGGAGGGAGCCCCAGAACCTACTGTTCAGGAAGAGGCTCGTTGGGAGACAAAGTAGGATTATGGCCGTTCGCCACCGGCTTCCCGCCTTTCTTCACATGCTCCAGAGTCCGTAACGAAGGGCTGTTGATACAACGGGAGATCAGCTGGGGGCCGCTACTCTCCGGGCTGGGACTCCGGTTGGTGCTTGACGCTGCCTTCCCTGCCGCGTCTGCGTTTCCTAGGATGGGGATGACATTCCCCGCGGTGGGGGGGATGGCGCTTGTGATGCTGGCTTTCCCAAGCAGCGGGAAGGGTCTCGTGGTGGCGGCACCGATTTTCTTGTTTCGTAGCCGATACCTGCGGCGGACAGAGAGGCAAGAAGAGCTCGGTTGAATATACTCCCCCCCCCCCCCCAAAACCTGCCAGGGACCCAGATGCAAGATTGCCCCTCTCGGCCACAAATGGCAACAGAGAGAAGTCCAATTCGCTACTGGAAAGACACTGGCTGATAACGAATTGTTATCCTTTGATGATTAGTAACTACTTAGATTGTTTTAGAATATCATTGAAGGATTATTAGTTAGTTAATTATTATCTACAATAAGAGTAACTAATAATCACGTTAGAGTTTAATGATGTATATCTATGTATCTATGTATGTGTAGAAATGTATGAGTATGAGATTGGATTTAAAGAATAAGACTGTTATTTCGTAGGAATGTTGATGGATGTAACTTAACAAAATGGGGGAGAATGTTAACAAACTTAAGACTGTTTTAGCTTATTACTGAAGAATCACTAGCTAATAAATAATGCGTTATAATAAGAGTAACGGAATAATCATACATGATATATTGATACAGGTGTATACATATATGCATGTTTATTTATTTATTTATTTATTTATTATTTGGATTTATAAACCGCTCCCTTTCCCCAAAGGGACTCGGAGAGGTGCACAGTAAGTTAAAAAAACATATAAACATAACAGTTATAAATAATTAAAACCGAATTAAATAATTATCCCCTGTGCTAAAATTTTAAAACCATTAAAACTGTTACCCCATTTAAAAGCCAATTAAAGCAATTTGAACTTCAGACTACAGGCTAAGTGAAATAAATTAGGCCAGACTGGCCTGATGGAAAAAATAGGTCTTTAATGTATGTTTGGAATAGACAATGGATGCCAATATGTAGTTATGTTGAAATAAGACATGTTTGAAGAACAGGAGAAGAAGCAATGGGTGGAAACTAATCAAGGAGAGAAGCAACTTAGAACTAAGGAGAAATTTCCTGACAGTTAGAACAATTAACCAGTGGAACAGAAGTTGCCTCCAGAAGTTGTGAATGCCCCAACCCTGGAAGTCTTTAAGAAGATGTTGAACAGCCATTTGTCTGAAATGGTATAAGGTTCCTGCCCACGCAGGGGGTTGGACTAGAAGACCTACAAGGTCCCTTCCAACTCTGCTATTGTATTGTATTGTAAGAAGAAGAGAGACCAAATAGGGAATATCAGAGGAGAATTCTGATGTGATGATATTGAGCTATATCATGAATCTTTTGATTTAAAATCTATAAAATGAGATTGCCCATGAATAATAACGATTCTAGAAACGCACAAGACTTATGTGTAAACCAGTCGACATACTTCCCAAAGGATACGATGTAGAATGATGACTTTTCCTTTTTGTAGTTTGGTTTTATTAAAAAATAAATCAGTAAAAATTTCAACAAAAAAGAAAAGAAAAAGGAAACAGGCTATTTGCTCTATTGCTTTGGAACCCGGTTGATGAATTGAGTGGGGCTTTGTTGTGGCTGGCAGACTACCTGGATCCAGGCAGCCAAGCTGACCTTGGGCCCCAGGCAGATGGGGGTGGGGTGTTGTTTCTCCTCCCCCCCCCCCCGCCAAAAAAAAGACTTACTTCTCCAGCTCCTCCTGCGAGTGAGCAAAGGTGCAGTTCGTCCCACGCGGACACCCGCCCTGCTGCCTGAGATCGCGGCACAGACTGGTTTTATACTTGCTGTTCGGCTGCGGCTTTCGAGAGAAGAGAGGAGAGAGAGAGGCGTGATGGGGCACTGCCAACGTCTTGCGCCCGGCTATCTCTGTCAAGGGCCAACCACGCGGCAGACCACCATGGGGGGGGGAACCACTGGCGTTAACCGCAGTTGTGCTAGTCTGTTTCTGGAGCGACAAGGGAAATGGGCGTATCTCTTTTGAGAGTCATGAACAAATCTTCACACTAATGAAGCAAACTAATTGCCTCCTGCAAACGCCACTCCCCTTTTGCTCCTCTTTTATTCCCTATGGGAGGGGCCACTCGCCGTCCACCTGTGCCGTTACTCCCGAGTCGGCCCTTGTTCCTTAGCTGCTCCCTTCCCCTGGCAGCTCTGCGCATGCGCACACTGGGAACAGGCTCCAGCTGTTCCTCTGCCTCACTGATGTCTGACTCTGAAGGTAGCTGATAACTGTCAGATGGCCCTGGCCCCCTCTCTGCTTTCGATGCATCGGAGCCTCCCTCAGACTCCAGGACTGGCCCATCTTCCTCCCCCAACCCTCCTCACTGTCTCAGTCTGCCACCAGCTCTGCTGGCGGGCCACAACAAAATCTGCAGTCTCTTTTGGCAATCTTTTATCATCTTTCTCTCTTTGCTTTTTACTGTTCACAACTTCTCCTACGTAAACGGCCCAGAGACATTTGGAGTTGTGCAGTCACTAAATCGAACAAAATGGAAAAACAAGGAACAAGCAGCTAATGGCTTTAGAGCAGGGGTGAAATCCAGCAGGTTGTCACAGGTTCCGGAGAACCGGTAGCGGAAATTTTGAGTAGTTCAGAGAACCAGTAGCGGAAATTTTGAGTAGTTCAGCGAACCGGTAGCGGAAATTTTGAGTAGTTCAGAGAACCAGTAGCGGAAATTTTGAGTAGTTCAGAGAACCAGTAGCGGAAATTTTGAGTAGTTCAGAGAACCGGTAGCAGAAATTTTGAGTAGTTCAGAGAACCGGTAGCGGAAATTTTGAGTAGTTCAGAGAACCAGTAGCGGAAATTTTGAGTAGTTCAGAGAACCGGTAGCGGAAATTTTGAGTAGTTCAGAGAACCGGTAGCGGAAATTTTGAGTAGTTCAGAGAACCAGTAGCGGAAATTTTGAGTAGTTCAGAGAACCGGTAGCGGAAATTTTGAGTAGTTCAGAGAACCGGTAGCAGAAATTTTGAGTAGTTCAGAGAACCGGTAGCGGAAATTTTGAGTACTTCAGAGAACCAGTAGCAGAAATTTTGAGTAGTTCAGAGAACCGGTAGCAGAAATTTTGAGTAGTTCAGAGAACCGGTAGCGGAAATTTTGAGTAGTTCAGAGAACCGGTAGCGGAAATTTTGAGTAGTTCAGAGAACCGGTAGCAGAAATTTCGAATAGTTCAGAGAACCGGTAGCGGAAATTTCGAATAGTTCAGAGAACTGGTAGCGGAAATTTTGAGTAGTTCAGAGAACCAGTAGCAGAAATTTTGAGTAGTTCAGAGAACCAGTAGCGGAAATTTTGAGTAGTTCAGAGAACCGGTAGCGGAAATTTTGAGTAGTTCAGAGAACCGGTAGCGGAAATTTTGAGTAGTTCAGAGAACCGGTAGCGGAAATTTTGAGTAGTTCAGAGAACCGGTAGCGGAAATTTTGAGTAGTTCGGAAAACTGGCAAATGCCACCTCTGGCTGGCCCCAGAGTGGGGTGGGAATGGAGATTTTGCAGTATCCTTCCCCTGCCACGCCCACCAGGCCACGCCCACCAAGCCACGCTCACCGAACTGGTAGTAAAAAAATTGAATTTCACCACTGCTTAAAGCAGGTTTCTCCAACCTGATCGGCTCCAGCTATGTAAACGTCAACTCCCAGAATTCCCCCTCCGCGGTGGCCACTGCACAGAATTCTGGGAAATGACCTCTTGGTTAGGAAAAGAAGGACTTGAAGCAGGGCTGTCAAACTCCTGGCCCACTGGCTGGATTCGTCACGCGCTGCCCATGCCCGGTTTAGCAGAAAAAGTCCCAATACATCACGTGACACCACCATGATGATGGAAATTTGACACCCCTAACTTAAAGCATTGGACCAAGGAGGAAAATCTAGGCTGATTTCTCTCCAAGCTGGTGGTTTTATGACTTTTAGCATCCACAACTCTCAAGTAGCAAAAGAGGAGAGTTCAACCAGGCGTTAAAAAAAAATTAAATGAGAGAGAGTGTCCTCTGTGATTTTTACTTTAATCCAGTTTTAACCTTACTCGCTGTTAGGATAATTATCCTGATGTTGGGTTGACAATATATATATAAGCCAGGATTCTTAAAGAGTAAATGTAACTTTAAGGACTATGTGGAATCGGAATGGCTGTGCTTCCCAGCTCAATCATAAAAGGCAGCTGGAAACACAGTTCATCCCTTTTGCTTTCCTTTTCTTCCTGATTGCCACTGAGGAAGAAGCTGAACACGAAGACGGAAGAGAATCATTGTTTTGACTGACTGTAAGATAACTGTGGTTTTGGTGAAGGACTGTTTATTGTTAGAGGAGTTAGTACCACTGTTTGGAAGAAGTATTTTAGTTACTACAAGAGTAAAGACTATTTATTTTTTCTACTATCAGTGTTTGATAGTTCTGTGTGGTTTAAGCAACGTATCTCTTGCTGTTGCACTATTCCGCCTGTTTATTTTCCAACGGGGGTGTTTTTCACCCCTAACACTCGCTGTTTTCTAGGAGAAACCAAGCGCCATTGTCACGACAAACCAAATCGCAACGACCAACCTGTGGAATCTCGGGGCCCTTCCTGCTGTGGTTCTGGATGAAATCCACAAGGCCACGCACCACCGTCTTGACAGCCACGGTGGCGTTTTCCAGCTGCTCCCAGGTTGGAGGCGCTGCATCTGGGAGGACGCGAAAAGAGGAGGATTAAAACCAACTTTCAGTGGCTACCAGGAACACGTCAAGACTGGGCTGTTTTCCATTCTGCAGGTGTCAAGAGTGATTCCCTCTGTCACCTAATTAGTTACTTCTCCGCTTGCGGCTTGACAACGATCGCGACGGTTAGGGTTAGTTGGAATGTTGGGGGTGTTAGATAGCTACCGTATTTTTCGGACTATAAGACGCTGGGCTATAAGACACGCCTAGCTTTTGGGGAGGAAAACAAGGGGGAAAAGACGCTCCCTCTCCTTCTCTCCATCGACATACCTGGATTGGGATCTATGTTAGCCAAGAATTCCAAGTGGGGACGCAGCCGATTCAGGTTGGCGGGGTCCCCCGTTCGCTGCAGGACAATGGTTAATTCCTGCACGCTTTTCGCAAAGGACTCCGGAGACTGGAGCTAGGTGAAAAGAAACACACCCATTCTTTGCACCCATCCTGATTGAACATTTACGAGAGCTTTTCCCCCAAGGCGGGTGGGACAATAGTGCAAATCAACACGGGGCTGGGAGTTTTCGGAGGGGGGGGGGTGCGTTCCTGGTATTTAGAAGGCACACGCATTATTTCTTAACACACGCACCCAGGTCGCAGCTTCGCCTACAGATCAGAAAAAGCAGCTACACTTCCACCCTAATCTCAGAGGTGGCTTTTTTTAGGAGGCGAAAGGGCTTTCTTGTTTTTTCTTTTTTCTTTCTTTATTATTTATTATTCGAATTTATAAGCCGCACCCATCTCACCACATAGAGACTCGGGGCGGTGCACAGGGAATATAAAATACAGTGATCCCTCGTTTTTTCGCGGTTAATGGGGACCGGAACCTTCCACGAAAACTGAAAAACCGCGAAGAAGGATTCGCACCGGAAACTTGAGTTGGTGGACATCGTTTAAAGCAAGCACTAGGGGGCGCTTGCCTCCTACCGATGCATTTTTTCCCTATTCTGTATTTTTGAAAAACCCGCGAAGCACTGAAGCCGCGAAACATGAAGCCGCGAAAATCGAGGGATCACTGTATAAATACACAGATATACGTTCATTAAAACTCAATTAAATTAACCCACCCTGCACTAAAAACCCATATTAAAACCCCTGAATTAAAACTTTGGTAACTGGAGGCAGTGCAGTGTCGAGTAAAATCGTGCCAGGCCGGCTTGTTGGAAGAAGTGCGTTTTTAACCGCTGGCGGAACAGCGGTTAACGTTGTTTTGAAGACACGTCTTCAAAAAACGTCTTCTGAAGACGTTTCGCTTCTCATCCAAGAGGCTTCTTTAGCTCTGACAGGACAGTGGGGAAGGGAAGGATTGATGCTCCTTGCAGGCAGCTGGTCATGTGTCTCCTTTCAGAGAAGGGGTTCCCAATCTTTTCTATACCCCTAGAACGCTTCCGAGATAGTCTCGCACCCCTTTCAAAAGCAAATAATTATATGCATATCATTGTGCATATAATTTTGAAACTTCTAAACCCAGGATTTTCGCACTGTGGAATATCTTCTCTCTCCCCTAGTTGGGAACCCCTGTTTTAGAGCTTCATTAAAGCCACTCCAAGAAGCTTCTTCAGCTCTGACTGGATGGTGGTGGGGAATGGAAGGATTGAGGCTCCTTGCAGGCAGCTGGTCCTTTGCATCTTTAGGAGGGTCCTTGAGGCCACTTGGAGACTTATCTGTGTCCTCAGGGTCACCTGCGTGGTGCAAATAGTTCCTGTAAATCTGCAAATTTTTCCCTTCTGGAAATCTGTTCCTTATTCCCATACTTTTACAAGCACCACTCAGGTGACCCTGAGGACACAGATAAGTCTCCAAGTGGCCTCAAGGACCCTCCTAAAGATGCAAAGGACCAGTTGTCTGCCAGGAGCCTCAATCCTTCCATTCCCCACCATCATCCAGTCAGAGCTGAAGAAGCTTCTCGGAGGAGAACTAAAAGGTCTTTAAAGAAGACACAGATAAACCTCCAAGTGGCCTCAAGGACCCTCCAAAAGGATGCAAAGGACCAGCTGTCTGCAAGGAGCATCAATCCTTCCACTCCCCACCATCATCCAGTCAGAGCTGAAGAAGCTTCTTGGAGGAGAAGCAAAAGGTCTTTAAAGAAGACACAGATAAACCTCCAGGTGGCCTCAAGGACCCTCCAAAAGGATGCAAAGGACCAGCTGTCTGCAAGGAGCACCAATCCTTCCATTCCCCACCATCATCCAGTCAGAGCTGAAGAAGCTTCTTGGAGGAGAAGCAAAAGGTCTTTAAAGAAGTCACAGATAAAACCTCCAGGTGGCCTCAAGGACCCTCCAAAAGGATGCAAAGGACCAGCTGTCTGCAAGGAGCATCAATCCTTCCATTCCCCACCACCATCCAGTCAGAGCTGAAGAAGCTTCTTGGAGGAGAAGCAAAAGGTCTTTAAAGAAGACACAGATAAACCTCCAGGTGGCCTCAAGGACCCTCCAAAAGGATGCAAAGGACCAGCTGTCTGCAAGGAGCATCAATCCTTCCATTCCCCACCATCATCCAGTCAAAGCTGAAGAAGCTTCTTGGAGAAGAAGCAAAAGGTCTTCAAAGAAGACACAGATAAACCTCCAAGTGGCCTCAAGGACCCTCCAAAAGGATGCAAAGGACCAGCTGTCTGCAAGGAGCCTCAATCCTTCCATTCCCCACCACCATCCAGTCAGAGCTGAAGAAGCTTCTTGGAGGAGAAGCAAAAGGTCTTTAAAGAAGACACAGATAAAACCTCCAGGTGGCCTCAAGGACCCCCCCAAAAGGATGCAAAGGACCAGCTGTCTGCAACTAGCATCAATCCTTCCATTCCCCACCACCATCCAGTCAGAGCTGAAGAAGCTTCTTGGAGGAGAAGGGAAACGTCTTCAAAAATAAAAAACCAAGTCCAGTTGCCTCCTGAAAAAAAGCAGCTTTGGGACAACCATGACCTTGGATGATGGAGAATCTCTACAGACCTCCATCCAAGATTCTGGACTTTAGAAAGGTTCTGGGTTTCTTGGAAGGAAGTGCATCGTGGAAGATGCAGCAAATCCCCCCCCCCCCTCTTCCTTCAGAGTCGCATCCTCAGTCCGCATAAATGGAAGATCAGTGTTCGGGAACCGCAGCTCCCAGCTCAGAATCTGCCCTATGCAGCTTCATCATCGGATGCATCGGAGGTCACTTGCTGGTGGGGGGAAGAGGGCAAAGCAGCTTCCCCCCGGAGCTGACCTTATCGATGATGGACTGCATGTGGGATTTATGCATCAGGTCTCCATAGAGGAGGGAGGACCACTGCTCGGGAGAGATCCGGAGACCGGCCTCCAGGGCGATGTGGACGATCTGCGCGTCGTGCTCCCTCCTCAGGGCCTCGTAGTTGCGGAATTCCTCCTTCAGCTGCATCAGCGAGGAGTCCTCGTCTCTCTTGGTGACCTGCGTTAAGAGAAAACACAACCCCCGCTCGATCGATCCTTTCTAAGAGGCCCCGAGTGCCCTTTTGTTCCGAAGTATTATTATAGCTTTATTGATTAGCCTACAGGCCACATCGAAGCACAGGTGTCCTGGCCTGGCCTTCGCATAAATCACTCTTAGTCCCCAAAACCCTCTTTTAGTTAAGACGGCTGTGAATCATGGTCAGAGTCCGTAAAGATTCACAACACAGTCTGTGAAGAGCCCGGCAGATGTCTGCTCGAGTTGCAACAGTCTTTCAGGGGAAGGCTGATAAGCGCCCATCTTCCTCTCCCTTGAAGCGCTGCCAGAGACCTAACGGCCCATTAGTTTCTCAAGGCCAAATGGATTAGGGGAGACATGATAGCAGTGTTCCAATATCTCAGGGGTTGCCACAAAGAAGAGGGAGTCAAACTATTCTCCAAGGCACCTGAGGGCAGGACAAGAAGCAACGGGTGGAAACTAATCAAGGAGAGAAGCAACTTAGAACTGAGGAGACATTTCCTGACAGTGAGAACAATTAATCAGTGGAACAGAAGTTGCCTCCAGAAGTTGTGAATGCCCCAACACTGCAAGTCTTCAAGAAGATGTTGGATAGCCATTTGTCTGAAACAGTATAGGGCTTCCTGCCTAGGCAGGGAGTTGGACTAGATGGCCTCCAAGGTCCCTTCCAACTCTGCTATTGTATTATTGTATTGTAAGGAGCACAGGGTCCAACGGAGCTGCTCAGACCTTGACCCGACTAGATCAGGGATCTGCAAAGTCGGCTCTTTTAAGACGGCTTGACTCTTTTAAGCGGGGCTGGCTGGGGAATTCTGGGAGTTGAAGTCTACCCGTCTTAATATCTTGCTTATATATTGAATAATGGTGGGGAAAATGATTGACTTGATAAATGAAAATGTTGTTATGGGAAACAAAGGTGATATATATGTAATGAAAGGAAAATTGGACAAATATGTTTGTGATTTTAAGCACTGACGCACGTCTTAATATCTTGCTTATATATTGAATAATGGTGGGGAAAATGATTGACTTGATAAATGAAAATGTTGTTATGGGAAACAAAGGTGATATATATGTAATGAAAGGAAAATTGGACAAATATGTTTGTGATTTTAAGCACTGACGCACTGAACGTTTGCCCGAACGACATGTTGTTCAAAGCAGGAGATGAATGATGTTTTTTTATTTGTTTTTAATATTAAAAATAAAAATTGTCTTTAAAAAGAAAAGAATGTGAGCCGGGTCTCATCAGTTTGGTAAAGGAAGAAGGAACCCAATGGTTGCTCACCTTGAAGCAGGAGGCCCGGTACAGCAGCTGCACCACGTGGCCGATGCTGGTTTTCGACGCCTGGGGGAACCTGGGCTCCAGGCGCTGGACCACAAACAGCACCAGGACCTTGCGGGAGAGGGCCGAGCCGTCTTCCAGCGCCAAGAGGACCAGTTTCAAGGCTTCCTCCTGCATAGCTGGGGGGAACCAAAGGATGGTGGTTACGGTGGGGAAAGCCGGACCGGACGAAATGGGGTAGGCGTCTCCTTTCTCTTCCTTGCCAGAAGGAAGGTGGTTAATTCTGTTACGTTAACCCCTGTATTATTCTCTTTGTAGGTAACGTTTTTCTTCTGAGGAGGGGCTGCCTGTCAGGTCTGCAGCCGGTTCCTTTTGGGACCTTGGGCCTGCCACACTTTCTTTTATTCTACTATGCATTTTCTATTGTGGGAAAATGGGAGGGGGGATTGTACGGAGTTCGATGATAGGTAGCCATAACAAAATTCTTTCTAGAAAGCCAAGGTCATCCTTTGTCTCTGCACCTCTGCACCTGACTGGAACTTTCTTTTATTCTACTATGCATTTTCTATTGTGGGAAAATGGGAGGGGGGATTGTACGGAGTTAGATGATAGGTAGCCATAACACAATTCTTTCTAGAAAGCCAAGGTCATCCTTTGCCTCTGCCCCTCTGCACCTGACTGGAACTTTCTTTTATTCTACTATGCATTTTCTATTGTGGGAAAATGGGAGGGGGGATTGTACGGAGTTAGATGATAGGTAGCCATAACACAATTCTTTCTAGAAAGCCAAGGTCATCCTTTGTCTCTGCCCCTCTGCACCTGACTGGAACGTTCTTTTATTCTACTATGCATTTTCTATTGTGGGAAAATGGGAAGGGGGATTAGATGATAGGTAGCCATAACAAAATTCTTTCTAGAAAGCCAAGGTCATCCTTTGCCTCTGCCCCTCTGCACCTGACTGGAACTTTCTTTTATTCTACTATGCAGTTTCTATTGTGGGAAAATGGGAAGGGGGATTGTGCGGAGTTAGATTATAGGTAGCTCCCCACCCCCACCCGCCACTCACCCGGCCCGAGGAACTGGCACCCCCTGGCCCGCACAGCGGCCCAGAGATTGGCCGAGAGTTGCTGAGGGTTCTGATGTGCCAAGATCAGCTCGGTGACTGTCCTTTCCCCGAGGGAGCGAGCTGCCCGCATGGCCCTGATGCGGCCTTCTTCTTCCACCAGCTGGCAGTTCACCAGCGTCACCAGCTTCCGTTGCATCGGCCGGCTCAGCGTGCTCTGATTTAAGCTAGCCACACCTGGGAAGAACAACAGAAGAGTTACGTATCAGTGGGAGAGGCGAGGATTCTGCTATGGCCTGCCAGCAAAGCCGGTGGCCGACTCAGAAAGTGAGGAGGGTTGGGGAGGAAGATGGGCCAGTCCTGGAGTCTGGGGAAGGCTCTGAGGAGGGCTCTGTGTTGGAGGCAGAGAGGGGGCCAGGGCGGTATGCCAGTTATCAGCTGCTTTCGGAGTCAGATGAACAGCTGGAGCCTGTTCCCGGTGTGCGCATGCACAGAGCCGCCAGGAGAAGGGAACAGCTAAGGAAGAAGGGTCAACTTGGGAGTAAGGCCACAGTGAATGGCTCCTCCCACAAGGAATAAAAGAGGAGCGACTGGGGAGTGGAGTTTGCAGGAGGGCAATTAGTTCAATTCATTAGGGGGAAGATGTCTTCCTGACTTCTTGCCAAGTATTGTCTGCTACACAGTGGCGTTTGGAAGATATCGGCCTGGCAGCTCTCCACGCCTGATCAAGGTCTTGTGAAATCTCTTGAAAGACTCTTGGCCGGGACTTGAACCTAAACAAAAGGAGTTTTATCGGGGTGAGGAGTCGGCTTTGTGCTTTTGGGGAGCCCAGCTCAGAACAGATTCCCTGCTTCTCCTTCAGAAACTGTCCTCAAAATACACTTGGTGACCAGGCGGCTCTCACGTTCGGGCCCCCGATTCAAGCACCAGCTGGACGGGAGACCTTGCCGTGGCCCAGAGGAAGCCGCGGGACTCAGGCGCGGGAACGTACCCTTACTTCCGCTCAGTGGCTTCAAATAAAGGGCCAGTTCTTCCACGCATTTCTTCGCCACCTCGTAGTGCTTGTCTTCTCCAAGGTTACTCAACTTGAGAGCCTGGCGTTCGGGCACCTAGAGCAAGGAGAAGTACTTGTGAGTGGGGCTGCTTTCGTTTACAAAAGAGATCAGGAGGGAAAAATGCGATTTGGGAAAGGATGCGAATATTAATATTAGATGACAAGGTGGCCCTCGACTTACAAGAGTTCATTTCAAAGTTATGCCGTTGAGAAAAAGTGAATTACAACTATCTTTCACACTTACGACCAGCGATGGTATTCATCCCAGCCCGCAGGCCGGATGCTGGCCACGCCCAAGTGGCAGTTGGAACAGAGTTCTTTTCAGGTGGGGAGGGGGAGTAGAACGTCGAACACCTTAGCATCGGAGCGTGTTAATAATAATATCAGAAATACTAATGCTCTGATGGTCATTTCGAAAAATCCTTTCTAAGGGAGCACCTAGAAGCCAAGAGGAACATAGGTGCTACATTTCAAGTTTGTAAACTTTACGGTTCTGGAGATTTTGTGATGATGCATGAGTGGCATTTTGCTTTTTATAGATAAATAGATAGATATGGAAGGAGGGAGGGATGGAGAAATAGAGATAGATAGATAGATAGATAGATAGATAGATAGATAGGGAGGGAGGGAGGGAGGGAGGGAGGGAAGGAGAGATAGATAGATAGATAGATAGATAGATAGATAGATAGATAGATAGAGAAGGAGACAGACAGACAGACAGACAAATACATACATACATAGATAAATAGATAAGGAAGGAGGGGGGGATGGAGAGATAGAGATAGATAGATAAGAAAGATACGGAGGGAAGGAGGGAGGGAGGGATGGATAGATCGATAGATAGATAGATACATACATAATCATAATAATAATAATAATAATTTTAATTTGTTGACCGCTCCCTCTCCCAATAGGGACTCGGAGGGTTCACAGGGAAAACTAAAACAATAAATATACAAACACATTAAAAACAAATTAAACATATACCTGTGCTAAAAAATGCCCCATTAAAATACTAAATACATAGATACATACATACATAGATAAATACTTAGATAAGGAAGGAGGGAGGGATAGAGGGATAGATAGATAGGGAGGGAGAGGAGGAGGGAGGGAGGGAAAGAGAGAGGATAAAAATGTAAAAAGGCAAATAAACCATCCTTCTCCTGTTTGACTGCCCGTTGTAACTTCCTTTTTCATGCTCTGTACCAAGTAAACTTCGCTCTCTGTCTCTCTCTGTCTCTCTCTGTCTCTCTCTCTCTGTGTGTGTGTGTGTGCTGCCTCTTCCTTTACCTGGGCTCCCACTAACTGGAGCAGCGCAAAGTTGACGGGCAGCACATCGATGTCGGTGTGGATGGCGGTCTGGTCGAAAGGGCAGGCCTTGCGGTGCAGCTTACTCAGGCAGCTCTGGCAGACGGTGTGGGAGCAGCCGAGGCTGATGGGCTTGTGCACGTTCTCGTCGAACTCATTGTAGCAGATGGGGCAGGACAGGAACTCCGTCCACTGGGCGGCCTGCACGGGCATTGTGGAACGCAGGGCCCTCCTCTCAGCCGCTAGCACTCCATGTTGGCACCGTCCAGGGGTCGGGAGCTGGGAGAGAACCAAACACAGGTCAGAAGAATTGGACAAGGAGTATATTTTAGTATTATGCGCCTAAGAATGAATAGAATAGAATAGAATAAGGATAGGATAGGATAGAATAGGATAGGATAGAATAGAAGATAGAATAGAAGATAGAATAGAAGATAGAATAGAAGATAGAATAGAATAGAGAATAGAATAGAATAGAACAGAGCAGGATAGAATAGAATATAGAATAGAAGATAGAACAGAGAATAGAAAAGAATAGAGGATAGAATAGAAGATAGAATAGAGAATAGAACAGAATAGAGGATAGAATAGAAGATAGAATAGAAGAGAATAGAGAATAGAACAGAATAGAGGATAGAATAGAAGATAGAATAGAAGATAGAATAGAGGATAGAATAGAATAGAGGATAGAATAGAAGATAGAATAGAGAATAGAATAGAATAGAGGATAGAATAGAAGATAGAATAGAGAATAGAATAGAATAGAGGATAGAATAGAAGATAGAATAGAGAATAGAATAGAATAGAGGATAGAATAGAGAATAGAATAGAATAGAGGATAGAATAGAAGATAGAATAGAGAATAGAATAGAATAGAGGATAGAATAGAAGATAGAATAGAAGATAGAATAGAAGATAGAATAGAGAATAGAACAGAAAAGAATAGGATAGAGAATAGAATAGAGGATAGAATAGAGGATAGGATAGAATAGAATAGAATAGAATAACAGAGTTGGAAGGGACCTTGGAGGTCTTCTAGTCCAACCCCCTGCCTAGGCAGGAAACCCTACATCATTTCAAACAAACTTCTGGTGGCAAGTTGTTCCACTGGCTAATTGTTCTCACTGTCAGGAAATTCCCCCTTTAGTTCTAGGTTGCTTCTCTCCTTGATTAGTTCCCATCCATTGTTTCTTCTCCTACCCTCAAGGTACTTTAGAGCAGGGGTCTCCAACCTTTGCAACTTTAAGTCTGAAGGACTTCAGCTCCCAGAATTCTCCAGCCAGCAAAGCTGGAAGCTGAAGTCCGTCAGACTTAAAGTTTGAAAGGTTGGAGACCCCTGCTTTAGAGAATAGTTTGACTCCCCCTTCTTTGGGGCAACCTCTTTTAGATATTGGAACACTGCTATCCTATTACCCTTAGTTCTTCTTTTCAATGGAATCTGTATTGTCAAGCAAATTAAATACCTGGGCGACACGATGTTTATCAAGCACTAAGAAATGTAATTAATAGAAAATTAATCCCATTTTACCATTGTCTACATCTTCTCTTTCAGCCACACTCATAAATTGCACTTATATTGATATGGCTTTTATAGGAGGCGTTATAAAACCATGGCCAGCATCTGGCACCAAAGGAAATACTGCTTCAGAGCTGAAGATTGGTTTCTGGCAGCTATTGCTAAGAGCGGTTCAGACAAACCTCGATTTGACTGGGGAATTGGCTCTGCCCGGGATTGCGACTACAATTAGCCACGGTTAAAAGTACAGCCCTCCCCAGAGGCAGCATTTCACCATCTTCAAGTAAATAATAAGTGCTAGGAGCAATAGAGAATTCGTAACGCTTTAACTTAACTGAGCCTTAAGGTCAAGGTTCCCCTCGCAAATCTGTGCCCGTCGTTCCCGACTCTAAGGGACGGCGCTCATCTCCGTTTCAAAGCCGAAGAGCCAGCGCTGTCCGAAGACGTCTCCGTGCTTATGTGGCTGGCGTGACTCAACGCCAAAGGTGCACGGAACGCTGTTCCCTTCCCACCAAAGCTGGCTCCTATTTTTCTACTCGCATTTTTGACCGGCTAGGTTGGCAGAAGCTGGGGACAAGTCAGGGGAGCTCCCTCCGTTACGCGGCGCTAGGGATTCGAACCGCCAAACTGCCGACCTTTCCGATCAACCAGCTCAGCTTCTTAGCTCCTGAGCCACCGTGTTAAGCGGAAGTGGGACCTTATTTTTAAAAGCGACCCTACTCTGGTGCCCCAAAGGTGCTTCTTTCTGGCGCCATTCTATGCTTGGGAGAATTAATGCTGCCTGTCCTTGACCCAGAGACCCCCACATCCCCATTTTACAGACTGTTTCTGTTGCTCCCCTCTGGGAGGGGGCTTCAAAGTATTTCTAGCAAGACTCCCAGATTCTGGAACAGCTTTATTCCCTAGGCCAGGGGTCTGCAAAGTCGGCTCTTTTAAGACTGGTGGACTTCAACTCACAACTCATAGCTGGCTGGGGAATTCTGGGAGTTGAAGTCCACCAGTCTTAAAAGAGCCGACTTTGCAGACCCCTGCCCTAGGCCATCCCTCTGGCAAACTTGCATTATTTGTTTCTCTTGCCATCTACACGTATGCATCTGGGTTGTTTCTCTGTGTTGTATCATATATGTGGGTAATATGCATCATTTAGTATTTATTTATTTTGTCATGTTTATGTAGTGGATATGGGAGGTGGTGACCCTTTGGGAGCTGCATGCGACGCAATTTCATTTTAACGTATGTCGGTCCGTGGCATATGTTAAAATGAAATTAAAGTGACAATAAAGTTGTTTTTAAATGTTCAGTTGGCTGAGTTTCATGTTATATGAATAAAGTAAATAAGAAGAGGAGGAGGAAGGAAGGAAGGAAGGAAGGAAGGAAGGAAGGAAGGAAGGAAGGAAGGAAGGAAATTGCAGCTTCCTGCAATAACACCAGCAGAACTGCAAAAAGCTGCACTACTCAGAACATCATATATTTTAAGAAGGTACTTGATTGATACCTAGGATGCTGGCAGCAACCCATATCAACCATCAGCGCCAGTCAATGGTGTTTGTCATACATCTTTAAATGTTCAGTTGATTTGAGTTTCATGCTCAATGAATAAAAGAGATAATAAGATTGCATATTTTAAGAAGCAACTTGGTTGATACCTAGGATGCTGCCAGCAGTTTCATGTTTAATGAATAATAGTAATAATAGTAATAATAGTAATAATAGTAATAATAGTAATAATAGTAATAATAGTAATAATAGTAATAATAGTAATAATAGTAATAGTAATAGTAATAGTAATAGTAATAATAATAATAATAATAATAATACTTGGTTGATACCTAGGATGCTGGCAGCAGTTTCATGTTTAATGAATAATAGTAATAATAATAATAATACTTGGTTGATACCTAGGATGCTGGCAGCAAACTGTATCAACAATTAGCACCAGTCACTGGTGTTTGCAATGCATTTTTGGATGTTCAGTTGGCTGAGTTTCATGTTTTATGAATAAAGTAAATACTACTACGACTACTACTACTAATAATAGTAATAATAATAATGACAGTTCCTAGGTCCTTGGTTAGGACTCAAGCCGTTGAGCTACCAACCAGCCCCAAAGGCTGTGAATGTCACCAAAGATTAACCACAGAATGATGATGATGATGATGATGATGATGATGATGATGATGATAATAATAATAATAATAATAATAATAATAATAATAATAATAATAATAATATATTCTACGAAGATATTAGGATGCTGGCAGCAAACTGTATCAACAATTAGCACCAGTCAATAGTATTTGTAATATGCATTTTTAAATGTTCAGTTGGCAGAGTTTCATGTTTTATGAATAAAGTAAATAATAATAATAATAATAGGAGGAGGAAGAGAAGATCCTACAGTATGTCTTAAGAAGGGACTTGGTTGATACCTAGGACGCTGACAGCAACCCGTATCAACCATCAGCACCAGTATTTGTGTTAAATGTCCTTCTCTCTCTCTCTCTCTGTATGGACCCCTATTGCATGCACCCCATTCCTCCCCCAACCTCCAAGGCTCCCCCCCCCACCTGCTTGCAAAGCCAGGGTGGCCTCGCTTGCATCCCATCGCCCCCACCTCTGGACCAGCAGGGACCCCAAAGATGGGCTGCCTTTCTGCACCCCCCACCCACCCACCACGCCCCCCCATCAGCCTCTTTCCCCCCCCCCGTCCAGGAGGAACAAGGAGTGGACTAAAAGCCCCCCTTGGGGGGGGGGAGGAGTGGGAGGGTGCAGATCAAAGGCTCCCCCCCAACCCTCCCCCCCATTCATGCAACCCCTTTCCAAGTCCCCTCCTTCTGACCCCCCCGCCCCTGCTGTCTCCTCTTTGGGGGCCCCTCCCCTCCCTGAAAAGGGGACACCCCCCCCCATGCCGCCATTCCCCCACCCCCGAGGAAAGTGGGGGGGTGTCTTTCCTCGGGGGTGGGGTCGGGGTCTCCCCCCTTCCGGGACCCCTCCCCGCGGCCCCCTCCCCTTACTTGCGGGAGGGCCCGGCCTCTCCTCACAGCCCCCGAGGGGCGAACCGCGGAGCGGCCCGGCGGCGGCGGCGACGGCGTCGCCTCCTCATCGCGGTGACAGCCGGGAGGCCCGCCCCCCCAAGCCGCGCCCCCCCTCCTCCTCCCCCTCTCGCGAGACTTCGCGCTCTCGCTCTCTCGCCTCCCCATCAACCAGAGAGACGAGAGGGCTCCTTCTCCTCAGCCCCCGCCCCGCAGAGGGCGTGGTTATATTTGCATAGCCACCGCCCCCCTCCCCTCGGAGCGCCGGGGGGGGCGGGGCCTCTAAGCCTGGCTTGAAGGATGTAGAAATGAAGTTATTTGAGCAAATCAAATATTTATTTGATTGTTTGATGATCATTTGATTATTTATTTGATCATTGAATTTGAGTATTCATTTGATTATGCATTTGGTTATTTGATTATTTGATTTGATTATTTATTTGATCATTTTATTTTACTATTTGATGATTATTTGATTTGATTATTTATTTGAACATTGAATTTGATTATTTATTTGATCATTTTATTTTACTATTTGATTATTTTATTTGAATATTGAATTGGATTATTATTTATCTGATTATTTATTTGATTATTCGATGATTATTTTATTTGATTATTTATTTGATCAATTGATTTTATTTATTTGATTATTTGATGATTATTTAGTTTGATCATTTATTTGATTTTATAATTTTATTACATTTTATTTTACTTCTATTTTATTATTTTACTTTAATTTCTTTATTAATTATTTGATTCTTTAATTATTTAAGAAACAAGGAGGAACTTTATGACAGGGAGAGCATGGAACAGAAGTTGTGGGAGCTTCATCCCTGGATAGATAGATAGATAGATAGATAATTTAATTTCTAGACCGCTCCCTCTCCCCAAGGGGACTCGGAGCGGTGCACAGGGAAGTTAAAACAATAAATACACATAGAAATACACATAATTCAATAAAAACAAATTAAACATCAAACCCTGCGCTAAAATTCCCCAATACACTAAAATCATATAACCCTATAAAACTATAGAAGAGAGGCTACCCTAGGCCGGCCAAGCAGAAAAAGTGCGTTTTCAATTTCAGACGGAAGGAACGGAGGTCCGTGGTTGTTCTAATATCGGGGGGGAGGTCGTTCCAGAGGGCAGGGCCCGCCACAGAGAGCGCCCTTCCCCTGGGCGTCGCCCGCTGACAAAGTCTAGTGGACGGCACCCGGAGAAGACCCTCTCTGTGGGAGCGAATCGGCCGTGAGGAAGTATGGGGCAGGATCCGATCCCGCAGATAGCTAGGTCCCGAGCCATGGAGCGCTTTAAAGATGATAACCAACACCTTGAAGCGCACCCGAAAGACGACTTTCAAGAAGAGACTGGACCCCCCGCTGTCAGAAATGGTGTAGGGTCTCCTGCTTGGGCAAGGGGGTTGGACTAGATGACCTCCAGGGTCCCTTCCAACTCTGTTCACCTGTTAAATAAATATAGTTGGGAATTTGTAAAATGGCGGATGTGGGTCATTGTTAAGTTGGCGAAAGGACCAGTGGAGCAGGAGTTCCCTCCGGACGTTATGGGTGCTTCATCACTAACTAGGGAGAGAAGCAACCTGAAATGACGGAGAAACTTCCTAACAATTCGAGAGCAGGTTACAAAATGCAAGTAAAAAAATAGGAGCCACCTTTGATGGGAAGGGAACAGCGTTCCGTGCGCCTTCGGGCGTTGAGTCATGCCGGCCACATGACCACGGAGACGTCTTCGGACAGCGCTGGCTCTTCGGCTTTGAAACGGAGAGGAGCACCGCCCCCTGGAGTTGTGCAAGGGGAACTTTTGCCTTTTTTAAAATAAAGTCAGCAGGAAAGCTTTAAGCAGTTCAGGGCAGTTTCAAAACGACACAAGTCCAGTGAGCCAGAAGCAAACTTTATTCCCAAACGGCAAATTTGGCATACACGCATAGGCAAAGCAGCCGCGAACAAGATTACCAAAACTCTTTTGACGTCAGAGTTGGAGCTTGTGGGCCAAGTGGATGTTTTTCCCCCCCACCACAAAACCTGGACAGCTCCACCCGTGTTACAGACACAATTTTGCTTACGGACAAACTTGGGAGTCAGAGACAGTGTCTTTTACAACATACCCATCCAACAGGACCTCCTGTTAGGGACACGAAAGCACATCGAACAGCAGCCACACACACACACACACACACTCACAAAAAAGCCAAGCCGTCATAACGTTATAAAACAGCCTCCTCGAAAATGCCAGCAACTTACACAGGACTGGAGTTCTCTCTTTGATCGTGTGTGTGCAATTTGCCACTGGCAATTTCAGGAAAAGCATGCAATCAATGACCTCACCTCCACAATTAATCTGTATTTTATATCTCAGGGTTGTTGTTGTTGTTGTTGTTGCTATTGTTGTTTTGCCTTGAAAATGAATACCCCTGCAACTGCAGTTGATCTAGGTCTCTGATGATCTATGGCAGGGGTCTCCAACCTTTGCAACTTTAAGTCTGAAGGAGTTCAGTTCCCAGACTTCTCCAGCCAGCTTAGCTTTGCTGGCTGGAGAATTCTGGGAGCTGAAGTCCTTCAGACTTAAAGTTGCAAAGGTTGGAGATCCCTGATCTATGGCACGCGTGCTAGAAGGGGCACGCAGAGTTGGCAATGGCGCTGTGAGCGCATGTGCCATTGCCAGAGGCTCTCCTGGTTTCCGGCACACACATGCATGGTTCTTTGCGGGTGCTGGAGCCCCAGAAAACAACCCAAAAACCGCCCAAAAAAATTAGGCCATTTTCCGAAGCGTTTTTGGGGGATGTTTTCCAGTCCATTTTTGGCTCGAAAAACAGCCCCAAAAAACAGACATGCTCACACCAGCCAACTGGGAGTTGTGAAAAAAGTTTACACAACATAATTCATGGTTCTCTGTCTAGATGGTCTCTGGTGATCAGCCGAAAGGCAGAGGGAAACAGTATGTCTCCTCCCTTAACAGGAAAGTTGTGAAAACAATTATCTATCTATCTATCTATCTATCTATCTATCTATCTATCTATCTATCTATCTATCTATCTATCTATCTATCTATCATCTATCTATCTATCTATCTATCTATCTATCTATCTATCTATCTATCTGTGTCACAACACCTTGTTAAGTCCCAATTAAGGGAGGAAGCATACCATATATGTGTGTGTGTGTGTGTGTATTAGGTTTTTGAGCTGATCAATAAATAAATCAGGGAGCTTTTAATCAGCTCAAAAACCTAACGCACTTATATAAAAAAAGTACACAACGGAACTCATAGCTTTCTGTCTAGATGGTCTCTGGTGATGAGCCGAAAGGCAGAAAAGGAAAGCAGTATGCTTCCTCCCTTAATTGGGGCTTAACAGGGTGTTGTGACACAAGAATGAATATATATACGATGCAATAGGGGAACCGGCTTGGCTAAAGTGCTAGGCTCCTTGCCTAGCATGCAACACAGCCCCCGGTTCGAATCCCAGTAAAGGGTATGGCCAGCTGATGAGAGCTAATAAGCTCGAAATAGATCTATCCTGGTCTCTCTCTAATTTAATGTATTGATCAGCTCATAAAACTAACATATATATATATATATATATATATATGTATGTATGTATGTATGTATGTATGTATGTATGTATGTATATATATATATATATATATATATATATATATATATATATATATATATATATATATATATATATATATATATATATATATATTTTAAATTTCTTTTAAGGGATGATTAGTAATAATTAATTAAGAGACCAGGATGGATCCATTTCGGGCTCCTTAGCCCTCGTCAGCTGGCCATACTTCCCTACAGGGATTTGAACTGGTGCTCTCCAGCATTCGAAGCAGGCTTCTCTATGCCTTGAGCTAACCAGTTTCCCTGATTACATCATCCTTTCTACAGGACTTTATTGATGAAGTGGATATATTGTTACAGCTTCCTGTTAGGCCTATTAAGGGAGGAGACAAACTTGTCATCCTTCTCTGTCCTTCGACTCAACCCAGAGACCATCCAGACAGAGACCTATTAAATTGCTGCTGTCTTTTTAGATATGTGTTAAATTTCTTTTAAGGGATGATTAGTAATAATTAATTAAGAGACCAGGATGGATCCATTTCGGGCTCCTTAACCCTCGTCAGCTGGCCATACTTCCCTACAGGGATTTGAACTGGTGCTCTCCAGCATTCGAAGCAGGCTTCTCTATGCCTTGAGCTAACCAGTTTCCCTGATTACATCATCCTTTCTACAGGACTTTATTGATGAAGTGGATATATTGTTACAGCTTCCTGTTAGGCCTATTAAGGGAGGAGACAAACTTGTCATATATATATATGACAGTTTGTCTCCTCCCTTAAACGGGCCTCAAAACAGGAGCTGTGAAAATATTCTCTCATCAAGAGAAGTCCTGTAAAAGGCTGATGTAATCAGGGAAGCCGGTTAGCTCAAGGCATAGAAAGGCTTGCCTGATATGCTGGAAAGTGCCAGGCGAGAGCCTTTAGCCATTCAGCCAGCTAGGTTCTGTTCTTGTCAGCTGAGACAGGAGGATAGTTATATATAATTGTTTCCACAACACCCTGTTAGGGCCCCAATTAAGGGAGGAAGCACACTGGTTTTCCTACGTAACACACATATAAACATATAAACACACATATAAACGTAACACACATATAAACAAATAATAATTACACAACGGAATTCATGGCTTTCTGTCTAGATGGTCTCTGGTGATGAGCCGAAAGGCAGAAAAGGAAACGCAGTGTGCTTCCTATATATTTATATATATATATCCTTAAAATCACAGGATGGCCTGGATGAAGATGACTGTATGTTTCTAACATTTGTGCGTTTGTGCGTTTATCAGAGGGGGAAAAAAAGTATATATTTATAGTGCCTTAAAATCACAGGATGGCCTGGATGAAGACGATTGTACATTTCTAACACTTCCAGACAGGAGAAAAATACCGTTCGTGGTAAGCTGCAGGGACCACGAACCGTTCAGACTGAATTTCAGGACGGAAGTAAACATGGGATCCGCATTTGATTCTTGGCAGGCTGGCCAAACATGGGGAGGAGCCCAACGCCAAGTGGTTTTTATGACACGGGCAGTCTTTGTTAAAGGACAAAAAATAAAATAAAATAAAATAAGGGCGTTTTTTTGATTGTGGATCGGGGGTCTCGAGTCAACCCCTTGCCACGGTGCAAGTTCACAAGGCAAACCCCCAAAGAAACCACTTAAGGCCCCCCTAAAACCAAAACGTAAACAACAGCTACTGTTCGAAGCACGTTAAAAAAATATTCTGGCTGGGGTGCAAAGCAAAGACCTCTTTACGTCATATATAACATATAAACATGTAAATAGCAACAGTTAAGCACCAGCGTTTTCCTCAACCTTTCTTGGTTGCTTAATATACCACTAGCAACAGCACTTAAGACTTACATACTGCTTTAGGAGCGGCAGTGGTTAGAGTGCAGTACTGCAGGCCATTTCTGCCGGCTGCCTGCAATTTAGCCTTTCAAATCTTCGCCAGGCTCAAAGTTGATTTCTTCCGAGGTGGGTCAAAGGAGGACCCAGATTGTTGGGGGCGATAGACTGACTCTGTAAACCGCTTAGAAAGGGGTGTAAGCACTGTAAAGCGGTATATAAGTCTAAGCACTATTGCTATTCCTTTTCTTCCTTCCTTGGTGTTCAGTGGTTAGAAGGCAGTACAATGTAGGTACGTAAGTAGGTAGGTAGGTAGGTAAGTAGGTAGATAGGTAGAAGGATGGATGGATGGATGGATGGGTGGGTGGGTGGGTGGGTGGGTAGGTGGATGGATGGATGGATGGATGGATGGATGGATGGATGGATGGATAGATAGATAGATAGATAGATAGATAGATAGATAGATAGATAGATAGATAGATAGATAGATAGATAGATAGATAGATAGATAGATGAAGCTGCTGTGGCCTAGAGGTGGAGCTCTTGCCTCACAGGAGGTTGTGAGTTCGATCCTAGGTAGAAGCAGATGTAGGGTCTGCAGCTTGGGCAGGGGTTTGGACTAGATGACCTGCAAGGTCCCTTCCAACTCTGTTAATCTGTTAAAGATGATAGATAGATAGATAGATAGATAGATAGATAGATAGATAGATAAAGAGATAGCAACAGCCCTTAGACTTATATGCCGCTTAATAGTTCTTTTACAGCCCTCTCTAAGCAGTTTACGGAGTCAGCCTCTTGCCCCTCCCACAATTTGGGTCCTCAGTTTACCAAATTCGGAAGGACGGAAGGCTGAGTCGACCTTGAGCCTGGCGAGATTTGAACTGCCAAATTGCAGGCGGCTGGCAGAAGCGGCCTGCAGTACTGCACTCTAACCACCGCGCCACGTGTCACGGGAAGAAGGGCAGCTATCCAAAAGCCTGCAGGAATGGGGGTGGGGGGTGTATTAGATAGATAAGGGGGTATTTACATGCAGGATTGGAGCCTGTGGGTGGAGCCTCGGTGCTCGGCATCCAATTGGGCCTTTAATTAAAAAAAACACCACCTCCCTTCTCAAATGACATCTACTCGTAGTCTATTCTGACTTCCGTGATGGCGTCGAAGCCCGATTTGTCCGCCCCGGCTCTCCCGTGGACGGAGGTCAGGTGTTTTTTCAGGGCGGACTTGTGCTTGAAGTCCATGTCGCAGCAGTGGCACTTGTACGGCCGGTCGCCGCTGTGGATGTTGAGGTGGTCCTGCAGGGTGCTCTTGGCCGTGAAGGTCTTCAGGCACACCATGCACTGGAAGGGGCGTATGCCCATGTGGCCGCGGATGTGCCTGTTCAGGTTCTTCTTTTGGGTGAAGGTTTTCCCGCACTGCAAGCAGAGGAAGAGTTTGTGCATCTTTAAGTGGCGCAGGTAGTTCTCCAGGTGGAGGAAGCCGCGGGGACACTTGGGACACTGGTGCCGCCAGGTGTAGCCGCCGTCCTCGGCGTTCGGGAAGTCCGCCCGGGCGGCCCCTTCCGGATTCTCGCCGCCGAAGCCCTGGAACTGGGCCGCTTCGCTCATCCTACTCTCCACGGTGGAGTTGATCAGGGAGTGCTGAGTTTCGGGAAAGTAGAGGCTAGTTTTGGAAGAAGTGCACGGCTGCGGGAAGGGCTCGTCCCCCACGCTGGGGACGCCGTCGATGGACTCCATCTGGAAAATGCAGATTTCGTCGTCCTTGTAGCCGATCTCCACGGTGGAGATCTCCGGGCTTTTGACCTCCTTCCGCTCGGGCATTAAACCCTGCGGGAGGTCTCCCTTCTCCTGCTTGATGTGCTCGTCTATGCTCGCGGGGCTGTCCGCCGAGATCTCAATGATTTCGCAGTCTTTCTCGGGGCAGCTTTCTCGGTTCACGTCCGAAGAGTGGCACTTCTCCGCGCACCTGCCGCCGCCTTCCACCGAGGCGTCGATTTCCAGGTACCTGGAAAGGGCCTCCGTGCACTTCTCCACGATGTGCACCATCTGCAGGTAGCTGGCCGCCGTGAGGTACTTCAAGAGCTCCTTCCGCTTCACCTCCAGCGCCCCCGTGTAGCACGAGAGCAGCAGCTTCCGGCCGACCTCGGCGCTCTGCAGGATGGTGATGCGGACGTGCTGGGACTGCGTGAGCAGGAACTGGTCCCGCATGAAGGTGGAGCAGGCGGCGAAGATGACCTTGTGCCCGTGGAACTCCGTGTCGTCGATGTAGATGGAGACGTCGCAGAAGAGGTTCTGCTGGCGCAGCAGGTTCATCTTCTGCAGCACGGCGTCGCCCTGCTGCGCGAACTGGAAGTGGAGCACGTCCGAATCGGCAGCCATGACGACGATCCTGCTGGGGAGGGAAAGAGGAGAACATGGAATGAAAAAGAAAGCTCGACGCTGCGAAACAAGTCATTAGTTCCTCTCACACAGGGATCTTAAACCTTTGCAACTTTAAGTCTGAACGACTTCAGCTCCCAGACTTCTCCAGTCAGCTTTGCTGGCTGGAGAAGTCTGGGAGCTGAAGTCCTTCAGACTTAAAGTTGCAAAGATTGGAGACCCCTGCTCTAACACCTTAAATCAGGGGTTCCCAAACTTGGCAACTTTAAGACTTGTGGACTTCACTCCCAGAATTCTCCAGCCAGCTGAACTTAGCCAACTGAACACTCAAAAATGCATCACAAATACCATTGACTGGTGCTAATGGTTGATACGGGTTGCTACCAGCATGCTAGGCATCAACCAAGTATCTTAAGTTCCGCTGGTGGAACTAATACTACTATTACGAAGAAGAGAAAGAAAGAAAGAAAGAAAGAAAGAAAGAAAGAAAGAAAGGAAGGAAGGAAGGACTCAATAGGTAGAAAAAAAATGCCAAATCCAGACTGAACATCTAGCTGACTTTGTGATATTATCATCATCACCATCATCTTCCTCTTCATCATCATCATCTTCCTCTCCTCCTCCTCCTCCTTCTATTATTATTATCTCTTTTATTCATTAAACATGAAACTCAGTCAAGTGAACATTTCAAGATGTGTCACAAATACCATTGGCTGGGGCTGATGGTTGATATGGGTGCAACCAAGTACCTTCTTGGTTGAACCCATAATATCATCATCATCATCATCATCATCTAGCGTATGGCCAATACATGGACTTCTCCACCCAGCCATTGAATTATGCATTATCTATTACTATATATCGTATTACTCAATGGGAATGACCCTAGCAGCCTTAATCATAGGACTGAGTGGGCCTCCTTCAGCCACTGATTCCCCCCCCCCCTCCACCTATTCATTCCCTTAGCAGCTTACTTGGGGGGGGGCGTTTGGACGACCACCCTGCCCTCCCCGCTTTCCCCTCTCCGCTCACCGGGGCGGCTGCCGACGTGGAGCAGCAGGAGGAGGAGGTTGGACCCACCTGGCTCCTTCCCGGCCTCGACTGCACAGAGGTACCTTTTGCCTGGCGTGGAACGACTTCCGGGAGGGGCGACCCGGAAGAAGAACCCGTCAGCAGCCGGCACGCGCTGCCCCCGCGCCTGATTGGCCGCTGTTTACCCCACCCACCCACCCCCGCTCCCCGGGGGTGGGGGAGGCTCAGCCAATGGGAAGGGAGAGGCGGTGCTGCGCCGGCTCCTGATTGGCCGCCGTTCCCCCCTCTCAGCCAATGGGAAGGGAGAGGCGGTTGGCGCGCAGGCGCCCGGAGAGGCAAAGGTGTTTTTAGCTGTGCTGGGAGGGTTTCTAAGGGTGAGAAGAAGGCGGATTTTATGGAGTGGGGGGGAGGAATGGATCCCGGGATCCGGGTGGGTTCCCCGCGATCGAGGGATGGGTCTTTTGGAGGTGGGGAAAGTTTTCCCTCTACAGGCTATCCTCAGTTTACAACGGTTCGTTTAGTGACCGTAAACCCAGTCTCTTTCCTTCCTGCAGGTTTTTCTCTACAGGCTGTCCTCAGTTTACAACGGTTCGTTTAGTGACTGTAAACCCACTCTCTTTCCTGCGGTTTCCCTCTACCGGCTGTCCTCGGTTTACAACGGTTTGTTTAGTGACCGTAAACCCAGTCTTTCCTTCCTGCAGGTTTTTCTCTACAGGCTGTCCTCGGTTTACAACGGTTCGTTTAGTGACTGTAAACCCAGTCTCTTTCCTTCCTGCGGTTTCCCTCTACCGGCTGTCCTCGGTTTACAACGGTTTATTTAGTGACCGTAAACCCAGTCTCTTTCCTTCCTGCAGGTTTTTCTCTACAGGCTGTCCTCAGTTTACAACAGTTCGTTTAGTGACTGTAAACCCAGTCTCTTTCCTTCCTGCGGTTTCCCTCTAGCTGTCCTCAATTTACAGTGGTTCATTTAGTGACAGTAAATGTGTGTTTTCCTGGAGTTTTCCTGTACAGACTGTCCTTGACTTACAATGGCTCGTTTAGTGACCGTAAACTCGGGTGTCTTTCCTGCACTTTTCCTGTACAGGTAGTTCTTCCACTCATCCAGTTCTGGCCAGCTGCAGAGACAAAAGATGACCTGGGCTTTCTAGAAAGAATGTTGTTATGGCTACATCGCATCTCGCTCTGTGCAATTCCCCCCTCCCGTTTTCCCACCATAGAAAATGAATAGGAGAAAGGGTGGCAGGCCTGAAATCCCAAAGAAAAGATGGCTTGCAAACTGGGGCAGTGACAGCAGCAGTAGAAAAACACGACTTACGATTGTTTTTCACACTTAACGACCGTCACGGCGTCTCCACGGTCACACGATCAAAATTCAAGCACTCCCCCCCCCGACTCCTATTGACCGTTGCACTGACCTCCGATGCGTGCGATCCCCTTTTGCGCCGAGCAAAGTCAACGGGGGTGGGGTGGGGAGAGCCAGGTTCATTTAACCCGCTGTGTGACTCACTTAACAACGGCAGTGGTTCATTTCAGAACGGTGGCAAGGCAGGTCATAAAATGGGAGTGTGTGTGTGTGGGGGTGAAGCTCGCTTTTAGAAGCGCCTCCCATCGTGGTTCGTGATGGTACCTGTCCTGTTAAAAGAAATCAATCAATAAAGGAAGGAAATACGAGACATTGGAAAAGTGGTGTAATTGCTTTATTCTGACTCAGGACAAACAGAAGGGGTTGAAGGGCCTTCTGAATAGTAGAAAGCATTCACAGATCAAGACAGTCCCCTCAGTCCCCCCAAGAGTTTTGCAAGGTGTTGAGGGCGAGGTGGGGGGGATTCTCCTCGGGGAAGCCCTCTCAAAGAGAAAGGACAATGCTGGTGGTTGTGTGGTTCTACTTACGAATTGCTACAGAGTTAAAAGACACCCCCCCCACCCCCTTCCTTGGGGTGACCGAGCTTTGAAGGGGGCCAGCCTTCCACCACCGCTTCAATCTTCGAGCCAACCTCCCCTTTTCTACACCCGCAATTACTCCTCCTCTCCCAACTCCTGAGCTCAGGACGAACAGAAGGTGGCGATGGACAAAGGAGGAGAAGAAGAAAAAGAGGATACGAAATAAGAAAGCCCACATTCCCACAACTCCTCGCGCCAGAGATCTCTCGGGCAGAAAGGCAGGCGTTGAAAATACGGGCACGCTCGGCGCACCCAAGATATCCTGAGGCTTTGAAGGACCCTTCCTCAATCGTGGCTTTCCGGAGGAAACTTCATTTCGGGGAGCAAATCTTGCAATTCTGCTCCTATATCGCAGTGAAAAGACCCCCACGATATAGAAAAACCAAAGTCTACTACGACAGAACTCTGGCTGAGAGTAACGGAAATGCGGCTCGTACGATGCACTAATCATCCTCCTTCAACTAGTAACTGTTTTGGGTTTTTTTGGGACTGCTTGGGCATTTCTCTTCCCCAGGAATAATTCCAAAAGAGGGAAGAATCTATGGATTTTTCTGGGAATTTTCTCCCTTCTCCGAGGTTTTCCCTGCTGAGGGCAGAATAAGATCTTTTGTAAACCGATCCAGTGGCATGACTTCTAACCATTTGACCAAACGCCAATAATATTTGAAGCGATATATATATACCGGTTCGAATCCCAGTAAGAGGTGGCACGCAGAGATCTCTCTCGGCACAAACGCCCCCAAAATATGCTGTTTTCATGCTGTTTTCCGGGATGTTTTCGAGCCATTTTAGGCTCGAAAAACATGGAAATGGCCCCAAAACGCCCCGGAAGATAGCCCAAAACTGGCCCCCAAAACAGGCATGCGTGCGGAGACCGACTGGTTTTAGGGTTTCCAGCACTCTGGCGTGCACACACATGCCTGCGCGTTCCGGTTTGGGCAACGAAAAGTTTGCCCTCACCGATACATATTGTACTTTTTGGAATATAAGACGCACTTTCCCTCTCTCCCCCAGAAAAGAGGGTGAAAATCTGGGTGCATCTTATATACTTGAATACAGCATTTTTGGCCTCCTGAAACTCTGCTCCCTTTGCAAAAAACGGCCATGCAGAGCCTTTAGGAGGCTTATAGAGTGCTCCTGGGGGCTGGGGAGGGCAAAAATAAACAAAAACTGGGCCATTTTTTGCTCATTTTTGCCCCCTCGTCCCCCCAGGACTACTCTACAAGCTTCCCAAAGCCTATGCATGCCCTGTTTTTTTGCAGGAAATGGGCCTGTTTTCATGAAAAACGAACCATTTTTTTTACTCATTTTTGCCCCAGCCCCCAGGAGCGCCTTGCAGGCTTCTCAAACTCTCTGCATGCCCCATTTTTTCACAAAAATGGCTTGCAGAGGATTTGGGAGGCCTGCAGAGTGCAAAAACCTTTTAAAAGAAACCCTACCTCTTCAAAATCTCCGTGTGTCTTATAGTCCGAAAATTACTTAATTATTATTATTATTTTAAACAGAGTTGGGATTTTAGGGACCGCCAAGGAACCGATCCCAGGGATAAAAGTCAGAAAATCGAGGGATGTCAGCCAAGGGTCCCTTTTTTAGCCTCAGAAGGGAAACCGTTCCGGGGTGGAGGTGTGGGGGGAAACCCCAATTTTTGCATTGTGAAGAATCCCATGGGTGGGGAGGAGGAGGAGGTGAGGAGGGGGCTGGAGAGACATGCAAACTTCCACTGTTCTAAGCTCCACCATGCTGCCCTTTCTACAAAAGATGTGATGGGGCCCATTCTGGTGGGGAGGAGCTGAGCCTCAGCAGAGAGAGAGAGAGAGCCAAAAAAAGGGGGGAGGCTCACCCCACAGCCCGAAAGGCCATTCCGCCGGCCTGTCAATCCAATTCTCCCCACTCCCCAGCTTCGCTCCGAAGCAACTGTGCTGCTGTTGTTCCCCCCCACTCGCTGTATTAGTAAGGAAATATTGATGCTCCTTTAGGCTAGGAGCCGCCAAGAGGGAAGGAGTACCTGATGGGTTATTAACAAATACAAAAGAAGAAGAACGCGCCCAGAGGCGACCGAGTAAAAAGACCTTTTCTTTTCTTTTTTTTTATAATTATCCAGTGTTTTTCTCTTTTTCTCTCCTCCTTTTTCTGAGAACACAGTCCTGTCTTTTAGCTTAAAAACGCCGGCAACGATAGGGCGTCTCCGTTCCTGGTTTATTTTATTTTATTAATGCCTTTGGCTGGCTCAACGACCAAGTGGCTTCATTTTTGGGGCAGAACCTAAACCAAACCCTCCTCTGCCAGCTCTTGTAATATTCACAGGAGGTTGTTCCGCTCGGTAGGCGAAAGTCGCTTACAGACACGCCAAACCTTTCTAAAGAGGTCGAAGGAGGCTCGCTACGAAGTCAAGCTCAGCTCCATCACCCCCCCACCCCACCCCGTGGAGTTCCAGGCTTGAGCGCCTACGCCAGCTCCGCAGCGGTTTGGTGGCAAGAGAGGCTGGGGAGTTTGAGGGGGGGGGTGGCAAGCCCTTAATTCACGCAGGCGCTTTCGCTCCGCAAGCTGAGCACGGCTTGGGCCAGTTTCCCCGCCTCCAGCGCCTGGCTGGCCTCGTTGGCAGCGCCGCCTTTGCCGTCGCCCGCCGAGCTGCAGCCGAAGGCCTCGAAGTCCGCGGCGGAGTCCTGGGCGCACCTCTCGTTGGCGTTGTCGAAGCTGTTCTTGCCGTGGAGCTGCTTGAGGTGCTTCCGGAGGACCGGCTTGTGGGCGAAGACCATGTCGCAGTAGTTGCAGCGGTGCGGCTTGTCCCCGCTGTGCAGATTGAGGTGGTCCTGCAGCGAGCACTTCTGGGAGAAGGTCTTCCCGCAGATCTTGCACTGGAAGGGTTTGATGCCCGCGTGGACCCGCATGTGCCGGTGGAGGTTGCCCTTCTGGGTGAAGGTCTTGCCGCACAGCAGGCACATGAAGAGCTTGTGCATCTTCAGGTGGTTGGCGTAGTTTTCCAGGTGCCGGAAGACGCGGGTGCACTTGGGGCACTGGTGGTGCCACTGCAGGCCCTTGTCCGCCCCGCGGGGGCTGGGCCCAAAGAGGTCCTTGGAGGCCACGATGAGGTTGTCGGCCGGCGAGTAGGCCAGGGCGTAGTTGCGCAGCTGGCTGTGCTCCAGGTCGCCCACCCGGTTTTCCACGGTGGAATTGATTAAGGAGTGCTGGGGCTCCGCGGAAGGGAGCGCCGCGCTCACCTGCTCGGAGGAAACAAACGGCCCGGCGTCCTTCTTGCTCCCCACTTCCGCCACCTCCCCGATGGACTCCACTTTCACGATCTGGATGTCGCTGTCGTCCATGTCCAGACTGTCCTCCGAGGGCTGGAGGCAAGGCGAGTCGGGCTGCAAGGAGTCATCTTCTTCTTCCTCCTCGTCCTCCTCCTCGTCTTCCTCCTCCTCCTCCTCTTCCGCCCCGCTGGCTCCGATGGCTTCCTTCGGCCGGGAGGAGGATTTGGCCCTGACCTGGCTCTCCTCTTTGCTCTGCAGCTTCTGCTTCGGTCGGATGAACTTCCAGAGCGCCTCCGTGCAGCGCTCCACAATGTGGCTCATCTGGAGGAAGCTGGCGGCCGTCAGGTAGTTCACCAGCTCCATCTCGGGGAACTCCAGCACCCCGCTGTAGCAGGAGAGGAGCAGCTGCCGCCCGACCTCCGACCTCTGCAGGATGGAGATCTTGACCTCCCTGGAATCGTTGAGCAGGAACTGGTCCCTCAAGAAGGGCGAGCCGGCGGCGAAGACGACCTTGTGGCCGTGGACCTCCAGGTCGTCGATGCGGACCGTGACGTCGCAGAATTTGTTCTCCTCCCTCAGCTTGTTCATCTTCTGCAGCATCGAGTCCCCGTAGTTGTCAAACTGGAAATGGAGGCTCTCCGTCCTCTCGCTCATGTTGACAAAAGCCCTAAAGGGTATCGACAGAAGAGAAGAACGGATTTCTTATTTTCTTTTCTTTTCATACAAACAAAGGAAAGAAATTTCCTGACAGTGAGAACAATTAGTCAGTGGAACAGAAGTTGCCTCCAGAAGTTGTGAATGCCCCAACACTGGAAATCTTTAAGAAGATGTTCTGACCCCCCCCCCCTTACTCCGACTAACACAAGACTGGCTGCCTGCCACTAACTCTCTTGGCTGCTTGCCTGAATAACTCTGAACAGATACGAAGCTTCCTAACTCGACTAAACACGAACCTGAAAATCAACACGAATAAACACGAACCTAGAAATCCAACGTTGTTCTCTGCCAGGACTTCCTTAGCAGAGGCTTCCTTTTAAACCCTCTTGGGAGGGGCCAGTCATTAGGCAGCCGGGACTAATTCAAAATCTACAAGTTTGCTTCTGATGCAATTGAAGCCTCCTTTTTTCAGCCCTTCTCATTCTAGCATCAGAGACAAACTGGCCTTGATCCTCCCCACTACTCCAAGACCCAGGTGCCTCCTGATGACCAGCCTGGCTCTCTGCTCTCTCAAGGTCGCCCTCCTCCTCCAGAGCAGACTCATAGGACTCCTCACTAGAGGAGTCCATCAGCAGCTCATCCGGAGCCGGCTGGGCCACAACAGATAGCCATTTGTCTGAAAGGGTGTAGGGTTTCCTGCCTAAGCAGGGGGTTGGACTAGTAGACCTCCAAGGTCCCTTCCAACTCTGCTATTGTATTGTCTTGTATAAACATTTCATCATTCATTAAACAGTGTATCATCTGGGTACAAATCTTTTGTGTCATAACAGCTAAAGCTTACCACCATATTCATTAATTACATTTATTCTTATTTTAATACTAATACTTAACATATCTATTGTTCTAACATTTCTCTTCTTCACTTATTTGACCTTATGATATATTACTTTCATATTTATTCTCCAACCATTGATAAAATAACTCCCATATATTATAATAAACAGATTCTTTATCAGCAGGGGGCTGGACTAGAAGACCTCCGAGGTCCCTTGCATCTTGATTCCTTCCTTCTTTCCTGAAATGATATAAGTTCTCTGGCTTGAGCAGGGGGGCTGGACTACAAGATCTCCAGGGACCCTTCCAACTTTGTTATCCTATTAACCAGTGGAACAGCTTGCCACCAGAAGTTGCGGGTGCTCCTTTACTGGAGGTTTTTAAGAAGAGATTGGGCAGCCATTTGTCTGAAATGGCATCGCTTCTTCTGCTTGAGCAGGGGGCTGGACTAGAAGACCTCCAGGGTCCCTTCCAACTATCCTATTAAGCAGTGGAACTGCTTGCCACCAGAGGTTGTCATAGCTTCATCGCTGCAGGTTTTATAAGAGACTTGATAGTCACATGTCTGAGACGGCATAGGATCTCCTGCTTGAGTAAGGGGGCTGGACTAGAGGACCTCCCAGGTCCCAACATTGCCCTTTCTCTTCCTTCCTGAACTGCTATAGTTTCTCTTGCTTGAGGAGGAGGCTGGACTAGACGACCTCCAGGGTGCCTTCCAGCTTCTTTCCTTCCTGAAATGGTATCAGATCTCTGGCTTGAGGAGGGGGCAGGACTAGAAGACCTCCAGGGTCCCTTCCAACTATCCTATTAACCAATGGAACTGCTTGCCACCAGAAGTTGTCATTGCTTAATCGCTGCAGGTTTTATGAGAGACTTGTCTGAGACGGCATAGGATCTCCTGCTTGAGTAAGGGGGCTGGACTAGAGGACCTCCCAGGTCCCAACTTTGCCCTTTCTCTTCCTTCCTGAACTGCTATAGTTCCTCTTGCTTGAGGAGGGGGCTGGACTAGACAACCTCCAGGGTCCCTTCCAGCTTCCTTCCTTCCTGAAATGGTATCAGGTCTCTGCCTTGAGGAGGGGGCAGGACTAGAAGACCTCCAGGGTCCCTTCCAACTATCCTATTAACCAGTGGAACTGCTTGCCACCAGAAGTTGTCATTGCTTCATCGCTGCAGGTTTTATAAGAGACTTGTCTGAGACGGCATAGGATCTCCTGCTTGAGTAAGGGGGCTGGACTAGAGGACCTCCGAGGTCCCAACTTTGCCCTTTCTCTTCCTTCCTTCCTGAACTGCTAGAGTTTCTCTTGCTTGAGGAAGGGGCTGGACTAGACGACCTCCAGGGTCCCTTCCAGCTTCTTTCCTTCCTGAAATAGTATCAGATCTCTGGCTTGAGGAGGGGGCTGGACTAGACGACCTCCAGGGTCCCTCCAGGCAGGAATGGCCACCCCCATAACCTCAACCAACCTCCCACCCCCCATGCATCCCCACCGCTGACCTTCCCCTGCTGGGATGGCCTGGTGGGGGTCCCCCCACTTCCCTGCACCCCCTTAACCTGCACCTCGCCGGGGGAACCTCCAGCATTGACGTCCCACCCTCCCATCCTCCCCACTCCGCCCTCTTCCCAGGAGCTGCGCGGGGCTCCAGTGGCCGCGAGTTCCCCCGGCCCCCACGGAAGAGGCCTCACCTCCTCTCCGCCTCCCCCCGGCGCCGTTGATCCGGGGTCCGCCCGGGGGGGAGGGGGGAGACGCCTGGCCGAGAGACCGGCTCACCGCCACCGGAAGCTGCTCTGCCCCACTTCCGGTGCCGCATCTCTCTCTCTCTCTCTCTCTCTCTCCCGCCCCAAGTCGGCGCGAAGAAAAGAAGGGGCGGGGCCGACGCGGGTTGCTAAGGAAGAGGCGGGGCCGCGCGGCCGGAAGTTGCGCGGGAAGGTGGCTTCCCCCTCCCCCTCCCATTTTCCTTTCCTGCGCTCCCGCCCAGGCGCCGGAAGGGGCAGGCACCGCTTCCGGCGACGGGCCCGGTCACGTGACTGGGGTTGGGATCCGGGCGCTGGGGCGGCCTGACAGAGGCCCGTCTCAGTGGCGGCGGCGGCGCTGCTGCTCCCGCGGCGGGCGAGAGGGGAGGCGGCGGCGGCGGCGGCGGCGGCCTGGCCCATCTGGATGAGGGTGAGCCCGGAGCGGGAGCCTCGTCGATGAGGGGCGCCGGAGGGGGGCGGGGCCGTCGTTGGGGGGGGGGGAAGAGCCCGATTAGTGGGCGGGGCTCTCCAGACAGGTGAGGGGGAAGGGAGGGAGGAGAGCCAATAATCTATAATCGATCATCGCAGCCCTGGTCAATAAAAGGGAGTTGGGGGGGGGTCTGTGTTGAAGGGAAAGACCCCCCCCCTTGATCCTGATCCAGGGCTGGGCATTCCCTTGGATGGGGCACCACCAGGAGATGCCTAGGTCAGCAAGTTTGGGATTGGGACATTCTGCCGTTCTTTGGGTGGGGCACCACCAGGAGATCCCAATGCTGGCAAGTTTGGGATTGCAACATTATGCGGTTCCTTGGATGGGGGGACCACCAGGAGATCCCAATGCTGGCAAGTTTTTGATTGGGACATTATTCCCCCCCCCTCCCCCCAAACGTCCCCAACTCACCTGCCATTCCTTGGATGGGGCACCCCCAGGAGATCCCGAGGCCTGTCATGTGGGTTGGGGCATTTTGGGGGAGGAAAAAAAAAATAAAGTCCCAACCCCAAACTTGCCAGCTTTGGGGATCGCCTGGTGGTGCCCCATCCAAGGGAATGCCCAGCCCTGGAACAGGATCAGGATGGATAGAAGAGAGGGTTCACCTCCAAAGCAGCAGCATTCTCTCTCTCTTCCCCCCCCCCCCCACCACACACACCTTGATCCTGGCTGGAGCAAAATGGAGGTGGGGGGGTAATTTGGCCATTCATAAAGGGGTTATCTGTCTGTGTTTCCTCTTCTCCTTTATCAATGTTAATGGTGTTCCAGGGGTGGATGGGGGACCCCCAGGCTTGGCAGGGTGGGTTGGGGCGTTTGGGTGGGGAAAAAAATAACATCCAAGTCCCAAGCTTGCCAGCCTTGGGGTCTCCTGGTGGTGCCCCATCCAGAGTATGTCAAACTGTGAAACACGATCAGGATAGATAAAGCAGTATTTATTCTCTATATCCCTTCAAACTTTCTTATTGAATTGGCTACTTCTTTACGTCTTATGTGTTTATCATCAGAGGACGTCTTGTTTATAAACACAGGCACATCTACATGATCTATAGACACCCACACACGTATGTACACATATTTTGCACAGGGTGTGGGTGTGCATATTCTTATTTCTCTCTTTCTCCCCCTCTTTTTCTCTCCCTCTCTTTCTCTCTCTCCCCCTCTCTTTCTCTCTTCCCTCCCCTCTCTCTCTTTCTCTCTCTCCCCCTCTTTCTTTCTCTCCCTCTTTCTCTTTCTCTCTCTGTCTGTGTATATATTACATTTTTGCTGATAAAGAAATGAAGGGAGACTAGTATAGATCTATTTCAAGCTATTTAACTCTCATCAGCTAGCCAGACCCTTGCTATCCTTCCCATATTTGGGCAGACCAGGTGCGAGAGAGAGAGAGAGAGAGAGAAGGATATATATATATACATATACATACATATACATATATATATACACACACATACACATACATAGAGAGAGAGAAACATAAGAATATCCATATTTCTTTTGAGTTGGAGTCTTTCATGCTTTTGCGAAACTGCAAGAGTGTTTATCACGATAAATATGCTGCCATATATATGTGTGATGGGATTGCTTCTTTTCTGGCAGACATTTCATTACCTAACTAAGTAACGTTATCAGTGCTAGAGGGTGTGAGATTGGAGGAGGAGGACTGTGGCATCCTTGGTGCTCTCTGAGCTTGGTGGTTTTCTTCCCGACGTTTCGTGACCCAGCTAGGGAACAGCGTCAGCCTTAGAAGGAAGTGGGGTCTGTGGCGAGGAGGAGGACGGTGAGGTCCTTGGTGCTCTCTGAGCTTAGTTGTTTTCTTCCAGACGTTTCATAACCCAACTAGGTAACATCATCAGAGTGCATTGTGGATGGTTGGAGTGCTGGGAGGTTGTTTTTGGGAGCCAAGATTGGGAAGAAAACCCTCATATAATTCTACTGGACCTGCCCTGTTGGCATGCAATGAATTCAGCTATTAATAATAGTAATCTTTATTGTCATTGTACTAAAATCCCAATGAAATTGGTTATTGCAATTGGTTAATTACAATGAAATTGGTTATTGTAGTGAAAACTTGTAAACGTTGTTATTCATGAATTCAAAGGTCTTTGCCTTTATAAAACAGAGTTTCCTAGAGTCATTTTTTTCTTTCCAAACCCCAAAATGATACAAGTTCCATCATTACGCTGGATGAAGCTTTTTTTTTTTTAAATAAGTTTTTAATTCCTTTACTCTTATACATCTCATTTTGTGAACGGTGTGCTTCCTGGCTGTCGTACATTTCGGTACCTCTAATCATAACAACATTCTTCTTCATAATTACAATTTATTTTCATGAATTTCTTGTGATGCGGGGGTTAATAACAGATAACTTGGCGCTGGCTCTTCAATTCCACGGAAAGGAAATGTGGAAGGAAACCTAATTATTCCTGTTTCTCTGCTTAGCGTCCGATCGGCTGCTTAGCGTCCGATCGGCTATTAAAACCTCCTTCGCCATTGCTCTGGCATAGAAATGGAATAGAGCCGCTGAGGTGTCCCATGCTCTTACCAGTGGTGGCTTCCTGATCCCATCGCAACCGGTATGCTGCGCACGGGGCCGGTTGCCCTAGTTGGGCATGCGCACTGCGCATGCATGCACAAGCCACTGCCCCGCAATACCCAGCTGCTCAACGGAGGTCACGCAGGCGCCGTATTTATTTATGCCCCATACATCCCTGCGGCCGATTCGCTCCCACAGAGAGGGACTTCTCCGGGTGCCGTCCACTAGGCTATGCCAGCGGGCGACGCCCAGGAGAAGGGCCTTCTCTGTGGCGGGCCCGGCCCTCTGGAACGACCTTCCCCCCCGAAATTAGAACCAGTACGGACCTCCGCTCCTTCCGTCAAAAACTCAAAACACACTTTTTCTGCTTGGCCGGCCTAGGTTAGTCTCCCGTCTTTTATTAGGGTTTAGGGGATTTTAGTTAATTTTAATATTGGGGATTTTAGCGCAGGGATAATTATTGTTTAATTTGCCTTTTATTTAATCTATTTATTGATATTTATTGATATTTTTAATTTCCCCTGTGCACCGCTCCGAGCCCCTTCGGGGAGAGGAAGCGGTCTATATATAAAATTTATTATTATTATTATTATTATTATTATTATTATTTATTTATTTATTTATTTGGATTTATTGACCGCCCCCTCTCTCCGAAGAGACTCGGGGCGGTGTACAGGAATTTAAGAACATATTACATATAAGAAATTATAAATAAATGAAAACTAAATTAAATGTTTTACCCTGTGTTAAAAAGTACCTTGTTTAAAATTTATATCGTAAAAACCCGATTGATATATGCATGCAATTGGCCCGTTTGCTCCTAGCTACCACTGGAATGGCCCAGATCCTGGTGATCTGTTGGGCTGGCTCCCATTGACAGGCGCTTGAAGTGGCGATTGGGAAAGGTTGCGATTGCTAATATTAAGGGATCCCCTATTTGATCAGGGCAGGAGAGACAATCTCAGAAGGCCCGTAAGATTGGAAAAAACTGCTTCAAAAGATTTCGACATGTTTGGCGGTTTTGAAAGGGAAATAAAAGCGAAGGGGGAACTCTGGAACACTTCAGAGGTTTCAAAGATTACCTAATGACCCTCCGGAATTGCAAAAGGCTATTGTGTAAAAAAATAAATAAAAAAAATAGGGCGAGAATTGCTGTGCTCTTCATCCAGGACCAGACATGTAGGCACAATATATGACTCAGAATTTCTTCGCCTTTGAAAGCCATTTAAGAGCTGTCAATCTATCCGCCTACCGTATTGTTCGGAGTATAAGACGCACTTTTTCCTCCCCTAAAAGTGGCTGAAAATTGGGGTGTGTCCTATACTCCTAATGTGGCTTTCTCGAAGCTTTTTTTTCAGCCCTAATGTGGTCTAATGAATCAAGTGATCTTCCCTGCTTTGACTGCTTTTTTCATTGCTGCTCCCTTCAACGATCAGCTGTGTTTTAAAGCTTTTTTCAGCCCTAATGTGGTCTAATGAATCAAGTGATCTTCCCTGCTTTGTCAGCTTTTTTCATTGTTGCTCCCTCAATGATCAGCTGTGTTTTAAAGCTTTTTTCAGCCCTAATGTGGTCTAATGAATCAAGTGATCTTCTCTGTTTTGGCTGCTTTTTTCACTGCTGCTTCCTCCAACGATCAGCTGTGCTTTAGAAGCTGTTTTTTATCCTCAACTAGGGGATAAAAATACATGTGTGCACACTCAAAACCAGCAAACCTCAGGGTGTGTGTTCTGTTAAGACGCAGCCTGTTGTGCCTTCAAACGGCTTCTACTGTACTGCCGTAAAGTGGCTTCTACTGTACAACACGGCGGACTTGCCATGGTAACGGCTCCACAGAACTCCACAAGGAGGAAAACCTAACATTAGAAATTACGTTTAGTCGGGACATTTCCCCCCCTATAAATAAAGACCCAGGCAGCGGTGGGTTATCGGCTAGTAGCTGATAAAATATTAGTTGAGCCGTTGTTTTTCTAACGGAGATAATCCAGGAGGGGTGTGGGAAATTAAATCCTGCCCTTCGTGTTTTAAAACAGACCGTGGGGATTTTTTGTAGCCTGCCTTTGTATCCTAAAGAGTTCTCCTTGGAATCTCTGATTTTAGAAGGAAGCTAGATGAAGTAATCCTCCGATAAGATTCCAGGCTTTTTATATCTCTGTCTGGAGATCAGCCCCAACGTGGCACCAGCCTTATCTGGAGTTAATTATATTGACCTGGATTTTATCTGCTTGTTTTCTTTGGATATATTTTTTAAAAAGTCTTTTATTTATGGACGTCGGGATTTAGGTTGCCAGGTAAAAACAAATCGTATTAAAAAGGAAGCCATTCTCCCTCGAAAACAACCGTTCCATTCAGTACAAGTAGTCCCTGAGTTACGACAGTTCAATACAATACAATAGCAGAGTTGGAAGGGACCTTGGAGGTCATCTAGTCCAACTCCCTGCCTAGGCAGGAAGCCCTCTACCATTTCAGACAAATGGCTCTCCAACATCTTCTTGAAGACTTCCAGTGTTGGGGCATTCACAACTTCTGGAGGCAACTTCTGTTCCACTGGTTCATTGTTCTCACTGTCAGGAAATTTCTCCTCAGTTCTAAGTTGCTTCTCTCCTTGATTAGTTTCCACCCATTGCTTCTTGTTCTGCCCTCAGGTGCCCCAAAGAAGAGGGAGTTCTCCAAAGCACCTGAAGGCAGGACAAGAAGCAATGGGTGGAAACTAATCAAGGAGAAAGCCTTCTTTCTCTTCTTCCTTCCTTCCTTCCTCTCCTTGTTTCCTTCTCTCCTTCCTTCCACCCTCCCATTCTTCTCTCCTTCCTTCCCTCTTCCTCTCCTTCCTTCCTTCCTTCTCTCCTTCCTTCCAACCTCTCCTTCTTCTCCCTTCCCTCTTCCTCTCCTTGCTTCCTTCCTTCTCTCCTTCCTTCCAACCTCTCCTTCTTCTCCCTTCCCTCTTGCTCTCCTCCCTTCCTTCCTTCTTTCCTTCTCAACTTCCTTCCTTCCTCCTCTCCTTCCTTCCACCCTCCCATTCTTCTCTCCTTCCTTCCCTCTTTCTGTCCTTGTTTCCTTCCTCCTCCTTCCTTCCTCTCTTTCTTCTCTCCTTCCTTCCCACCTTCCTTCCTTCCAATATCTCAGGGGCTGCCCCAAAGAAGAGGGAGTCAAGCTATTCTCCAAAGCATCTGAGGGGCAGGACAAGAAGCAATGGGTGGAAACTAATCAAGGAGAGAAGCAACTTAGAACTAAGGAGAAATTTCCTGACAGTGAGAACAATTAGTCAGTGGAACAGAAGTTGCCTCCAGAAGTTGTGAATGCCCCAACACTGGAAGTCTTCAAGAAGTTGTGGGATGGCCATGTGTCTGAAACGGTATAGGGCTTCCTGCCTAGGCAGGGGGTTCGACTAGAAGACCTCCAAGGCCCCTTCCAACTCTGCTATTGTATTGTATTGTATTTTTGGGCTCGTAGCTTGAGGCCTACCTGGGCTTCTCTTGTGTTGCTCCAATGGGAAACACGTCCTAACGAGAGCAACCGGGGTGCTTTGCCAGCTTCAAAATATGGAAATGAAATTTCGAGCCGCTTGCCAATATTTATTCGTGGTTTCCGTCCTGTGGGTTGATTTGAGTCAGCCCTGTGCCTGAAGAACTGCTCTACGAAGCCTTAGTAAAGCCACACCTTAGAGTCCTGCACCCAGTTTTGGTTGCCACACTGTAAACTGGTCGCTAAATGAACTAACGTAACCCGCTCTTACCTGTAAAGGATTCGAAGTGCCGCTTGCAAAGGCAATTTGTATAATTTGCGTGGAATTCTTGCTATGGGATCCCTGCACAATTTCAAGATGCCGTTGGTAGAAGATACATTTTTAAAATTTTGAAATGTTGCCCGCAAGGCAAGATTTGAGGCTGTTTTGGAGGCCTCTTTTTGGCGCTTGTTTCAGTTTCAGTTTTATTGGATTTATATACCGCTCCTATCTCCGCAATGGACTCAGGGCGGTGCACAGGAAATTAAAATACAACAACAAACAACAATAAATACAATAGTAAAATACAATTAAATGAGGTAGCCTGTGCTAAAATGTTTAACTAAAAATATTTAAAACCCCTACCAATCCGATTAAAATTCATCTCATCTAAAATCTAAGCTTAAATCTAAGCTAAAATCTAAGCTAAAGCTAAGATAAATTTAAGATAAAATCTAAGATAAATCTAAGATAAAATCTAAGCTAAAATCTAATGTCTAAAGACATCTAATCTAATGCTAAAGCTAAAAGCTAAAATCTAATGTCTAAAGACATACTTTTTTCATCAAGCCAGCCTAGCCTAACCTCCCATGGGGACTTTTAGAAAAGTTTTAAATTGGGTTTTAATTAATAATTGGTTTTAGCACAGGTTTGGGATCTAATATATATTTTAAATTATTTATCTATGTTCTATTTTTGTATGTTTTTAAATCTCCTGTGCGCCGCCCTGGGTCCTCTGCGGAGAAGGGCGGGATATAAATGTAAATAAATAAATAAATAAATAAATAAATAAATAAATAAATAAATAAATAAATAAATAAAATAAGCTAAAATCTAAGCTAAATCTAAGCTAAAATCTAACCTAAATCTAAGCTAAAATCTAACCTAAAATCTAACCTAAATCTAAGCTAAATCTAACCTAAAATCTAACCTAAATCTAAGCTAAAATCTAACCTAAAATCTAAGATAAAATCTAAGCTAAATCTAAGCTAAAATCTAAGCTAGGCCAGCTAGGTGGAAAAAATCGTGTTTTAGGTCTTTGCCTTCCCCTCAAGGGCCTCTGCACAGCGTCTTTGGCTGGCTCTGCTCCTGAGTTATACAATCTTTTCATACCTCTTCCGATGGGCCCTGAAAACTCATCTATTTCGTGCGGCCGGCCTGGCGTAGCTTTTAAATTTGTTTTATCAAATGGGGTTTTTATTAGGGACTTTTTAGAGCAGGTTTTTGTTTCATCTGTTTTTATTGTATTTATTGTACCTGATGTTTTATGTTTTATAATTCGCCTGTTCGCCGCCCTGAAGTCCCGCAAGGGAGATAGGGCGGGATATAAATTTAAATAAACGCAAACGTAAAGGAGAATATTTGTAGTTCAAGGTTGAAATGACGGTGCCTCTCTGAGCTTGATGGTTTGGGTCCGTTTGGAGAAGGGCAGGGCATAAATTTAATCAAAAAAAAATTCTTGCAGACGTTTAATGACCCAACTAGGGAACGTCATCAGTGCTAGAGGGAGTGTGATGGGGAGGAGGAGGATAGTGGGGCCCTTGGTGCTCTCTGACCTTGGTGGTTTTCTTGCAGACGTTTAATGACCCAACTAGGGAACGTTATCAGTGCTAGAGGGAGTGAGGACGACGACTGTGGGGCCCTTGGTGCTCTCTGAGCTTTCATGACCCAACTAGGCAACATCATCAATGGTGATTAGCACTGATGATGTTACCTAGTTTGGTAATGAGATGTCTGCAAGAAACCACCAAGCTCAGAGAGCACCAAGGGCCCCACAGTCCTCCTCCTCCTCTTCTTTCTCCTCCTCCTCTTCTTTCACTTCCTCCTCCCAGCAAACCCCACTCCCTTGTAGCACTGATGAAGTAACCTAGCTGGGTCATGAAACGTCTGCAAGAAAACCCCCAAGCTCAGAAAGCATCAAGGGCCCCACAGTCCTCCTCCTCCCTCCCATCTCACTCCCTCTTGCACTGATGACACTACTTCGTTGGGTCGTGAAACGTCTCCATAAAGACCCACCAAGCTCCGAGGGCACCAAGGACCCCTCGAAATCCTTCGGCGCCAGACCCGCGAAGCCCTGAGCTCCCTCCCTCCTCCAGAAAGCGGCGGCAGTGACGGTTGTGCGCGCTTCGTGTCTTCCAGGTCCTTCCCCCTCCAGGCCACCCATGATCCCCGCCTCGACTTTCGATTTTAAAAGGAGAAATGGATGACAAGGCTTCGGTGGGCAAAATCAGCGTGTCGTCCGATTCAGTCTCGACGCTGAACAGCGAGGATTTTGTCTTGATTTCCAGGCAGGGCGATGAGACTCCCTCCACCCACAACGGCAGCGATGACGAAAAGACAGGGCTGAAGGTAAGTGTGAGGCGAAAGGAAATGCAAGGCTGAGACATCCCTGCGACTGATTCGCTCCCACAGAGAGGGACTTCTCCGGGTGCCGTCCACTAGGCTATGCCAGCGGGCGACGCCCAGGGGAAGGGCCTTCTCTGTGGCGGGCCCGACCCTCTGGAACGACCTTCCCCCCGAAATCAGAACAACCACGGACCTCCGCTCCTTCCGTCAGAAATTAAAAACACACTTCTTCTGCTTGGCCGGCCTTGGGTAATTAAGCTATTTTTAGGGGTTTTTAGGGCTTAGTTTTAGTTTTTGATATGGGATTTTAGCGCAGGGTTAGTTTAATTTCATTTTAACATTGTATTTGTTTGTGGTTTGTATTGGTATTTTTAATTCCCTGTGCCCTGCCTCGAGTCCCTTCGGGGAGAGAGAGCGGGTTATAAATTAAAAATTATTATTATTATTATTATTAAAAGAGGAAGGTTCTACATTTAGGCAAGGAAAACGAAACGCACAGGTAGAGTATAGGTGGCACTGGTCTCAATAGGAGCAGCTGTGAGAGGAGTCCTAGTGGACAACCATTGGCTCTGAGGAAGGCTCTGTGTCGGAGGCAGACAGAGGGCCAGGGCCGTCTGACAGTTATCAGCTGCCTTCGGAGTCGGACATCAGTGGGGCGGGAGAACAGCTGGAGCCTGTTCCCAGGGTGCGCATGCGCAGAGTTGCCAGATGAAGGGAAGGGCTAAAGAACAGGAGTCGATTTGGGAGCAAGGCCACAGGTGGACGATGAATGGCCCCTCCCAGAGGAAATAAAAGAGGAGCGGAAGGGGAGTGGAGTTTGCAGGAGACCATGAGTTCGCTTCATTGGTTCGTGACCCTCCGAGACCCCTTGCCAAGTTCTGCAGACATCAATTTACGTCCGGGATGCGAGGGGTGTGTAGATATTTTCCCAGCCCTCTTTTGGACTCCTGCAGTGTGCAGGTCCTCCAGGGAAGGCAGGTTGGCAGCCATGGTTTCTTCAGCAGTTCTGATTCTCCTCCGAAGTCCCTGTCTGTCTTGTTGGGTTGCAGAGCCAAACCAGACAGTGATGGAGGCGCAGATGACAGACTCAATAATAGGCTTCAAACATGGTTCAAACATTCATAATGATACCATCGTTCAAGTTCCGATTTCCCCCAAATAATGAACATTGGGCAATATCTAACCACATGAAATTCAAGGGTGAAAAGAGTCAGGTTCTACATTTAGGCGAGAAAAACGAAATGCACAGGGACAGGATAGGTGGCACCTTGCTCAATAGGAGTAACTGTGAGAGGGATCTTGGAGTCCTAGTAGACAACCATTGAAATAGGAGCCAGCCATGCGCAGCAGCTGCCCAAAAAGCCAACCCAGTTCTAGGCTGCATAAACAGAGGGAGAGAATCAAAGTCACGTGAAGGGTTGATACCACTTTATAAAGGCCTTGGTAAGGCCACACTTGGAATATTTGCATCCAGGTTTGGTCGCCAAGATGTAGAAAAGACGTGGAGACTCTAGGAAGAGTGCAAAGAAGAGCAACCAAGAGGATGAGGGGACTGGAGGCTCAAACATATGAAGAACGGTTGCAGGAACTGGGTAGGTCTAATTTAATGAAAAGAAGGATTAGGGGAGACATGATAGCAGTCTTCCAATATCTCAGGGGCTGCCCCAAAGAAGAGGGAGTCAAGCTATTCTCCAAGGCACCTGAGGGTAGAACAAGAAACAATGGGTGGAAACTAATCAAGGAGAGAAGCAACTTAAAACTGAGGAGGAATTTCCTGACAGTGAGAACAATCAGTCAGTGGAACAACTTGCCTCCAGAAGTTGTGAATGCTCCAACCCTGGAAGGATTTAAGAAGATGTTGGATAGCCATTTGTCTGAAACCGTATAGGCTTTCCTGCCTAGGGAGGGGGTTGGGCTAGAAGACCTCCAAGGTCCCTTCCAACTCTGCTGTTGTATTGTAAGAGCTTTTATTTTGGCGCCTCCGAAGACAGGTCGGTCTTTTTCTGAAAAGGGAAAAAAAAAAAGAGGAACGGCAGCTTGGGTGCGTCTTTCCCTCGAAAAGCTTCTGACCTTGCAAACCGAGAAGGGTGGTTTTTTTGTTTTCCTCTGCTTGGCAACCGGCCCATTTTGCCTCCATCCGCGCCTCTCTGGCACGCCAGGAATGTCAGCAAAAGATCCATCAGAGGGGGGTCAGAATGCAGCGGGGCTGCTCCTCCACCCGAATCTCGGGCGGCAGAATTTTCCCAGGAATGGGGATTGCAGGCAGGGGTGGGCAGCCTGGGGGCTGGCTGGGCGTGGCCATGGTGGGCGTGGCTTAGTTGGTCTCCTGCACCTCGGCGGGGGGTGGGGGGCGTTTTTGCCTTCCCCAGGCTCCTTGAACCTCTGGGAGGGCGAAAACTGCTTCTCCCATGCTCTGGAGGCTAGCTGCACACAGCTGGCTCCTATTTAAATGGTTGTCCACTAGTACTCCAAGATCCCTTTCACAGTAGTGTCTGTGATACTATTGGTGTGTTTACTAGCAACGTTTCTCGAGCTGCGCATTCCGCTGCACAACGTTTCTGTCTCTCAACGGAGATATCCCTCAACACACACGCTACAGTTTACAGACTGTTAGGATATTCAGCCTTATATTGGGTTGACAATACATATGAGCCTATGTTCTTAAGGAGTTATGTAGCTGTAAGAATTGCGTTTGAATTCTGATTGGCTGAGCTCTACCATAAAGGAAGCTCAGAATCCCTGTTCGTTCCCTGTTCGATTCCTTGTGATTCCTGTGTTTCCTGATTGCCGTTGAAGAAGAAGGAGGAGGAATTGTTTTGCATCACTGTGAGATAACTCTGTGTTTGGTGTTGGATTGTTATTTGTTTGAGAAGTTAGTCGGAAGAAGCATTTTAGTTGCTACAAAGTAAAGACTATTTATTTTCTTAGTATCACTGTTTTAGAGTTTGTTTGTGGCACAGTCACTCACGCACTCGTGACATCCCGACTGGACTACTGTAACGCTCTCTACATGGGGCTCCCCTTGAGGTGCACCCGAAGACTGCAGCTTGTCCAGAATGCAGCCGCGCGGGCAGTTATGGGAACCTCCAGGTTCTCCCATGTAACACCACTCCTGCACGAGCTGCATTGGCTGCCTGTCGTCTTTCAGGTGCGCTTCAAGGTGTTGGTTATCATCTTCAAAGCACTCCATGGCACGGGACCTAGCTATCTGCGGGATCGCATCCTGCCCCATACATCCCTGTGGCCGATTCGCTCTCACAGAGAGAGACTTCGCCCTCTGGGAGGGCGAAAACTGCTTCTCCCATGCTCTGGAGGCTAGCTCCCCCCCCCCCAACTGGTCCCCGAGCCTTCGTGCAGGCCCTGCACTTACCGTATTTTTCGGAGTATAAGACGCACCTTTCCCCACTAAAAAAGAGGGGTGCGTCTTATACACTGAATACAACATTTTTTTTGGCATACCGGAACTCCGCCCAAAGGATCCCGAAAATAGCAGTGCAAGAGAATTTGGGAGGCTTGCGACAGTAAGCCAAGATGGTTAGAATCGTTTAAATCCAGAGGTTGTGTTTCCACTTTGTACTAAGCCATCGCTTTGTTTGATTTGGGCTTCTGAGGTTGTATCCACCCAGCCAGCGATTAGCTTACGCAATAACCCCGATGAGAGTAAACCGGGTGTCGGCAACCTGCGGCCACAGATCTGCATGCGGCTCTTTCGTCCCTCTGCTGTGGCTCCCTGTCGGGTGATCCCACCATTGGCTGGCCCTGCCCTTTGCCCTCCTCTCCTAGTCACTCGACACGTGAAGCTGGGCAGTAGAGCACAGAGAGAGAGACAGAGAGAAAGAGACAGAGAATGAGACAAAGAGAGAGAGAGAGAGAGAGAGAGAAAGAGAGAGAGAGACGAAGAATGAGACTGAGAGAGAGAGAGAGAGAATGAGACAAAGAGAGAAAGAGAGAGAATGAGAGAGAAAGAAAGAGAGAGAGACGAAGAATGAGACAGAGAGAATGAGAGAGAGAGAGAGAGAGAAAGAATGAGACAAAGAGAGAAAGAGAGAGAATGAGAGAGAGAAAGAGAGAGAGACGAAGAATGAGACAGAGAGAATGAGAGAGAGAGAGAGAGAATGAGACAAAGAGAGAGAGAGAGAAAGAGAGAGAGAGACAAAGAATGAGAGAGAGAGAGAGAGAGAGAGAGAATGAGACAAAGAGAGAAAGAGAATGAGAGAGAGAAAGAGAGAGACGAAGAATGAGACAGAGAGAATGAGAGAGAGAGAGAGAGAAATCAGAGAGAGAATGAGACAAAGAGAAAGAGAGAGAATGAGAGAGACAGAGAATGAGAGAGAGAGAGAGTGAGAGACAAAGAATGAGACAGAGAGAATGAGGCAAAGAGAAAGAGAGTGAGACAGAGAGAAAGAGAAAGAGAGACAGAGATAAAGAGAATGAAGCAGAGAGAGAATGAGAGAGAGTAGAGAGAAAGAGAGAGACAAAGAATGAGACAGAGAGAGAAAGACAGAATGAGAGTGAGAGAAAGAGAGAGAGAGAGAGAGACAAAATGAGACAGAGAGAAAGGCAGAGAATGAGAGAAAGAGAGAGAGAGAGAGACAAAATGAGACAGAGAGAAAGAGAGAGAGCGAGACAAAGGGAATGAAGCAGAGAGAGAAAGAGTGACAGAGAGAGAATGAGAGAGAGAGAGAGAGAGAGATACCCATTTCCCACAGAAAAGAAAACACCAGGAGCCTGGGTAGGTGTGGCTGACGGCACAAAACCTGGGTAGGTGTGGCTGACGGGGTCCTGTGACTGGGTGGGAGGGAGTGACATTGAGTTGGCCACGCCCACCCAGGTTTTGTGGCTCCCGGTGTTTTCTGTGGGAAATGGCTCTTCGAGTGTTTAAAGTTGCCGACTTCTGTAGCAAACCATGGCTTAAGAGCCCTTGCCGTTTCCGCCGCCTGGCCATTTCTCTCCCCAAACCCTCCGCCGTCCATCTCCGTTGATGTCGCAGGGCCTCTCCTTCGGCCACGCCGCGCTCGGCTCCGGCCGACACTAAACACGCCCCGGGGTGTGTGATCTCGATGGCAGAAGTGTCCGGGAAAAACCTTGCGTCTCGTAAGACCGGTTTCAGAGCCGCAAGTAAATAATTTGCTTGGGTTTGCTTAGCAGCCCTGCCCAACGTTTTTTGGCTTCCCTCCTGGCCTCTGGCCTTGAAGGAATCGTGGCCGATGTTGGTGAGCCCCTTCTGCCAGATGTTTCCTCGTCTCCCAGCCACTGTCTTTTTCGAGAAGGAATTGCGTTTGCTGCCGAAGGACTCGTCTGGCAGCCCGCTCTCGAAAGCAACAGAGGGGGGAAAAGGCTGTTGTAGAGCCCAGCTTCTCTTCTGGGTACACCCCCCAAAAGCCAGGGTTGGGTTTCTGCTTGCCGTAGGAAGCCTCAGCCAGCCAGCAGGGAGAGTAGGAGCGAAACACAGCCTTTGGAAAGCAGGCATTCCCCTCCCTCCCCAGCGGTTTTCACTGCTTATCGGAGCCAGGCGTAGTTGAAGAGAAGCTGTTAGAGGCCGCAAGTCACCGTAACGCCGCCCAGTCCTCTTCAGGGAGGATTGGAAGTGAAGTCACAGGCCCTCAGTCAAGAGAACGAGAGAAATAGGCAGGGAGGGAGGGAGTGGGAGAGAGGTAGTAAATGGCTGGAGAGATAGGTAAGTAGATATGTAGGTAGATAAAGAGGGGTAGAGAGAGAGAGAGAAAGAGATAAATAATAGATGGATCAAGAGAGGTAGAGAAATAGGTAGGTAGATAAAAAGGTAGGTAGTTTAATAGGTAAGTAGGAAGGTAGGTATATAAAGAAATAGGCAGACATACAAAGAGGTAAGTAGGTAGGTAGATAGATATAGATGTATATGTACATAGATAGATTATAGATAGAGATGATAGATAGATAGATAGATAGATGATAGATAGATAGATAGATAGATAGATAGATGATAGATAGATAGATAGATAGATAGATAGATAGATAGATAGATAGATAGATAGATAGATAGTCAGATAGATGATAGATTAGGTAGGTAGGTAGATGATAGATAGATAATCATCTATCTATCGATTGATAGACAGACCGACAGACAGATAGATAGATGATAGATAGATGGTCAGGTAGATGATAGATTAGGTAGGTAGATGATTGATAGATTATAGAGATGGTAAGTAGGTAGGTAGGTAGATCGATTGATGGATAATAGTCAGATGATAGGTTAGGTAGGTAGATAGATAATGATAGACGATAGTTTAAGTAGGTAAATAGGTAGATAGGTAGATGATTGATAGATTATAGAGATGGTAGGAAGGTAGGTAGATCAATTGATAGATGATAGTCAATTAGATGATAGATTAGGTAGGTAGATAAATAATAGATAGATAGATAGATAGATAGATAATGATAGATGGATGATAGATTAGGTAGGTAGGTAGGTAGGTAGGTAGATAGATGACTGATAGATTATAGCGATGGTTGGTAGGTAGGTAGGTAGGTAGGTAGGTAGGTAGGTAGGTAGAGATAGTTAGATAGATAGATAGATAGATAGATAGATAGATAGATAGATAGATAGATAGATAGATAGATGATAGATAGATAGATAGATATAGAGTAGGTAGGTAGATAGTCGGAGGGATGGATGGAAGGGTAGATCAAGGCCAAGGCCCTCTCCCTCTCTGCCAGCCTAAGGGAAGGAAACTCCAGCTTAATGCCTTTGAGGCAGCTGGGTGGGGCTCCTCTTGGCAGGGAACTCGCAGTCACGCCCAGCCTCTCCAGCGAGTTCCCCCGTAGCGCTTCTCCCCCTCCCGGCCTCCTCACGTCTTCCTTGACCCTCCAGTAAACTGGAGGGCTGCCAGCTGCCAATTCTCTTCCCGCGGCTTGTATTTCCCTGAAACCAGGCGGAGGGCAGCGCACGTCTCAGCCGATTCCTGCCCAGCCCAGCCCCAAGGGCCTCCCCTCTTCATTCTTAAGGCACTTGTGCCACTGCAGAGGTCTGGAAGGGGGAGAGGGGGGATTTCACCTCCTTTTTTCATTTTGAAAACAAGGCAACCGGGCTGATATTTTGCAGGAGCAAAACCCCCCAAAAAGTTTCACTTGCAATTCCTTGGTTCGTTTGTCTTGTGTTAGGGCAGGGGTCTGCAAAGTCGGCTCTTTTAAGACTGGTGGACTTCAACTCCCAGAGCTATGCTGGCTGGGGAACTCTGGGAGTTGAAGTCCGCCAGTCTTAAAAGAGCCGACTTTGCAGACCCCTGTGTTAGGGGTAAAAAAAACACCCCCATTGGAAAATTTATTTATTTTATTTTATTAAATTTATACCCCGCCCTTCTCCTTATTAGGACCCAGGGCGGCGCACAGGCATTATTAAAACCACAAAATACAATAAATATCAATTAAAAATATGTTAAATTAGTTAACCCGTGCTAAAACCCATGTTAAAAACCTTCCCAAATTATAATTTATTTTTAAAAAGTCAGAAACGGGGGGCTATCCTAGGCCGGCTTGCTGAAATAAATACGTCTTAAGACGTTGGCGGAAGAAGCGGAGGTCCGAGATAGTGCGAAGGTCGGGGGGTAGGTCGTTCCAGAGGGCCGGGCCCGCCACAGAGAAGGCCCTTCCCCTGGGTGTCGCCAACCGGCATTGCCCCGCCGACGGCACCTGGAGAAGGCCCTCTCTGTGGGAGCGGATCGGACGAAGGGATGTATGGGGCAGGAGGCGGTCTCGTATATAGCAGGCAGAATAAACAGGCGGAATAGTGCAATACACCAGACAGCAAAAGATACGTTGCTTAAACCAGGGGTCCCCAACCTTTTTTGCACCAGGGACCGGTTTCATTTTCAAGAAAGTTTTGCGGACCGGCTAAGTGGCTCAGCAGTCATGTGACTGGGTGGGCGTGGCCAACTTGGAAAATGTGAAACTCACTTAACAATGGTCTTGGTTAACAACCAAACTTTTGGGCTCAATTGTGGTCATAAGTTCTTTCTTTCTTTTTCTCTCTTTCTTTCTCTGTCTCTTTCTCTCCCTCTTTCTCTTTCTTTCTTTCTCTCTATTTCTTTCTCTTTCTTTCTTTCTTTCTCTCTTTCTTTTTCTTTCTTTTCCTCTTTCTCTCTCTTTCCCTTTCTCTCTTTCTTTCTTTCCCTCTTTCTCTCTTTCTTTCTCTCTCTTTATATCTATTTCTCTCTCTCCTCCCTCCTCCTCCTCTCTGGCCCTGCGGCCCGGTTCCTACCAAGCCACGGACCGGCACCGGTCCGCGGCCCGGGGGTTGGGGACCCCTGGCTTAAACCACACAAAAACTCTACAACACTGATAGTAGAAAAACTAAATAGTCTTTACCCTTAATGTAACTAAAATACTTCTTCCAAACAGTGGTACTAACTCCTCTAACAATAAACAGTCCTTCACCAAAACCACAGTTATCTTACAGTCAGTCAAAACAATGATTCTCTTCCGTCTTCATGTTCAGCTTCTTCCTCAGTGGCAATCAGGAAGCAAAGGGATGAATGTCAACAAGCGGGAGTTGACACACGGACCGATATCAATTTAGATAAGTGATTGTATGTAGATTCTTCTGAAAAAAATCCAGGGTTGGAGCGCCCATTATAAATTATTATTATTTTATTATTATTTATTAGATTATTCTCCCTTTCAGGACTCAGGGCGGTGTACAGGCAACGATAAAAATCAGTAGTATAAAACATAAAATACGCTAAAAATATATTAAATTAGCCTGTCCTAAAACCCTACTAAAACCCCTACTAAAAACAATTAAAACAAGCTGGACTGGCGTAGAACTTGAATTTTAGAACAATAGAGCCTCAGCCAAGTTAGATAGGTTTTTTAATGGGATTTTAGCACCGGTTTTCTATTTAATTTCTTTTTAACTTTTGTATATTGTTATTTATTGTAAATTTTAATGTCCTGTGCACCGCCCAGAGTCCGTCTCGACGGAGATTGGTGCGGTTAACAAATCGAATAAATAAATAAATAAAATAATAAATACGCCAGGCTGGCCACACGAAATAAATAGGTCTTCAAGGCCCAACGGAAGAGGCGCAGGTCCGTGGTCGTCTGTAGGTCAGGGGGTAGGTCATTCCAGAGGGCAGGAGCTGCCACAGAGAAGGCTCTCCCCCCTAGGGGTTGCCAGCCGACATTGCCTGGCCGACGGCACCCTGAGGAGGCCCCCTCCGTGGGAGCGGACTGGCCGGTGGGAGGTGTTTGGTAGCAGGAGGCGGTCTTGCAGGTAACCAGGTCTTGTCTGTATATTTTCTGATTCCCCCCATAATGGTTAATTGTGAAGAGCTATTTTAGAATCAGATTATTGCAATTTATTCATTTTCCGGCTTCAAATGCACGTTTTCCAGGCTGCCTCACCGGCACCCCGCTTCTCTCGGGGGCGTCTGGCCGAGATCCGCCAATGCTTTCTCGTTCTCCAGATCGTAGGCAATGGGAGCGAGCAGCAGCTGCAGAGGGAACTGGAAGACGTCCTAATGGATCCCCCCATGGAGGATCCCTCCAGTGACCGGCAGGGGGAGGAAGGGAGCCCCTCCCAGGACGGAGAAGGGGACGAGCCGGTTCTCCTCGAGGCCTCCGCCTCCTCCACCATCAACCCCATGACGGGACCCGCCAAGCCAGAAATGAGGCTCCCGGTGAAGCCATCCCAAGGAGGTGAGCTCCCACCAAGGCTAAGGAAGTTATTTCTCTCTCTGGGCATAATGAGAACATATCTGCTTCAAAAAAATAAATAAAACAACAACTCCACATTGGCGACAGGAAGGGCATTGGGCCAGTAAACGCTCAGCTCCATGCAGTTGAGTTCAAACGCATTCTTTCCTTCCCTTTCTCTGCTGACTCCTTCCTTCCTTCCTTTTTTGTTTGTTTGTGGACGCGCCTGACAGATTCGGAGGACTCCAGCCCCTTCACCCCGGTGGCTGACGAGGACAGCGTGGTCTTCAGCAAACTCACCTACTTGGGCTGCGCCTCCGTCAACGCCCCCCGGAGCGAGATGGAGGCCCTGCGGATGATGGCCATCCTGCGCAGCCAAGGCCAGACCTCCGTGGACGTGACGCTTTCTGTGCCAAACGTGTCCGAGGGCACCGTGAGGTAGATGCCCACCGTGACCATCCCCTCACCCTGGCCGTGCCCACCCACCCCCTCTCCCTCCGAGGTCAAACACAGCTGAGGCGGCCCTCAGTGAAATGGCGTTTGATACTCCTGATGCAGTGCATATTGGAGGCGTTTATCCTTTGAGAGCTTTATGGATCGAAATTTCATTTCGATGTGTGCTGATCAGCGTGCATTCAAAGTGACAATATCGGGGACGCTGAGCTTGTCGATCAGAAAGGTCGACAGTTCGAATCCCCAGCGCCGCGTAACGGAGTGAGCCCCCCGTGACATGTCCCAGCTTCTGCCAACCTAGCAGTTCGAAAGCACGTTAAAAATGCAAGTAGAAAAATAGGAGCCACCTTTGGGGTTACAAAGCGACAATAAAGTTATTCTAAGTCTTACGTCATGCTAAAACAATTAGCGATTGGCTATGTGTGGCCTCAAGTACCTGGACCTTCCTTAAAACCACGACAAAAGTAAGGTTCTACATTTAGGCAAGAAAAACAAAATGCACAGGTACAGTATAGGTGGTACCTTGCTCAATAGTAGCAACTGTGAGAGGGATCTAGGAATCCTAGTGGACAACCATTTAAATATGAGCCAGCAGTGTGCAGCAGCTGCCAAAAAAGCCAACACAGTTCTAGGCTGCATAAACAGAGGGAGAGAATCTAGATCACGTGAAGTGTTAATGCCACTGTATAGCGCCTTGGTAAGGCCACACTTGGAATACTGCATACAGTTTTGGTCGCCACGATGTAGAAAAGATGTGGAGACTCTAGAAAGAGTGCAGAGAAGAGCAACCAAGATGATTAGGGGACTGGAGGCTAAAACATATGAAGAACGGTTGCAGGAGCTGGGTATGTCTAGTTTGATGAAGAGAAGGACCAGGGGAGACATGATAGCAGTGTTCCGATATCTCAGAGGGTGCCACAAAGAAGAGGGAGTCAAACTATTCTCCAAGGCACCTGAGGGCAGGACAAGAAGCAATGGATGGAAACTAATCAAGGAGAGAAGCAACTTAGAACTAAGGAGAAATTTCCTGACAGTTAGAACAATTAACCTCTGGAACAGCTTGCCTCCAGAAGTTGTGAATGCCCCAACCCTGGAAGTCTTTAAGAAGATGTTAGATAGCCATTTGTCTGAAATGGTATAAGGTTCCTGCCCACGCAGGAGGTTGGACTAGAAGACCTACAAGGTCCCTTCCAACTCTGCTATTGTATTGTATTGTATGTTTAAGGGGACTTGTGTCGGGCGGGGAGGGGAACCTGTAGGAGCCGCGTTCTAAGGCAGGACTTGCTTGAGACCCTCCCTTACATTATACAGGTCATCCTCGAGTTACGGATGTCCTAGGGCCTGCCAGTTACATTTGTAACTAGTGAATATGTTGGATTGAATCACATTAAATGAACGTGATCACTCCCCAATGCATTTGTTAATCGAATGCACAGGTCATTAAATGCCCATGAGGTATCTGAGAGTGGGGAAGAGCATGCAGGGCCTAGTGCTGGAGCAGGCCCCGTTTTCTCTAGCAGAGGCACCAGGGGCCCAGTGGTGGGTTTCTGCAGGCTCGCACCTACTCGCAAGAGCCGGTTGGTGAAATTTAGCGAACCGGTGAGAGGGGGTTCCACCGGCGTACCTGGAAGTAAATCTGGCCTGCCGCTACCAGTGACCCAACGGGAAGGAAAGGAAAGGAAGGAAGAAAGGAAAGAAAGAAAGAGAGAGAGAGAAAGAGAGAGAAAGAAAGAAAGAAAGAAAGAAAAAAGAAAGAAAGAATGAGAAAGAAAGAAAGAAAGAAAGACAGAATTTATCATCACAACTGAGTCCAAAATTTTGGTTGCTAAGCAAGAGCGTTGTTAAATGAGTTTCACCACATTTTAAAAGGTGGCCACTCCCACCCTGTCACATGACTGCCAAGCCACGCCCACAAAATAGGCCACACCTACAGAGTAGGTTCTAAAAAATTTGAAACCCACCACTGCAGGGGCCGGTCTTTTGCTATTTCCAGGCGGGCTCTGCGGGCCACATTTAAGCCCCTCTCGAGTTCGACACCCCTGCACTCCATAAACATGACAAAAAAAGACAGATAAATACAAAATTATGCATAGATGCACATATATGACGCAGAGAAACAACTCAAGTCTAGTTTGGATGGATACATGTATGTGGCAAGAGAAACGAATCTTGCGAGTTTACCAGGCGGATGGCCTAGGGAACAAAGCTGCTCCACCATTGGGTCGTCCTGCTAGAAATAGTTCAAAACCTCCTCCTGGAGGTGAGTCACAGAGACAAATCGTAAACTGGGCGTGTGGTGTCTCTAACAATGCTTGAAGCTCTAAGCACATAGAGATTATAAGTGGCATCCTGAATAACAGGAAGCGAACTTCCTATCATCTTCTCAGCTGTCCTCACTGTTCTCTGTAGGGACTTTCTATCTGAGGTGCTGCCGCCATCAAAGCAGACCGGGATGCAGTTTTATTAAAACGCTCTCAATTGTGCCTCTCTATAAACTAGGACAGACACATCTCCTAGACCAGGGATCTCCAAACCTGGCAACTTTACATCTCCCAGAATTCCCCAGCGAGTCCACGAACCTTAAAAGTTGCCAAGTTTCGAGACCCCTGCCCTAGACGAATTGGGGGCACCTCGCTACTTTTAAAACTTGCGTTGGGTGAAATGAACGGGTATAATTATGAAGCCGGAGGTGCCAGGGAAAGTGGGAGGATTTGCCAAGCTGCCCATTGCCTGACTCTTACCCCTGCGCGGGGTTTCCTCCCATCCACAGGTTGCTGGAGCCGCCAACCAACACCGAAATAGCCAATTATCCCATTTACAAGATCCTGTTCTGTGTGCGGGGTCACGACGGGACTCCCGAGAGTGACTGTTTTGCTTTCACGGAAAGCCATTACAACTCCGAGCTCTTCAGAATTCACGTCTTCCGATGCGAGATCCAGGAAGCTGTAAGTTCAGTGGGCGGAGCTGGGGGGAGGCCTGGGGTCCCTAGGCAGGAAGCAGGCGAGGAGACCTGTCTTCCTTCCGCTGGGATGTGAGGTTGGACTTCCACCTTCTCCATCCTTATTCTCTCTTCTCATGTCGTCTCACCTCTTCTCCTCCCCTCCTCTTTCTTTCTCTCTCTCTCCTCCCTTTCTTCCATCCTTCTTCCTTCCTCTTTCCCTTCTCCCTCTCTCTCCCTCTCTTCTCTCTCTCCTCCCCTCCCCTTCCTTCCTTCCTTCCTTCCATCTTCTCCTCTTCCTTTCCTTCCCGCCCTCCTCTTGACCTCAGGTGAGCCGGATCCTGTACAGTTTTGCCACTGCTTTCCGCCGTTCTGCCAAGCAAGTCCCGCTCGCGGCCCCTATCACTCCAGAAATGCCAGACAGTGATATCTTTACCTTTTTGGTCTCCCTGGAAATCAAGGAGGACGATGGGAAAGGCTGCTTCAGGTATCCGCTTCCCGTAGAACATTATTTGCCGAAGGAAGCTTCCAATTTGAGGCAGATATTTCACTCTCGGGGCCGACTGAGACTACATCAGCTACAAAAAAGACTCTGCATTGGCGACAGGAAAGGCACCTGGCCAGTAAACACTCAGCTTCATTCAGTTGCCCAGATTCCACCCTGCAAGGGATTATGGGGTCTGTTGGAGGATCTCTCCTTTGGGAGACAGAAAGTTATGCAGTTGGATGTGGCGCTAGAGTAACGTTGCCAGTAAACACACAAATAGTAGACCAGACACTGTTAGTAAAAACAAAATAGCTTTACCGGTGTAGTAAAACTAAGCTACTGCTTCACCAGCAGTGATAGAATATAGTTAGTAAAACAAAGTCCTTAACAAATAGCAGTTTGCTTACAGTCAGTAATTCACTTCTTCCTTCTTCAAACACAGTCTTTACTTTACTTTTATTAAATTTCTATCCCGCCCTATCTCCCACAAAGGGACTCAGGGCAGCGCACAGGAACTTAAAATCCAAAAATACAAACAATAAAAATCTACAAAATTTAAAACTACAATTAAACAGTTTAATGCTAAAAAGAGAAAACAATTAATTTAAAACCCAGCTCTAATTAAATATGGTTGTAGCAGCTATGCCAGGCCGGCCATATGGAAGAAATAGGTTTTTAAAGCCTGGCGGAAGAGGCGAAGGTCGGTGATAGTCCGGAGGTCTGGGGGGAGGTCATTCCAGAGAGTGGGGCCTGCCACAGAGAAGGCTCTTCCCCTGGGTGTCGCCAGCCGGCATTGTCCGGCGGACGGCACCCTAAAGGAGGCCCTCCCTGTGGGAGCGGACAGGTCGAGTGGAGGTATGCGGTAGAAGGCAGTCCTGCAAGTAACCAGGCCCACTGCCATGGAGCGCTTTAAAGATGGTCACTAGAACCTTGAAAGGCACCCGGAAAGCCACAGGCAGCCAGTGCAGCTCGCGCAGGAGAGGTGTTACATGGGAGTATTTTGAAGCTCCCAAGATCCCCCGCGCGGCCGCATTCTGCACCAACTGGAGCCTCCGGGTGCATCTCAAGGGGAGCCCCATGTAGAGAGCATTGCAGTAGTCCAGGCGAGAAATGACAAGAGCTTGAGTCACAAGGAGCAGTCAGTTAATCAAGCAGAGAGAGCAATTAGCAGAGAGGGCTTGTGCTCTGCTGACTTCCTATTATAGTGGAGATAATTACACTTCCAGTTGCAGTCTCTTATTTGCATTCCAACAGTCTTAAAGCCACAGTGACCATTTGTCACCGTGGTATCATACATTGCCTACCCAACTCTAGGAGTATACTCCTAACAGGGTCGCTAAAGAGGACAACGAACAAGGAGAAGACACATCTGGAAGTCATCTGGGGTGCCTCAACTTTGAACGTAACCACCTTGGCTTTCTTCTCTCTCCCCCCCCCCCCTCCCAGTGCCGTTCCGAAAGACAAAGACAGGCAGTGCTTCAAGTTACGGCAAGGGATCGACAAGAAGATCGTCATCTACGTGCAACAGACCACTAACAAAGAATTGGCCATCGAGAGGTAAGGCGGCAGCTGTTGGGCCTGGGCACTGGCGCTTAAGGCCTGGCCAGGCGAAAGATTGATCTCCTTGTTCCTCTACGGCTCCTTTGGCGCTACATCAGGGGTGTCCATCTTTGGTGACTTGGAAGACTTCAGGACTTGGCTGGCCGGGGGATTCTGGGAGTTGAAGTCCTCAAGTCTTCAAGTCACCAAGGTTGGACACCCCTGCTCGAAATATTTCAATATCTGCTGGGTTCCCCCCTCAAACTCAACTGGGACCTAGGGAATTTTGTGGACAATAAGATGCATCTAGATTTAGAAGAGGAAAACGACAAAAACAATTAAAGGTTTTTGGCCTCCACGGGGGCCCATTTTCGAGGCTTTTTTAGCCCATTTTTGAGGGGTTTTCAGCCTGTTTTTGAGGGTGTTTTCAGTCCATTATTGAGGCTATTTCCGGGCCATTTTCTAGTCTTGTCTTGGCCCATTTTCGAGGGGGTTTCAGTCTGTTTTCAAGGCTTTTTTTCGGCCCGTTGTTGAGGCTTTTTTTGACTGTCTGTTAGCTACTCTGGGTTCAGAACCAGTGTCACAACTCTGGTCCCATAACCAGTGTTAGCAAATGAATGTGGAATAGTGTAATTCACTGGACAGTAAAGAGTTGCTTTTAACCACAAACAAACTCTAAAACAGTGAAAGTAAGAAAATAAATAGCCTTTACTTTGTAGCAACTAAAATACTTCTTCCGACTAACTTCTCAAACAATGATAACAGTCCTTCACCAAACAGAGTTTATCTTACAGTGATGCAAAACAATCCTCCTCCTTCACAGTTCAGCTTCTCAAACGACAATCAGGTAACACAGGATCACAAGGAATCGAACAGGGAATGAGCTGCATTCCTGACCTTGATTATATAGTATAGCTGATACTCACAGCCAATCAGATTCAATCAGAATTCAATCAGAATTTAAGACAGTCCTTAAAGCTACTTAAGAACATAGGCTCATATATATTATCAACCCAATATAAGGCTGAAATCCTAACACTGTCTTTGAGGCTTTTTTCGATCCGTTTTTGAGGCTTTTTTTAAAACCCGTTTTTGAGGCTTTTATGACCATTTTCGAGGCTTTTTTCGAATTGTTTTTGAGGCTTTTCTATGCCCATTTTAAGGCTTTTTTCGGCCTATTTTTGAGGCTTTTTTTCTGCCCGTTTCCAAAGGATTTTTTGGCTCCTTTTTGAGGGGGTTTTCAGCCTGTTTTTGAGGCTATTTTCGGCCCGTTTTCTAGGCGTTTTTCTGCACATTTTCAAGGCTTTTTTCAACCTTTCTAGGCTTTTTAAGGCCCATTTCTAAGGCCTTTTTCTGCCCGTTTTTGAGGCTTTTTTCTGCCTGTTTCCAAGGCTTTTTTCTGCCCTGCTTTCGAGGCATTTCTCAGGCCTTTTAAAGACTTTTTTTCAGCCCATTTCCCCCCCAGAAAACAGGCTGAAAAGAGCCTTGAAAATGAGCTGGAAAAAGTCCCAAAAACAAGCTTGAAAAAGGGGTGTGCGGAGGCCGTAAAATCACCAGCGGTTAGGCGGGCCTTCAGCAATATTCAGTCTTTAAGACGCACAGGCATTTTCACCCCCAAAATATGCGTCTTATAGTCTGGAAAATACGGTACCTGTTCTGGAAAGCCGTCCTGAGAAACCCGGTGCCCTTCTTCAGACTAAAAAACCAGGCGTGGTTTTCAGAGTAGAGTCTCAAAGTTTGGGTGGGTGGGCTCCCTTTGCTCCTCCTGGATTCGATCAGGGCCTGGGAGGAGCCAATTGGGGTCCACTGTCTTACCAATCTCCTTCACTTTTGCAGATGCTTCGGCCTCCTCCTCAGTCCCGGGAAGGACGTGCAGAGTGGGGACATGCATTTGCTGGAATTGGTAAGTGCCCCTTCTGTCCTTCACCCGCCCCCTGGGCCCTCGGTCTCCCTCCGAAGGTACCCCCCTCCTTCCTTCCCCCCTCCTCCCCCCACCGCATGCATGCTGGGGCGTGCCGTCTTCCATGCCGGTCTGTCTGCTCCTCTCTTAGGAGTCGATGGGGAAAAGCTCTGACGGGAAATCGTACATCATCACCGGGAGTTGGAACACCAAGTCTCCCCACTTCCAAATAGTGAACGAAGAAACGCCGAAAGGTTTGTGAGGGCCCGTGCGGGTAGCGCCACCCCAATCCATGGGGCAGTGATGAGGAACAGGAATGGCAATTGAACAGAATGACAGCGTAAAGTAGAGTAAAATAGAACAGAATAGGATAGAACAGGACAGAAGAGAATTACAATAGAAGAGAACAGAAGAGAACAATAGAATAGAATTATAGAAAAGAACAGTATCGAATTACAATAGAACAGAACAGAACAATAGAATAAAATTACAGAATAGAATAGAATTACAAAATAGAATAAAATTACAGACTGGAATGGAATGGAACAGAATGGAACAATTACAGAATAGAATTACAGTGTAATAGAATAGAATAGAAATCACAGAATAGGATAGAATAGTGTAGGAATGAATAGAATAGAATAGGAATTAATTACAATAGAATGGAATGGAATAGAATGAAGTACAGTAGAATAGAATAGAATAGAATAGAATAGAATAGAATAGAAATTAATTATAATAGAATAGAATGAAGTACGGTAAAGTAGAATAAAATGGAATGGAATAGGAATAGAATAGAATATATATATATATAGATTAAATTTTTATACCGCCCTTCTCCCTTCCGGGACTCAGGGCGGTGTACAGGCACTAATAAAAGGCAATGATATAAAACATAAAATACAGTTAAAAATCTATTAAATAGCTAGCCTGACTAAAATCCTGTTAAAAACGAAGTAGAATAGAATAGAATAGGAATCAGAATAGAATAGAATGTAGAGTACAAATAGGAATAGAGTAGAACGAAGTAGAATAGAATAGAAAAGAATAGAATAGAAATTAATTACAATACCATAGAATGGAATAGAATGAAGTAGAGTAGAATAGAATAGAATAGAAGAATTTCTTGTGGATCTTTGGCCTGCCACATTTTCTATTATCCTACTATGCCTTTTCTATTGTGGGAAAATGGGAGGGGGGAATTGTCTGGAGTTAGATACGATGTAGCGATAACAACATTCTTTCTAGAAAACCAAGGTCATTCTTTGTCTCTCTGCACCTGCGCCGGAAGTGGATGGGTGGAAGTTGCCAGTGTGGTGGCAGTGGGAGATTGGACCATGGGATGGACTGGGGGGCGTGGGGGGCAAGATCTTGAACTTTCAACTGGGTGGGGAAAACCGGGAAGCTGTCAGATTCGGGTTTCCCCAGATGTGCCAACGTGGCGCTCTTAATAAATTGGAACTTTGAGGAATCTTTTGCCTCGAACTCTGATTTACTTTTGGGTGCTATTTGGAATTTTACAGCTGCAGCCCATTCGCTGACCATCAGGTTTTGCCCTTCTCTTCCTTCTCCTCCTCCTCTGCAGACAAGGTGCTCTTCCTCACCACAGCGGTGGATTTGGTGATTACGGAGGTGCAGGAGCCCGTCCGCTTCCTGCTGGAGAGCAAAGTCCGCGTCTGTCCCCCGAACGAGAGGCTCTACTGGCCTTTCAGCAAGAGAAGCTCGACGGAAAACTTCTTCCTAAAGTTGAAGCAGGTGAGACACCTGAACCCCTCCCTTCCCTCTTCCCACCCTAAATCCTATCCCAGGGATGGCCAAGCCTTTAGCCATTGCATGCCAAAAGCGGGGGGCGGGGGGAGCGCAGGAGGGTCATGTGCGAGCGTGCCCACACCCATAATTCTATGTGCCCTCCCTGTGCATGCGTACGCCCCCCCCTGCCCATGCGTGCACGACCCCCTGCCCTCTCCCTGCTTTTGCCGCACAATGGCATGGAGGACCCGTTTTTCGCCCTCCCCAGGATCCAGAAGCTTTCTAGGAGCCTGGGGAGGGCACAAATGGCCTCCCCCAACCCCCTGGAGGCCCCCCCCCCAGAGGCTGGAAACAGCCCGATTTCCAACTTCTGGGTTACCGGTAGGACCGTTTTTCTCCCTCCGGGGTCTTCAAGGAAGCCTCCCGAAGCCTCTGGAGGGAAAACAACGGCCCAACACGCAAACCAGAAGTCGGTCCCCGAATTTCCGGTTTGCGCATTGGGTTGTTTTTCGCCCTCCAGAAGCTTCCATGAAGAGGGCAAAAAATGCTTGAAAAAAGAGCCTGTGTCGCTTCGATACAACGCGGGGTCTCAGCGATCCGAGGCCTCTGTTGACACTTTTGCTGTTGATCGGTCCGTTCGGACCTAAACTGTCTCGGAGGGATGGTGACTAGGAAGATGAAGCCTTGCTGGTCACAGGGATATCGCAAAGTCCCTGTTTGACCCAAGGGGAGCATGTGTGAGCTGGAGCTGATAGGGCAACGCTTCGCGCCCCCTAAGAAATGGCTCCGTGTGGCACCTGTGGCACGCGTGCCAAAGATTCGCCATCACGGTCCTAGCTTGTTGGATGGAGGGGAGCTCTAACACCACCCAGGCAAAACAAATTGAAAAGAGGGGTCACTCCCGGGTTCCCGAGACATTCCTGTGTGGCTTTGAACCAAACCGATCGGCGTTTGTTGTGTCGTTCAGATCAAGCAGAAGGACCGAAAGGCCAGCACCGACACTCTCTACGAAGTGGTGGACCTGGAGAGCGAATCCCAAAGGGAGAGGAAGAAAACCACGGCCAGCCCCGCCATCCGCCTCCCCCAGTCCGGCTCCCAAGGCTCTATGATCCCTTCCCCTCCCGAGGACGATGAAGAGGAAGGTAAGGTAGACTCAGGGGTGGGGTTGAAAAATGTTAGCAACCGGTTCGCTACTCAGTTGCTGGGTGGGCGTGGCCAGGGTGGGTGTGGTCTACTTGGCCTCCTGTATCACGGCGCGGGGGAGTGGGGTGTTTTCACCCTCCCCCAGGCTCCGGAGGTTTTCTTTGACCCTCCGGGAGGGTGAAAAGGGCCTCCCCAGGGCTCCGGGGGCCGGAAATCGATCCGTTTCTGGACGTCTGGAACTTCTGGGAGTCCATTTCTCATTTGACTACAATTATTTAAGCGTCCTTTTGCCTAAAGTAATTCATACTTAAAAACACAATCACATATTAAGAAGAACGGTTGCAGGAACTGGGGATGTCCAGTTTAATGAAAAGAAGGACCAGGGGAGACATGATAGCAGCCTTCCGATATCTCAGAGGGTGCCCCAAAGAAGAGGGAGTCAAACTATTCTCCAAAGCACCTGAGGGTAGAACAAGAAGCAATGGGTGGAAACTAACCAAGGAGAGAAGCAACTTAGAATTGAGAAGTTTCCTGACAGTGAGAACAATTAACCAATGGAACTCCTTGCCTCCAGAAGTTGTGAATGCCCCAACACTGGAAGTCTTTAAGAAGATGTTGGATAGCCATTTGTCTGAAATGGTATATGGTTTCCTGCCTAGGCAGGGGGTTGGACTAGAAGACCTCCCAGGTCCCTTCCAACTCTGCTATTATATTGTATATTGGCATTTATTAGCTATTTCAAAACCCTCCAATAACATTGCACCTTTATGGTATGTTCTAAATATGAATCAATTAGTGAGGTTTGGCCTTTTTTCCCTATTCACTTTTTAAAACTTATAATGCCCGAGGAACGGAGCAGCTAAAGAATATGGGTCGACTTGGGAGTAAGGCCCACAGGTGGACGATGAAGGGCCCCTCCCAGAGGGAATAAAAGAGGAGCGAAAGGGGCGTGGAGTTTGCAGGAGACAAATTAGTTTGCTTCATTGCTTCGTGACTCTCCGAGACTCCTGGCCAAGTTCTGCAGATCTCGGCCTGGCAGCTCTCCAAGCCAGATAAGGTCTGTGACCGTAAATCCTCCCTCGAAAGACTTTGCTGGAGGCGGAGGAGCAGAATTCATGGGGAATTAATAAAAGGGGTTTTTGTTGGGACCAGGAGTTGGCTTCAGGCTCTCGGGAAGCCTCGGTCAGAACTGGGTCCCTCGTGGAGAAGGGCGGGATATAAATCGAATTAAAATAAAAATAAAATAAAATAAATAAACAGATGCCAGCGAGGTGCCAAGCGCAGAGTTGCCAGAAGAAGGGACCAGTTAAGGAACAGGGGTCAACTTGGGAGCAAGGCCCACAGGTGGACGATGAAGGGCCCCTCCCAGAGGGAATAAAAGAGGAGCAAAAGGGGAGTGGAGTTTGCAGGAGACCATGAGTTCGCTTCATTGGTTCGTGACTCTCCAAGACTCCTTGTTGAGTTTTGCAGGTCTCAGCCTGTCAGCTCTCCAAGCCAGATAAGGTCTGTGACCGTAAATCCTCCCTTGAAAGTCTTTGCTGGATGTGAAGGAGCAGAATTCAGTCAATTAATAAAAGGGTTTTTTTTGGTTGGGACCAGGAGTTGGCTTCCGGCTCTCGGGAAGCCTCAATCAGAACAAATACCAGCGAGGTGCCAGGCCAAAGATGGGCGACCTGACAGTGGGCTTCGGGCAGGTGTCCGTGGAAGAGTGGCTCTCTGCGGTGGGCCGGGGGCTGTGGTGGCTTGTGCTTTTCACCCTTCCCTAAGCCTCTCCTCTTGCCTTTTGCAGATAACGACGAGCCGCTGCTCAGTGGCTCCGGGGACGTCTCTAAAGAGTGTGCAGAAAAGATCCTGGAGACGTGGGGAGACCTGCTTTCCAAGTGGTAAGCCCTGCCCCCCCCCCCCCCCCCCATGCGTCCATCTTCCAGGCATTGTCCTCGTTCAGGTGATCCAGTCAGGAGAAGAAGGGCAGGGAGGCTAAGTCCCAATTAGGCAAAACACAGTGGACAAATTCCTTGTGGGTCCAATTACACTTGGCCAATAAAGAATTCTATTCTATTCTACTCTACTTCATTCTATTCTATTCCTATTCTATTCTATTCTGCATTTTTATTCTATTCTATTCCTATTCTATTCTGCATTTTTCTTCTATTCTATTTTCTTCTATTCTCTATTCTATTCTTCCAACTTTGTCCCTTCCTTCCTTCCTTCCTTCCTTCCTTCCTTCCTTCCTTCCTTCCTTCCTTCCTTCCTTCCTTCCTTCCTTCCTTCCTTCCTGAAATGGTATAGGTTCTCCTGCTTGAGCAGGGAGCTGGACCAGAAGACCTCCAAGTACCTTTCATCTTTGTCCTTTCCTTCCTCCCTCCCTCCCTCCCTCCCTCCCTCCCTCCCTTCCTTCCTTCCTTCCTTCCTTCCTGAAATGGTGTACATTCTCTTGCTTGAGCAGGGTGCTGGACTAGAAGACCTCTAAAGTCCCTTCCAACTTTGTCCGTTCCTTCCTTCCTTCCTTCTTTCCTTCCTTCCTTCCTTCCTTCCCCTTCCTTCCCCTTCCTTCCCCTTTCTTCCTTCCTTCCTTCCTGAAATGGTATAGGTTCTCCTGCTTGAGCAGAGGGCTGGACCAGAATACCTCCAAGTACCTTACATCTTTGTCCTTTCCCTTCCTTCCTTCCTTCCTTCCTTCCTTCCTTCCTTCCTTCCTTCCTTCCTTCCTGAAATTGTATAGGTTCTCTTGCTTGAGCAGGGTGCTGGACTAGAAGACCTCTAAAGTCCCTTCCAACTTTATCCCTCCCTCCCTCCCTCCCTCC
>CM077652.1:9791644-9914144 GCA_039707465.1 Rhabdophis nuchalis | reverse complement strand
AAAGTTGGCAAGGAGTCTCGGAGAGTCACGAACCAAGGAAGCGAACAAATGGTCTCCTGCAAACTCCACTCCCCTGTCGCTCCTCTTTTATTCCCTCTGGGAGGGGCCATTCACCGTCCACCTGTGGCCTTACTCCCAAGTCGACCCTTGTTCTCTAGCTGCTCCCTTCCTCTGGCAACTCTGTGCATGCGCACACTGGGAACAGGCTCCAGCTGTTCTTCTGCCCCACCGATGTCTGACTCCGAAGGCAGCTGATAACTGTCAGAGGGCTCTGGCCCCCTCTCTGCCACCGACACAGAGCCCTCCTCTGAGCCTTCCCCAGGCTCCAGGACTGGCCCATGGTCAGTCTACGAAGCTTTGTAAGGAGTCTCTGAGAGTCACGGACAAATCTTCACACCGTTGTAGCTTTGAACGGTCACTCAGGGGCTAAGCGGGTTCGAATCCCCAGCGCCGCGTAACGGAGGGAGCTCCCGTGACTCGTCCCAGCTTTTGCCAACCGAGCAGTTCGAAAGCACGTAAAAAAATGCAAGTAGGAAAATAAGGAGCCACCTTTGGTGGGAAGGGAACAGCGTTCCGTGCGCCTTCGGGCGTTGAGCCATGCCGGCCACTTGACCACGGAGAGCTCTTCGGACGGCGCTGGCTCTTCGGCTTTGAAACGGAGATGAGCACCGCCCCCCTAGAGTCGGGAACGACCAGCACATACTAGCATATACTCCTGTAACTTCCACTGGAAAGCCATCCTTCCCCATTGCCCCCCATTGACAGAGGGGCCTTTGTGTGGACACCCACCAGCTGTTCTTTGCTCCAAGCCCCATCCAGCATTTCCCCCCAGAGTTGCTTCGTGGACAAACGGCATGGTGGACCTCCCAGGAATCCCGAAGCAGCTTCGCACCGGCTCTGAGATCCAACCCCAGCTGGTGTTGCTTTTCCTCCTGATTCCCCCCCCCCATCATTTAACCAGTTTACAAGTGTAAGAAAAAGGTGGGGGGGGGAACCCCCAAACCTTCCCACGACCTCCAGAGGACACTGCATCCATGTTTTGGTCCCGCTATAAAAAGGTGGTTGAGACTCTGAAAACAGAGGGATCCAATCAAGACCAAGGGAGGTACTAATCCCACTCTATAAAGCCTTAGTAAGGCCACACCTGGAGTCCTGCATCCAGTTTTGGTCACCACGCTATAAAACAAGAGGTTGAGACGTCTAGGAAGAGGGCAGAGAAGAGCAACCAGGATGATGAGGGGACTGGAGGCTCAAACAGACGGTGTACGGTTGCAGGAACTGGGCATCAAGTGAAGAGAAGGACCAGGGGAGACAGGAGAGCAGCCTTTCAATATTTGAGGGGCTGCCCCAGAGAGGAAGAAGAGGTCAAGCTATTGTCCAAAGCACCCGAAGGCCAGAGAAGGAACAATGGATGGAAACTGACCCAGGAGAGATTCAACCTGGAAATAAGGAGAAATTTTCTGGCAGTGAGAACAATCAACCCATGGAACAGAAGTTGCCTTCGGATATTGTGGGAGCTTCATCGCTGGAAGCTTTCAAGAAGAGACTGGACTGCCCTCTGTCAGAAATGGTCTAGGGTCTCCTGCTTGGGCAGGGGGTTGGACTAGATGACCTCCAAGGTCCCTTCCAGCTCTTTCCTGATCGATTGATTAATGCCTGAATTCCTCCCTTCTTTCTTTCTTTCTTTCTTTCTTTCTTTCTTTCTTTCTTTCTTTCTTTCTTTCTTTCTTTCTTTCTTTCTTTCTTTCTCAATCTCTATCTATATCTAACGATCTATCTATCTTATCTTTCATCTCTATCTATATATCTATCTATCTATCTATCTCTATCTATCTATCTATCTATCTATCTATCTATCTATCTATCTATCTATCTATCTTTCATCTATATCTATATCTATATCTATCTATCTTTCTATCTCAATCTCTATCTATCTATCTATCTATCTATCTATCTATCTATCTATCTATCTATCTATCTATCTATCTATCTATCTATCTATCTATCTATCTATCTATCTATCTATCTATCTACCTACCTACCTACCTACCTACCTACCTACCTACCTACCTACCTACCTACCTACCTACCTACCTACCTACCTATCTTTGGGAGAAGAGCTTTCTCTGCACAGTTTTCCGGAGAACATCCTTGAGTCGTCAGTCCACCATTCGATCTGGAATCCCCTTGAAATCGATTTATTTTTCTTGGGGGGGGGGGAGACTCGATATCGAGGCGGTGTGTTTGCTCGGCATCCGCTTGACGAAGGCGTGTGAGGATTTCTCGACCCCGAAAATCTGCGGACAAACGAGGCTTGCCTTCCCCTGGGCTTTTGGATCCCCGAGTTTCCAAGGCCTTCAAGGAAGTGGAAAAGAGAGGGAGCCAGTTTCCATGGTAACCGAAAAGGAGCAAGATGGAGGGGAGATGCTCGGAAGGAAGGAGCCGTCTCTTCCACGCCTGAGGGACCACCTGGGCAGCGTCAAAGGAGCCTTCCTGATGTCCAGCTAGCCCTTCTTCCCTCCCTCCCTCCCTTCTCGGCTGCCCTGGAATCCGAGTTTGAATCCTGAGATCATCTCGCCTCACTATTCAAAGCAGAGACTTTCCCCTGGGAGGCTGAGATAGATAGATGATAGATAGATTAGATTAATTAGATTAGATAGATAGATGATATAGATAGATAGATAGATAGATAGATAGATAGATAGATAGATAGATAGATAGATAGATAGATAGATAGATAAGGTAGAGAGAGAGAGATAAGATGAGATAGAGAGATGAGATAGATAGATAGATAGATGATTGATAGATGGATGAGATTAATAGATATATGACAGGCAGGCAGGTAGGCAGATAGATAGATGACAGACAGAGACAGATAATTAGATTAGAGAAAGAGAGAGAGAGAGAGAGAGATATGAGATAGAGAGATAGATGACAAACAGATAATTAGATTAGATAGATAGATAGATAGATAGATAGATAGATAGATAGATAGATAGATAGATAGATATGAGATAGATAGATGACAGACAGATAATTAGATATATAGAGAGAGGAGATATAGAGATAGATGACAGACAGACAATTAGATTAGAAAGAAAGATAGATATATGATATATAGATAGATAGATAGATAGATAGATAGATAGATAGATAGATAGATATGAGATAGATAGATGACAGACAGATAATTAGAGAGAGAGAGAGAGGAGATATAGAGATAGATGACAGACAGACAGACAATTAGATTAGAAAGAAAGATAGATGATAGATAGATAGATAGATAGATAGATAGATAGATAGATAGATAGATAGATAGATAGATAGATAAAGAGGAACAGAGGTTGAAGAGATTTGGAAGCGCAGCTGAAGGCCTGGTTAAATTCAGGGGCTTCCCTCAATCACTCAATCAATCAGGATAGAGCTGGAAGGGACCTTGGAGGTCTTCTAGTCCAGCCCCCCTCTTTCTCAAGCAGGAGACCCTGGACTATGTCAAAAGAGCAGGAGCCTGGGTTTACTTCTGTCAAGCCACCTTTGGAGCTAGTGCCTGGTCACACAGGCCCCATCCGGATTTCCGTCCGTCATTGTGGGATCTCGGTCCCAAGAACGGGTGCCGATGTCCTGGGGGGTGGGGTGGGGGTGGAGGGTGCCATGCTTTTTCGACTTTCCCCCTTTTGGGTGAGAGGGCGAGGGGAAGGGTCAGCTGTACGGGATTCCGCTCTGGCTGAGCGGGCTGCCAAAATGCCTCCGGGAGAACGAGGGAGGACCAGGCTGCTTTCTTGGTCTGTTTGAGATTCTGACTGCCTGCCGGTCTGGGCAGAGCTGAGAAGCAGGGGCAGGTGGGTGAGTGAATGGGTTTGTCCGATGCGGTCCCTCCCCTCCCCACGCCAGCAGACACTTTCTGCAGGGCGGTGGGCTTGGCAGTGCAGAGGAGAGCGAGCAAGCGCGCAGGAGGAGCCCCCTCCGGGCACACGCAGGCGCACGCATTTTTCCGCCCCCCCTTCCCTCCAACGAAACTGCAGAGCCAGCTGGGTGGAGAGAACCCCCCGAAACCTTTGAGCTGCGCTGCCTTTTTCCCCCTCCCTACCCTTCTGGACCTGCAGTGGGCAGCGGGCACCCCCAGGCAGACCCACACCCCGTCTCCTGCTGTCTGGCTAGCTGGCTGCGGGAGCTCGCCTTTGTCCTCCTTGGAGCAGCGGCAGGTAGGCGGCGGTGGTGGTGGAGGAGGAGGAGGAGGGGGCCATCCTCTAGAGCATCCCTCCTCCAGATCCTGGGAAGCTGGTGGGCAGCTGGCCCCTTTCTCCTCTCCCCCTCTCCTGCAGTGTTGGGGGCGGGGAGGGAGGGAGGCCGCCTGGCGCATCCGTGGAGGAAGGGAGGGATGCTGTAAAACGCCCCCTTCTTTCTTCCTCCCTCGGCTGCCAGCAGGAACCGCCTCCACGTGGCTCCGCTGGCCTTCCTCCCCTCCCTCTCCCCCTCTCCCCCTCTCCCCAACCCTCCAGCCAGCCGCCTCTCCTTCCAGCCAGAGAGCAGCCCAGCAGCAGCAGGAGCGCACCTCTGCTTCCACCACCCACCCCCAACCAGCACCAGCCAGCCGCCTGCTGCCAGCCAGCTGGAGGAGGGGGCGGTGGCTGCCGGCAGCGGCGGCGGCACCAGCCAGCCGAGAGGGAGCATTGCGGACAATGCCCGGGTGGCCGCCACACTCCTCCTCGCCTTTTCCCGAGGAGGAGCAGCAGTGGCCGCTGCCGTCGCGCGCGCAGGAGCTGCCGCAATGACAGCCGGCGCAGCAGCCGGGCAGCGGCCGCCGGCGTGAGGGGGGCCCTTGAGCGCCATTGCAAGATGAACGCGTCGTCCCTGGATGGCCCCGGCAACGAGAGCGCCGGTGGCGACAGCGGCGGGAGGCCCTTCTGCCTGCTGGCGGCCGGCTACCCGGACAGCCTGGACGTCTGCCTGCTGGAGGTGATCATCATCGTCTTCCTCACCGTCCTCATCATCTCGGGCAACCTGGTGGTCATCGTGGTCTTCCACTGCGCCCCGCTGCTCAACCACCACACCACCAGCTACTTCATCCAGACCATGGCCTACGCCGACCTGCTGGTGGGGGTGAGCTGCCTGGTGCCGTCCCTCTCCCTCCTGCACCGCCCGCTGGCCTTCCTGCCCGAGTCGCTGGTCTGCAAAGTCTTCGGCTACGTGGTCTCGGTGCTGAAGAGCGTCTCCATGACCTCGCTGGCCTGCATCAGCCTGGACCGCTACATCGCCATCACCAAGCCGCTCACCTACAGCACCCTGGTCACCCCCTGCCGTCTGCGGAGTTGCATCCTCCTCCTCTGGCTGTACTCGGGCGCCGTCTTTCTGCCGGCGTTCTTCGAGTGGGGGAAGCCCGGCTACCACGGGGACATCTTCCAGTGGTGCGCCGACTTCTGGGACACCCGGGCCGTCTTCACCCTCTTCATCGTGGTCATGCTGTACGCGCCGGCCGCCTTGGTGGTTTGCTTCACCTACTTCAGCATCTTCCGAATCTGCCAGCAGCACACTCGGGAGATCAACGAGAGGCGGATGCGGTTCAGCTCCCAGGAAGGGGAGGCCGCCGAGGGGCAGCCGTGCCCGGATAAGCACTATGCCATGGTCCTCCTGCGCATTACCAGCGTCTTCTACGTCCTCTGGCTGCCGTACATCGTCTACTTCTTGCTGGAGAGCTCTTCAGTGTACCACAACCGCCTGGCCGCCTTCCTCACCACCTGGCTGGCCATCAGCAATAGCTTTTGCAACTGTGTCATCTACAGCTTGTCCAACAGTGTCTTTCAGAAAGGCTTGAAGCACCTCTCGGGCGCCCTTTGCATGCCCTGCGCCCGGCACCGGGCGGGAAAGGACTCTTCGGCCTCGCGCAGCAAAAGACCCTCCAATGGGTGTCACGCCTGACGGCGGCGGGGGCTTTCCTCCCCCCCCCAACACACACACACCCCCAATGCCCGAACTCAGGACATCCAGATGTGCAAAAAGAAAGAGAGGGCGGGGGAGCGAGACTCAAGAGTCCCCCTCGCCCGAAATCCCGCTACGGGACCGAGGATTTCCACCAGCGCGCGGGAGGGGTGGCTGGCTGCCGGTTTTCTGCCGTCCCAGGATTGGAGGGAGGGGGAGGAAAAGAGGGAGGGTCTCTTCCCCCTGGAATGACTCAAGAGGCCGGCCAAAAGACAAGACACACACACATACCCCAGGCCAGTTCTTCCTCGCCTCTTGGCCCCCACTTTCCCCTCGATGTTTGGGGGGCATCTTTTGTCTCCTCTGTGCAGGAGTGTGGTTTGAATCGTCGTAATTCTTCCGATTTGTTTTTGTGACACATGCCAAAGTCTGTTTTTTCGAAATCTTATGGGTCCAAATAACGGTCGTCTCTCTTCATGCCCCCCACTCCTCCAACACTCTCTCCCCCCACCCCCACCCCCCCACGCCCGTAGCCAATAATTCCCTCTTTTTCTTCCTCTTCGGCTTTTTATAAACGGCGGTTATTCCTTCTTCCCGTCCCCGAATCCCTTTTGGGGCTCTTCTACCCCCCCCCCACCATCGCCCCCCCCCCGCCCTCTGTCTCACCAGGTTGTCCATTTGTGATTTAAAAGTACCGTATTTGCATTTTTCTTAGAAAAAAGACAAGGAAAAGAAAATTGAAATGCCTGTGTAGTTAAAAGTTCAATGGCTTTTGGAGCAGACCAAAATTAGCAAACGAATAAAAAGTGTTTTCCTTTTCTCTCTCTCTCTCTCATTCTCTTTCTCTCACTCTACCACTCCTCCTTTCTATTTATTTATTTAAGCCAGTGGAGGGGGAGATATATATATATATATTTATTTATTTTGTCCTTTCCTTGTTTTTCGGATTTTGTAGGCAGCAAGTTGAGCATGGAGTCATCTGTTCCTCAGGGCTGGTGGGCTTGTTTTGAGGAAGTTTCTCAAAACAACTTTCTCTCTCTCTGTCTCTCATTCTCTCATTCTCTCTCTCATTTTCTCTGTCTCCTTCTCTCTCTTTCTCCCATTTTCTCTCTCATTCTCTCATTCTCATTCTCTTTCTTTCTCTCATTCTCTCTCTTTCTCTCATTCTCTTTCTCTCCTTCTCTCCTCTCTCCTTCTCTTATTCTCTCTGTCTCTCTCATTCTCTCCCTCATTCTTTCTCTCAATCTCTCATCTCACTCTCTCTCATTCTCTCTGTCTGTCTCATTCTCTCTCTATATATATACTGTATATATATATCTCTTATCATCTATTCTCTACCTATCTCATCTATTTACCATCTACCATCTATCTATCTATCTATCTATCTATCTATCTATCTATCTATCTATCTATCTATCTATCTATCTATCTATCTATCTTATCTATCATTCTTTCATCTATCTATCTATCTATCTATCTATCTAATCTATCTTCTATCATTCTTTCTTTCTTTCATCTATCTATCTATCTATCTATCTATCTATCTATATATCTATCTATCTCTTATCTATCATTCTTTCTTTATCTATCTCTTATCTATCATTCTTTCTTTATCTGTCTGTCTGTCTGTCTGTCTATCTATCATTCTTTCATCTGTCTGTCTGTCTGTCTGTCTGTCTGTCCTATCTATCTATCTATCTATCTATCTATCTATCTATCTATCTATCTATCTATCTATCTATCTATCTATCTATCTATCTATCTATCTATCTATCTATCTAAATTCCATGGTTGCTTTTTGATAGGGAAAGGAAGAACTTTGGGAAAAGCCAAGTTAGGAGGATCTTTATTTTGTTCATTTATATATCTTTATTATTTGCCAAGCATGTATAAGATAGCAGATAGAAATACAAGCATGATTTTGGACACATGAAATGGATACGAATAAATGGGTGCCGACCACAGGGACGGTAGGCACACTGGTTGTGCTTATGCACGCCCCTTACGGACCTTCTGAGGAACGGGGTGAGGTCCCCGGTAGACCGTCTAAGGTTAAAGTTAAGGTTACGTTGGGATCATGATCGAAATCCTGGAAGTTTAAAATCTGTTGGAAACGATTCTCAATTTTGCTAATAGTGAAATGCAAAAGGGTGTGTTTGTGTGTACTTCACCTGTCCGTTTTAAGAACGGTATCCAACCTGATTCCCGTTCTAGTAGTAGAATACGTCTCAGGGGCTGCCTGCATTGGGGTGAAAAAAAAACATTTTGGCATTGAGGCTACATTGATGTGGTTAATGAGCCAAGCTATCTATCCCTGAAAAAAGTGCGCTTTTGATTTAGAGCAGTGGTTCCTAATGTTTCTTTTGGGGCCGTGCGCCACCTAAGCATCTCTTAAAATCCTGATCTCCACCCCACCCCCCATCCTGTGACATATAATTCTTAAAAGATAAAGGCAAAGGTTCCCCTCGCACATCTGTGCCAGTTGTTCCCGACTCTAGGGGGCGGCGCTCACCTCCGTTTCAAAGCCGAAGAGCCAGCGCTGTCCGAAGACGTCTCCGTGGTCAGGTGGGTGGCATGACTCAACGCCGAAGGCGCACGGAACGCTGTTCCCTTTCCACCAAAGGTGGCTCCTGTTTTTCTACTCGCATTTTTTAACGTGCTTTCAAACTGCTCGGTTGGAAGAAGCTGGGATGAGGGGATAAATGGGGAACTCATCAAATTTGCAGACGACACCAAGCTGGCAGGAATAGCCAACACTCCAGAAGATAGGCTTAAGATACAGAAGGATCTAGACAAACTTGAACATTGGGCACTATCTAACAAAATGAAATTCAATTGTGAAAAAAGGAAGGTTCTACATATAGGCAAGAAAAACCAAATGCACAAGTACAGTATAGGTGGTACCTTGCTCAATAGTAGAACTGTGAGAGGGATCTTGGAGTCCTAGTGGAGAACCATTTAAATAGGAGCCAGCCGTGTGCAGCAGCTGCCAAAAAAGCCAACACAGTTCTAGGCTGCATAAACAGAGGGATAGAATCTAGATCACGTGAAGTGTTAATGCCACTGTATAGTGCCTTGGTAAGGCCACACTTGGAATACTGCATACAGTTTTGGTCGCCACGATGTAGAAAAGACGTGGAGACTCTGGAAAGAGTGCAGAGAAGAGCAACCAAGATGATTAGGGGACTGGAGGCTAAAACATATGAAGAACGGTTGCAGGAACTGGGTATGTGTAGTTTGATGAAGAGAAGGACCAGGGGAGACATGATAGCAGTCTTCCAATATCTCAGAGGGTGCCACAAAGAAGAGAGAGTCAAACTATTCTCCAAGGCACCTGGGGGCAGGACAAGAAGCAATGGGTGGAAACTAATCAAGGAGAGAAGCAACTTAGAAGTGAGGAGACATTTCCTGACAGTTACAACAACTAACCTCTGGAACAGCTTGCCTCCAGAAGTTGTGAATGCCCCAACCTTGGAAGTCTTTAAGAAGATGTTAGATAGCCATTTGTCTGAAATGGTATAAGGTTCCTGCCCACACAGGGGGTTGGACTAGAAGACCTACAAGGTCCCTTCCAACTCTGCTATTGTATTATTGTATTGTATTGGAGTCACGACAGCTCCCTCCGTTACGCGGCGCTGGGGATTCGAACCGCCGAACTGCCGACCTTTCCGATCGACAAGCTTCAGCATCTTCGCCCCTGAACCTCTTAGATCAAGCTAAAAAACCGTGGAAATGCATGATGGTTTTGTCCCGCTGTTAGGAACCATTTCCTGCTGTTGCATCCTGCATTATTAACCTTGTTTGTCTGGAAACTTTCCTAGGGTAATTGTTTTTTAACCTTTAAATTTTAGAACTTAGCAGGTTCCAGGGTTGTGTTGGATTCAACACCCGGAGGTTGTGTTTACCGCAGGCACACGAGAGGGGCGCTCTCTAGGTCTGGGGGGCTTCGTAAATATGCCCTTTGCTCTCCTGGCTGTCCTGGGGGAGCAGAGAAGAGACACAGGGGTCCCAAAACCTCCCTCCCTCCTGCAGGGTTAGAATCAGCAGAGACGGGCAGTGAGGAGGGTTGGGGAGGAACCTGGGCCAGTCCTGGAGTCTGGGGAAGGCTCCGAGGAGGTCTCTGTGTCGGACGCAGAGAGGGGGGCCGACTGTCAATCTGCTGCCTTCAGAGTCTGACTTTAGTGAGGCAGAAGAACAGCTGGAGCCTGTTCCCAGTGTGGCCAGACGAAGGGAAGAGCTAAAGAACAGGGCTCGACTCGGGAGTGAGGCCACAGGTGGACGATGAAGGGCCCCTCCCAAGAGGAAAGAAAAGAGGGGACAAAGGGGAGTGGAGTTTGCAGGAGACCATGAGTTCGCTTCCTTGGTTGGTGACTCTCCGAGACTCCTGGCTAAGTTTTGCAGAGATCTCGGCCTGGCAGCTCTCCAAGCCAGATAAGGTCTGTGACCGTAAATCCTCCCTCGAAAGACTTTGCCGGAGGCGAAGGAGCAGAATTCACAGCAAATTAATAAAAGGGTTGTTTTCGAGTTTGCTTCAGGCCCTCGGGAAAAACACATGCCTTGGTGCATAATTTAAAGTATTTAGTTATATAAAAGAATCTCCCGGATGCGCTGTTTTATACCTGTCATGACAGCTAGAATATCCAGCCTTTAAAAAGAAAGAGAAAAAAAATATCTAAGTTTATCTAATAGCAGGGAAAATTAAACAAGGCAGCGCTTATTTTTCTGGAGAGATAGCAGAGGAGAAACCGTTTCGACCATCCATCGTGGTGATGTTTTATTTCCCACCGGGCTTTCCGGTGTTGCTAAAGGGCCCCGAAGCAGTAAAAATAAACCCAATCCCTGCCTTGATAGACCTTCTGGGTGGGCTCAGTGGCTAAGATGCTGAGCTTGTCGATCAGAAGGTCGGCCGTTTGGCGGTTCGAATCCCCAGCGCCGTGTAACGGAGCGAGCTCCCGTGACTCGTCCCGGCTTCTGCCAAGCGAGCAGTTCGAAAGCACGTAAAAAATGCAAGTAGAAAAATAGGAGCCACCTTTGGTGGGAAGGGAACAGCGTTCTGTGCGCCTTCGGGCATTGAGTCATGCCGGCCACATGACCACCGAGACGTCTTCGGACAGCGCTGGCTCTTGGGCTTTGAAACGGAGATGAGCAGCGCCCCCTAGAGTCAGGAACGACTGGCACATATGTGCCAGGGGAACCTCGACCTTTCCTTACGAAGTGATAGGAACCTGACTATTATATAAGGTCGTCTTCGCGGCCGTGTCGTATTGCTGCCCCAAATGCCCATCTCACGTAAACAGGGCAGGAGCTCACTCGTCCAAGCACGGCAAAGACAGACAAGCTCGCCTTGGGATTTTCAAACTCTTGTCGGGAAGCAAGCCCTGAAAACATCTGTACTTTTTTTTGCATCCAGGATCTGCTTCAAAAAAAGCCCCCCCCCCCCCCCCCAAACAGGCCTAGTGAAATCTCAGTGGCCGCCCGGCCAATGGGATGGATTGAGGGGAGCTGGGAGACAGAGAAAGAGGGGAGGCGAAAAGTTTGCCTGGAAGTAGAACTTCCTTTAAAATGGCAAGTTTAAAAAGAAAGAGAAGGGAGGGAGGGAGGGAAGGAAGGAAGGAAGGAAGGAGGAAAGAAAGAAAGAAAGAAAGAAAGAAAGAAAGAAAGAAAGAAAGAAAGAAAGAAGGGAAGAAAGAGCGTCGAAGAGAGAAAGAAAGAAATAAAGAAAGAAAGGGAGGTAGAGAAAGAAAGGAAAGAAAGGGAGAGAAAGAAAGAAAGAAAGAAAGGAAAGGAAGAGGAAGAGGAAGAGAGAAACGAGGAAATAAAGAGGGAGTGAAAGAAAGAAAGGAATGGAAAGAAAGAAAGAAAAAAAGAGGGAGAGAGAGAAAGAAAGGAAGAAAGAGAAAGCGAGAGAAAGAGAGGTAGAGAAATAGAGAAAGAAAGAAAGGAAAGAAAGAAAGAAAGGAAAGAAGGAATGGAAGATGGAGAGAGAAACAGGGAAAGAAAGAGGGAGTGAAAGAAAGGAATGGAAAGAAAAAGAGAGAAAAAAGAAAGAGAAAAGGAGAGAAAGAAGGGAAGGAGGGAGAGAGAAAGAAAGGAAGAAAGAGGGAGGTAGAGAAATAGAAAAAGAAAGAAAGAGGGAGAGAGCAACAAAGCGAAAGAAAGGAAAGAGAAAGAAAGGAAAGAGAAAGAAAGGAAAGAAGGAAAGGAAGAGGTGAGAGAGAAACAAGGAAAGAGAAGGAAAGGAAGAGGGAGTGAAAGAAAGAAAGGAATGGAGAGAAAAAGAAAGCGAGAGAAAGAAAAAAAGACAAGAGAGAGAAAGAAAAAGAGAGAGAAAGAAAAAAGAAAGACAAGAAAGAAAGAAAAAAGAAAGAAAAGGAAGACTTGTTTAAATTGAAATTCAAACCCATCGCTTCTTGGGACAATAATGGCGTCTCGTCCATTTTTGGCCGGCCACTCAAAGAGTCCAGCCGCTCCGCAGGACTTGGGAGCTTTCCATTGTAAAAACAAAAACTTTCTTCACCCCCCCACCCCAGCTCTCCGTTCCCGGGAGACGCCCGTGAAATGCCACCCCATTCTTCCTGGCAGGAAAAGGCCCTGGCGCTTTGTCCCCAAAAGGACTCGGCTGTGTTTGGCTTGGCAGGGACGTCCGGAGTGCGAAACGCCTCCAGGGCTCTCGCTCTTTCCTCTGGCCAGCCTGGGCGATCCGTCCCCGGGACGTCCTGCTCCTTTGCTCGGCCTCCAGCTTTCAGCTTTGGGGGGTCACAAGAAAGGAAAGGGGGGGGGGAAAAAGAGTGTTTACCCATCGAGGAGAATAGGTGGTAGCTCGGGGTCGAGATGAGGGGGGTCCTGGCTGCTCTCTGAGCTTGGTGGGGGTCTTGTAGACCTTTCATGACCCAGCTAAGTAACATCATCAGTGGGAGGAGGAGGACAGTGGGATCCTTGATGGACTCTGAGCTTGGTGGGTTTCTTGAAGACCTTTCATGACCCAACTAAATAATATTATCAGGAGGAGGAGGAGGAGGACTGTGGGATCCTTGATGGTCTCTGAGCTTGGTGGGTTTCTTGAAGACCTTTCATGACCCAACTAAATAATATTATCAGGAGGAGGAGGAGGAGGACTGTGGGATCCTTGAGGGTCTCTGAGCTTGGTGGGTTTCTTGAAGACCTTTCATGACCCAACTAAATAATATTATCAGGAGGAGGAGGAGGAGGACTGTGGGATCCTTGAGGGTCTCTGAGCTTGGTGGGTTTCTTGAAGACCTTTCATGACCCAACTAAATAATATTATCAGGAGGAGGAGGAGGAGGACTGTGGGATCCTTGAGGGTCTCTGAGCTTGGTGGGTTTCTTGAAGACCTTTCATGACCCAACTAAATAATATTATCAGGAGGAGGAGGAGGGGGACTGTGGGATCCTTGATGGTCTCTGAGCTTGGTGGGTTTCTTGAAGACGTTTCATGACCCAGCTAAGTAACATCATCACTGCTAGAGGGAGTGTGAATAGGAGGAGGAGGACAATGACGACTGTGAGATCCTTGGTGCTGTCCGAGCTTAGGTTTTCTTGCAGACATTTCACGACCCAACTAAGTAACATCATCAGTGCTAGAAGCGAGTGGGGCTTGTTCCCTCTCCCTTCTGGTACTGGTAACGTTACCTAGTTGGGTCATAAAACGTTTGCAAGAAAACTTAAGTTCCCTTCTTCCCTTTCCATCCTTTTCCAATCCCTAATGAGGTTTCACAGCAGCCTGTCCTCACCACAGAGAGGTCCCGATACTCCTCAGATACTCATCGGATACTAATCAGATACTCATCGGATACTCATCGGATACTCATCGGATACTCCATGCTTAAGTCCAAAAAGGCTTCAGGCCCTCAGGGGGGAAAAAGGACAGCAGGACACAGTGGCTCAGACAATGAGCTTGTCGATTAGAAGGTCTGTAGGTTTGGCGGTTCGAATCCCCGGCGCCGCGTAACGGAGGGAGCCCCCCTGACTCGTCCCAGCTCCTGCCAACCTAGCCTTTCGAAAGCACGTTTAAAAAATGCAAGTAGAAAAACAGGAGCCACCTTTGGTGGGAAGGGAACAGCGTCCCGTGCGCCTTCGGACGTTGAGTCATGCCGGCCACAGGACCACGGAGACGTCTTCAGACAGCGCTGGCTCTTGGGCTTTGAAACGGAGACGAGCATCGCCCCCTAGAGTCGGGAACGACCGGCAGATATGCCCAAGGGGAAGCTTTTCCCTTTACCTGCTTTACAAACCGCATCGATCTTTCTGATCGTCTCTTTTTCTCGCCCCCCTCCCTAACCTCCTGCACCCATAAAGAGACCGCCCCCTACCCCTTCACACTGCCTTGTGGGATACTACAGCACCCCTCTTTTCTTCGGCAGCTGCCCTCGGCCTGCTGCCTGCGAGTGCAGGAGGGCATTTCCACCCAGCGCCTCCTTCGGGATTTTTCTTGTGGGAAACCTGAGCCCTCAAAAGGACTGGAGCGCAGCTGAAAAAGCTGGCATCGCTTGGGGATTTCTTCTTATTTTTAGAACGGGGTTTATTGCCATATTTGGCCCGAAAACAATGGCTTATTGTAACTTTGATTGTTCCCAACAACGCCCCGGGTTGGCCCTTTCCCACACCTGCTCTCATTTGTGGTGGCCGGATCCCGGCGGGCACAGGGGTGAAACTCTGCCCAGTTTTTCTTTTCCAGGGCTGAATTCCACGTCTTAAAGGTAAAAGGTTCCAGTCGTTCCCGACTCTAGGGGGCGGCGCTCCTCTCCGTTTCAAAGCCCAAGAGCCAGCGCTGCCCGGAGACGTCTCCGTGGCCACGTGGCCGGCGCGACTCCACGCCGAAGGCGCGCGGAACGCTGTTCCCTTCCCACCAAAGGAGGCTCCTATTTTCCTACTCGCATTTTTTAACACGCTTTCGAACTGCTCGGTTGGCAGAAGCTGGGACGAGTCACGGGAGCTCGGTCCGTTATGCGGCGCTGGGGATTCGAACCGCTGGGGATTCGAACCGCACGGAACGCTGTTCCCTTCCCACCAAAGGTGGCTCCTATTTTCCTACTCGCATTTTTTAACACACTTTCGAACTGCTCGGTTGGCAGAAGCTGGGATGAGTCACGGGAGCTCGGTCCGTTATGCGGCGCTGGGGATTCGAACCGCTGGGGATTCGAACCGCACGGAACGCTGTTCCCTTCCCACCAAAGGTGGCTCCTATTTTCCTACTCGCATTTTTTAACACGCTTTCGAACTGCTCGGTTGGCAGAAGCTGGGACGAGTCACGGGGGCTCGCTCCGTTATGCGGCGCTGGGGATTCGAACCGCCGAACTGCCGATCTTTCTGATCGACAAGCTCAGCGTCTTCGCCCCTGAACTTCTTGGACCAATCTAAAAAACGGGGCTTTTCTTTTTTTCAAGAGGCAACTTTCCGATGATGTCCAGCAACGGGCTTCTGGTTGGCAATGTCCATTTTCTGCTGAAAAACTCTCCTCTCCCCAACAGGGCACAATCGGTCCGGCTGCCTCTGTCCATTCTCCCAGCAATCCTCCCTTGGTGCTTTCTCTCCTTCCCTCTCTTTCCCTGCCCTTCCTTTCCTTTATTTTTTCCTTTATTGTTTCCATTCCATTCCTTCCCTTCCCGAATTCACACCTAATATATTTTATATATTCTCCTTCTTTCCTCTCCTTTCCTTCCCCCCTCCCTCCCTTCTTTCCTTCCTTCCTTTCCTTCCTTCCTTCCTCCTTTCTTTCCTTCCCTAATTCACACCTAATATATTTTTCATAGTCTCCTTCTTTCCTCTCCTTTCTTTCCTCCCTCCTTTCTTTCCTTCCTTCCCTAATTCACATATTTTACATATTCTCCTTTCTTCCTCTCCCTTCTTCCCTCCGTTCCTCCTTCTTTCTTTCTTTCCTTCTTTCCTTCCCTAATTCACACCTAATATATTTTTCATAGTCTCCTTCTTTCCTCTCCTTTCTTTCCTCCCTCCCTCCCTTCTTTCCTTCCTTCCGTAATTCACATATTTTACATATTCTCCTTTCCTCTCCCTTCCTCCCTCCGTTCTTCCTTCTTTCTTTCCTTCCTTCCCTAATTCACACCTAATATATTGTACATATTCTCCTTCCTTTCTGTCCCTTCCTTCTTTCCTCCCTCCCTTCCTGCTTTCTTTCTTTCTTTCCTTCCTTCCCTAATTCACACCTAATATATTTTACGTATTCTCCTTCTTTCTTCTCCCTCCCTCCTTCCTTCCTTCCTTCCCTAATTCACACCTAATATGTTTTATATATTTTCCTTCTTTCCCTCCCTCCCTTCTTTCTTTCTTTCCTTCCTTCCCTAATTCACACCTAATATATTGTACATATTCTCCTTCCTTCCTCTCCCTCCTTTCCTCCCTCCCTCCCTTCCTGCTTTCTTTCTTTCCTTCCTTCCTTCCCTAATTCACACCTAATATATTTCACGTATTCTCCTTCCTTCTCCTTCCTTCCTTCCTTCCTTCCTTCCTTCCTTCCTTCCCTAATTCACACCTAATATATTTTATATATTTTCCTTCTTTCCCTCCCTCCCTTCTTTCTTTCCTTCCTTCCTTCCCTAATTCACACCTAATATGTTTTATATATTCTCCTTCTCCCTTCCTTCCCTTCTCTTCTCTTCTCTGTCCCCTTTCCCTTCCCCCCTTTTCTTGCCTTCCCTTTCTCCTTCCCTTTCTCCTTCCCCTCCCTCCCCCCCCCCCCGCTCGCCCTTGTTCTCCCTTCCTCTTCTCCTTTCCCTTTCCTCCTTTTCTTCAGTCCAGGAAATCTGAGCTGGTCTGGCAGGGACAATTCTCCCAGCCAGCTACAAAAATAGGATTCTTATTCCCACAATGGCTGTGCTGGCCTTGTTTGGACAATGGGATCCCAGCTGGCTATTTATTTTCGTTTTAAAAAGTTTCTCCTTTCCGGCCACTTTCTCTTGCCATTAAACAACATGTTCCAGTAGCAAGAACATGTTGTGAGGTGGGGGGCGGAAGCGGGCATTGATGCCCGTTCCTAAGGCCGCTGCCAACCATTAAAAAAAAAATGCCACGGTTAAGAGTCACCATTTCCACGACTTGCCCTTTTCATCCGGCCGCTCGGAAGGTTGGCCTTTGATTGGGCGGGCCGTCCGATGTTTTCACCCCACACCGGTGGTTCTGGTTCACCTGTTCCCCTGCACCGCCGGGAGAAGCCGGGGTGGCTTCTACTGGCCCTGGGGAAAAAAGAACAGCAGCCAATAATTCCCAGTCAGGTTTGGAAAGATGGGATCACCTGAGGGTGCCTCGTCTGGGCGGGGAGGGACCCCTTCCCATTGCATTGGAGGGGGGTGGGGGAGGTTTCAATCTGCCCCCCCTCCACCCCCAGGAGCTGAGAAGCAGAGAAGCCGTCCCCAATCTGTCCTCGGCCGCTAAGCAGTTCGAGACTCACCGATGAAGGAAGTTTGGTTTGCAAGGGTGAATTTTAAGCCTTCGGAATTTCTCTCCGGGACCCCAGTTTTACTTCGCTCCTGTTTTTTTTAAAAAAGCTTTTTCTTAAAAAAAAACAACCCATTTTTTATTTTTATTTATAGTTATATAAATAAACATATATAGTTAGATAACTTATATATGGTTACAGGTTCACGTGATTGTTCTTACTTATCTTTATCATTTTTACAAACTCCTAGTTGTGGGCAGAATTAACCTGCAATGCTGCATTCTAACCGCTGTGGATAGATAGATAGATAGATAATAGAAGAATTAGATGATAGATAGATAGATAGATAGATAGATAGATAGATAGATAGATAGATAGATAGATAGATAGATAGATAGATAGATAATAGAAGACAGAAGACATTAGATGGATGATAGATAGATAGATAGATAGATAGATAGATAGATAGATAGATAGATAGATAGATAGATAGATAGATAATAGATAATAGAAGACAGAAGACATTAGATGGATGATAGATAGATAGATAATAGAAGACAAAAGACATTAGATGGATGATAGATAGATAGATAGATAGATAGATAGATAATAGAAGAATTAGATGATAGATAGATAATAGAAGACAGAAGACATTAGATGGATGATAGATAGATAGATAATAGAAGAATTAGATGATAGATAGATAGATAGATAGATAGATAGATAGATAGATAGATAGATAGATAGATAGATAGATAGATAGATAATAGAAGACAGAAGACATTAGATGGATGATAGATAGATAGATAGATAGATAGATAGATAGATAGATAGATAGATAGATAGATAATAGAAGACAGAAGACATTAGATGGATGATAGATAGATAGATAATAGAAGACAGAAGACATTAGATAATAGATAGATAGATAATAGAAGACAAAAGACATTAGATGGATGATAGATAGATTAAAATCTCTATAGAATGGTTGCAGGAACTGGCTATATATAGCCTAGAGAAAAGAAGGAGTAGGGGGTGACATGATACTAATATTCCAGTATTTGAGGGGCTGCCCCAAAGAAGAGGGAGTCAAGCTATTCTCCAAAGCCCCTGAGGGCAGGACAAGAAGCAATGGGTGGAAACTATTCAAGGAGAGAAGCAACTTAGAACTGAATAGAAATTTCCTGACAGTGAGGACAATTAACCAGTGGAACAGTTTGCCTCCTGAAGTTGTGAAGTTGTGCTCCAACACTGGAAGATTTCAAGAAGATGTTGGATAACCCTTTGTCTGAAGTGGTGTAGGGTTTCCTTCCTAGGCAGGGGGTTGGACTAGACGACCTCCCAAGGTCCCTTCCAACTCTCATATTCTATTCTAAGTTCCTAAGTTGTTATTCCTTCTTCCTCTCGGCTTTGCAGGAGTCTCCCCAGGACAGTGCCATCACTCGGGACATCAACCGGACCTTCCCTGCCCACGACTACTTCAAAGACACGGGAGGAGATGGGCAGGACTCGCTGTATAAAATTTGCAAGGTACCAGCCATTGCCATCCTTGGGGATTGTTCTGACCTAGGCTTCCCAAGACCATGAAGCCGACTCCTCGTCCCGATAAAACCTCTTTTATTTACGTTGAAGAGAATTCCTCTCCAGCAAAGTCAAGGCCAACTGCAGCCCTTGATCAGGCTTGGAGAGCTGCCAGGCCGATATCTTCTAAACTCCAAGCTGTAGCAGCAATTCCTTGGCAAGAAGTCAGGAACAGATCTTCGCCCTCATGAATGGAACTAATGGTCTCCTGCAAACTCCACTCCCCCAGTCGCTCCTCTTTATTCCCTATGGGAGTCGGCCCCTGTTCCTTGGCTGTTCCCTTCCTCTGGCAGCTCTGCGCATGCGCACATCAGGAACGGGCTCCAGCTGTTGTTCTGCCCCACTGATGTCTGACTCCGAAGGCAGCTGATAACTGTCGGACGGCCCTGGCCCCCTCTCTGCCTCTGACACAGAGCCCTCCTCCGAGCCTTCCCCAGACTCCGGGACTGGCCCAGGTTCCTCCCCAACCCTCCTCACTGTCCGACTCTGTCCCCAGCTCTGCTGACAGCTGGCCGGCCACAAGAGGGGGAACGGAGCACTTTTAGCTCTATTGGCCAGGATTCGGGAATAGCCCAGTGGGAACGGGAGTTGGAGAGATCCTTCCTGGGACTGCAGTACCCAGAACCCTTTGCCAGCTTTGAGTCCAGGGCAGGGGTCATCAACCTTAGAACCACAAAATCCCTAATTGGAAGCCCCTCCGACTGGTTCCCCCACTATAGAGCACAGTGTCCTTTTTCCTCTGCTGACCAGAAGTCCAGTTCCCCCGCCATAGAGTCTCCTCCTAGCACGGTGTCCTTTTTCCCTCTACCTGTCCTAACCGAAAGCCCTATCAAATTGTGGAGCCGACCTGCAAAAGGGAGCCGCAGCAGAGGAATGGAAGAGCCACATGTGGCTCCAGAGCTGCAGATGGCTTACCCAGGGCCTCTAGGATAGGACTGTGATCCGCTGATGGAGGCTTCCTTTGGGGTCAGAGTGGATCCAGAAAGAAAGCAATGCCCCCCCCCCTCACCTCCTTCCACTCCCAGAGATAAAAAACACACAGTCCTTCATTTGCATCATAAGGTAAGATCAGAATGCTGGAGGTAATTAGCAGGGAGAAGTAATTAGCCGGTAGAAAGCCAACTGGCTTCTCTTTTGATCGCTTCCCCTCCGTCTGGCCAGCTCTTTGAATTTGGCCTTTCCAAAGCTGCCTCTTCTCCTTTCCCTGGTGGAGGTGGGTGGGTTCCTCTTCCTGGCCCCCTCCTTGTCAAAAAGGGCCATTAGCGGAGATGAAAGCCCTGCCTGGCATATGCCAATCAAAGGTTTCGCTTGGTCTTTTGAAGACAATGGCAGAGCTTTGGTTCCCCAAAGAGCATCGATGTGACGAAAGAGGCTTAAAGAGGGCCTTGGGCAGGGCTGATGCCCACCGTCCTTCCCTGGCAAAGGCTAACATCCTGACTTATAAGAGCTTGGCTCCTGAGACTCCCTTTGATCATTCAAAGTCCAGTCGGAGGTTGGAGTCTTAGTGGACAGCCAGCTCAATTGGAACCAGCCGTGTTGCGCCAGCAGCCAAAAAAGCCAACCCAATCCTAAGCTGCATTCACAGAGGGATCCAATCAAGATCAAGGGAGGTACTACTACCACTCGATAAAGCCTTAGTAAGGCCCCACCTAGTCCTGCATCCAGTTTTGGTCACCACACTACAAAAAAGTTGTTGAATCTCTAGAAAGGGTGCAGAGAAGAGCAACCAGGATGATGAGGGGTCTGGGGGCTCAAACATAGGATGAACGGTTGCAGGAACTGGGTCTGGCTAGTCTACTGAAGAGAAGGACCAGGGGAGACAGGAGAGCATCTTCCAATATTAGAGGGGCTGCCACAGAGAGGAGGGGGGTCAAGCTATTCTCCAAAGCACCTGAAGGTCAGATAAGGAACAATGGATGGAGACTGACCAAGGAGAGTTTCAACCTGGAATTAATTTCCTGACAGTGAGAACAATCCACCCATGGAACAGCAATTGCCTTCAGAAGTTGTGGGAGCTTCATCCTTGGAGGCTTTCAAGAAGAGACTGGACTGCCCTCTGTCACAAATGGTGTAGGGTCTCCCGCATGGGAAGGGAAGGGGTGGGTGGGACTAGATGGCCTCCAAGGTACCTTCCAGCTCTATGCTGATTGATTGATTGATTGATTCAACCTAGAAATAAGAAGGAATTTTCTGACAGGGAGAACAATCAACCCATGGAAAAGAAGTTACCTTCAGAAGTTGTGGGAGCTTCATCCCTGGAGGCTTCCAAGAAGAGACTGGGCTGCCCTCTGTCAGAAATCGTGTAGGGTTTCCTGCTCAGGCAGGGGGTTGGACTAGATGACCTTCAAGGTCCCTTCCAACTCTTGTTATTATATAGTTATTCAATGGAGCAGAAGTTGCCTTCAAGAAGTTGTGGGAGCTTCATCCCTGGAGGCTTTCAAGAAGAGACTGGACTCCCATTTGTCAGCAAGGGTATAGGGTCTCCTGCTTGGGTGGGGGGTTGGACTAGATGACCTAGAAGGCCCCTTCCAACTATGTTAAGCGGTAACATCAGTCGCCGAGTGTGGTGGGGTGGTACGGCTGGTGGGCCATGCCCGGCCTTGTGTGACGGATATCCTCGCCTTTCTTTCCCCAGGCTTACTCTGTCTACGACGAAGAGATCGGCTACTGCCAAGGGCAGTCTTTCCTGGCCGCCGTGTTACTCCTGCACGTAAGTCTCGCTTGAGCGTTTTAAGGAGGGGAGGGGGCTGGTCGACTTCCAGAGGGCCACCTTCAATCCTGAAGAGGGCCACCGGCGGCCAAGGGGCATCTCTGCCACTTTTGCCCAGAATTGCAGGGGGCCTCCGTTGAACGAAATGAAATAAGAATTAACCAGTGGAACAGAAGTTGCCTCCAGAAGTTGTGAAGGCCCCAACACTGGAAGTCTTTAAGAAGACGTTGGATAGCCATTTGTCTGAAGTTGTGTAGGGTTTCCTGCCTGGGCAGGGGGTTGGACTAGATGACCTCCAAGGTCCTTTCCAACTCTGCTCTTGTATTGAGATAAAATGCCCCTCACCCACCCAAATCCATGAAAAAAATCAGACCGTTGGCTCAAAGGCCAGCCCAGATCATCCTTGACCTACGACCACAAACAGAGGCCCCAAAATGTCACGTTGCTAAGGGAGGCCCCGGTGGGTTCAATGAGTCGCCAGAGGGGAATCCTGGGACTGTCATAAGAGAGAGAAACGGAAAGAGAGAGAAGGAAAGAAAAAGGGAGGGAGTGAAAGGGAGAAAGAAAGAAAGGAATGAAAGAAAGAAAAGAAAGGAAGAAATGAATGAATGAATGAAAGAAAAAAGAAAAGGAAGGAAAGAAAGAAAAGAAAAAAGAAAGGAATGAAAGGAATGAAAGAAAGAAAAGAAGAAATGAATGAATTAAAGAGAGGAATGAAAGAAAAGAACAGGAAGAAATGAATGAAAGAAAAAAGGAATGAAAGAAAGAAAGGAAAAAATGAAAGAAAGAAAGAAAGGAATGAAAGGAAGAAAAGAAAGGAAGAAATGAATGAAAGAAAGAAAGAAATGAAAGAAAGAAAGAAAGAAAGAAAAGGAATGAAAGAAAGAAAAGAAGAAAGGAAGAAATGAATGAAAGAAAGAAAGAACGGATTGAAAGAAAAGAAAGGAAGAAATGAAAGAAAGGAATGAAAGAAAGAAAGAAAGAAAAGAAAGGAAGAAAGAAAGGAATAAAAGGAATGAAAGAAAGAAAAAAGAAAGGAAGAAATGAAAGAAAGGAAAGAAAGGAATGAAAGAAAGAAAGAAAGAAAGAAAGAAAGAAAGAAAGAAAGAAAGACATTTGCTAAGTCAATTGCCAAACGTCCGAATGTCAATGATGTGGGGGGGCACTCCAAAGGTCGTAAGTGTGTAACCGTGGGGGTAAGTCCATGTTTTTCCCCGTTGCCATCGTAACTTGGAGCGGTCTCACAGGTCTTCCGTTCTCACAACAGCTTCTCTTGTAGTTGTGCGTACCTGGGTGTCCCGTTTGCCAAAGAGGCCAGGTGTCCTTGTGGAGAGGGGTGGTGGTTGTTGAATCCTTTGCAAGGGGCTAGTCCACAATTTCTCCACCCGTCCACCCGGCCTCGGTGGCTGAAAAGGAGGCCGGTCCCCTCCCTACCTTTTCTCCATGGTCTTTCCGTGGGATTCCTGAAATATTTTTTCCCCCACCGGCCTTTACAAGTTATTTTTAAACACTTTCAGAAAGTTGGATGGATTTCACACACACACACACACACATATAAACACACACACACACACACACATATAAACACACACACACACACACACACACATGCCCTCCTGTCTCCGCTGTCAGATATCAAGTGAGGCTTCCCAGGGTTTCCGGCTCATTCCTCACCCATTCCTCTTTCTTTCTTTCTTTCTTTCTTTCCTTCTTTCTTTCCTTCTTTCTTTCTTTCTTTCTTTCTTTCTTTCTTTCTTTCTTTCTTTCTTTCTTTCCTTCCTTCCTTTCCTTCCTTTCTTTCTTTCCTTTCTCTCTCTCTCTTTTACTCCCTTTTTCTTTCCTTCTCTCTCTTTCCGTTTCTCTCTCTCTCCCTCTTCCTTTCCTTCTTTTTCTTTCTTTCTCTTTCTCGCTCTCCCTCCCTTTCTTTCCTTTTTTTTCCTTTCTTTTCTTTCTCTGTTTCTCTCCCTCTTTCTTTCTCTCTCCCTTCATTCCTTTCGCTCTCCCTCTCTCTTTCTTCCCTTTCTTTCTCTCTCCCTCTTTTTATTCTTTCGCTCCCGCCTTCCCTTTTTCTTTCTTTCTTTTTCTTTCTTTGTCTCTTCCTCCCTCCCTTCTCTCTTTCTTTCTCTCTCTCTCTTTTCTCCCTTTCTCTCCCTCTTTCTTTTTCCTTCTGTATCTCTTTCTTGGTTTCTCCCTCCCTTTCTTTCTTTCTTTCCTTTCTTTTCTTTCTGTTTCTCACCCTCTTTCTTTCTCTCTCTCTTCCTTGTCTCTTTCTCCCTCCTTCTTCCCTTTCTCTCTCCCTCTTTCTTTTTCTTTCTCTCTTTCCCTCGCCTTCCTTCTTTCTTTTTCTTTCTTTCTTTTTCTTTCTTTCTTTCTTTTCTTTCTTTGTCTCTCTCTCCCTCCCTCCCTCTCTTCTCTTTCTTTTTCTCTCTCTCTTTCTCTCCCTCTTTCTTTTTCCTTCTTTCTCTCTTTCACTCCCTCCCTCTCTGTCTCTCTCTCTTTCTTTTCTCTTTCTTTGTCTCTCCCTCCAACCCTCTCTTCTCTCTTTCTCTCTCTCTTTCTCTCTCTCTTTCTCTCTCTCTTTCTCTCTCTCTTTCTTTCTTTCTTTCTTTCTTTCTTTCTTTCTTTCTTTCTTTCTTTCTTTCTTTCTTTCTTTCTTTCTTTCTTTCTTTCTTTCTCAGCCCCCTCCCATCTTCACCCTTCCTCTCCTCTGAAGGATGACCATAGCACCCTTGACAAATAAATAGGAAAAGGCCCAGAGCTTTTGCGAAAAAGCAGACTTCCTGCCTGATTGACAGGAGCACATTCCTCTCTCTCCTCCGCACCCTCCTCCCTCCTTTCTCTAACACACACACACAAGACAAGTTATACAAACACATCCCAAACTTGAGGGACAGGATGTGCTTTGCACCACCAACTGGCTCGCAAAGCCAAGTTTGAAGCCGAGAAGAGAATTGGGGGGTCCTGGAACCAGGTTTAAAGCCGTTCTCGCAAGCTGCTTCTCCTCCCTGCAATGCCGGCTTGTCTCCAGACCATGATTGAGCTTCTCTAGACCAGCCCAGGGGTCTCCTTCATTGAAGGCTTCCTTGGGTTGGCGATAGAAACCCCTCCCTTCATCACTCCAAACGCAGGCAGTTCTCGACTTCATTTAAGGACCGTTCAAAGTTACGACGGCGCCGAAAAAATAAGTGACCCCCCCCCCCTCGTGACCATTTTTCATACTTAACGACCGTCGCAACATTCCCCAGGGTCACGCGATTTACATTCGGAGGCTTGGCAGCTGGACTCACATTTATGACGGTTGTAGTGTCCCGTGATCTCCTTTTGCGACCTTCCAACAAGCAGAGTCAACCGGGGGACACACCAGCTTCACTTAACAACTGCCTTCCTCATTTAACAACGTGCAGTGATTCATTTAACAACCGCGGCAAAAAAAGGTCGCAAAACGAGGCGAAACTCAACTGTCTCACTTTACGGCATAGATTTCGGGCTCGATGGTGGCCGTACGTTGAGGACTACCCGATGACCTCTTCAACTTATCCCCTCCCCCCAAAAAACCTCTCAGGCAGCCCTTTGTCTCGAAAGATCTTGCCAAAAGAGATTCACACTTTATTAAAGTGAATGAAAGTCTGCCCTGATTTATACAATTTTACACTTCCTTTTTTAAAAAATGCCCTTTTTTGGGGACTCCCTTACGTAATAATTTGGAGGCTCATATCTTGGCAGACTTGAACATTGGGCACTATCCAGTGGTGGGTTTCAAATTTTTTTAGAACCTACTCTCTAGGTATGGCCTATTTTGTGGGCATGGCTTGGCAGTCATGTGACAGGGTGGGAGTGGCCACCTTTTAAAATGTGGTGAAACTCATTTAACAACGCTCTTGCTTAGCAACCAAAATTTTGCGCTCAATTGTGATGATAACCCCATTCTCTACATGGGGCTCCCCTTGAGATGCACCCGGAGACTGCAGATGGTCCAGAACGCAGCCGCGCGAGCTATTCTGGGAACCTCTAGGTTTACCCACATAACACCGCTCTTGCGCGAGCTGCACTGGCTGCCTGTCGTCTTCCGGGTGCGCTTCAAGGTATTAGTCATCATTTTTAAAGCGCTCCATGGCTCGGGACCTAGCTATCTGCGGGATCGGATCCTGCCTCACACATCCTCACGGCCGATTCGCTCCCACAGAGAGGGACTTCTCCGGGTGCCGTCCACTAGACTTTGTCAGCGGGCGACGCCCAGGGGAAGGGCCTTCTCTGTGGCGGGCCCAGCCCTATGGAACGACCTTCCCCCCAACATTAGAACGACCACGGACCTCCGCTCCTTCCGTCTAAAATTAAAAACACATCTTTTCTGCTTGGCCGGCCTAGGATAGTCTCTCTCTATGGGGTTTTAGTTACTTATAATTTGGAATTTTAGTATTTTAATGGGGCATTTTTTAGCACAGGTATATGTTTAATTTGTTTTTAATGTGTTTGTATATTTATTGTTTTAATTTTCCCTGTGCACCGCTCCGAGTCCCTATGGGGAGAGGGAGCGGTCAACAAATTAAAATTATTATTATTATTATTATTATTATAAATTCATTCATTCATTCATTCATTCTTTCTCTTTCTTTCTTTCTTTCTTTCTTTCTTTCTTTCTTTCTTTCTTTCTTTTCTTTTCTTTCTTACTTTTCTTTCTTTCCTTCCTTCCTTCCTTCCTTTCCTTTCCTTCCCATTGGGTTACTGGCAGTGGCAGGCCAGACTTACTTCTGGGTCCGCCGGTGGAACCCTCTCTCACCGGCTCTCTAAATTTCACCATCCGGCTCTTGCGAGTAGGTGCGAGCCTGCAGAAACCCACCACCGGCGCTATCGAACGAAATGAAATTCAAAGGAAGGTCCTGCATTTAGGCAAGAAAAACCCAACCCATAGGTGGTACTTTGCTCAGTAGTAGCAACTGTGAGAGGGATCTTGGTAGTCCTAGTGGACAACCATTGAAATAGGAGCCAGCCGTAGGCTGCCCAAAAAGCCAACACAGTTCTAGGCTGCATCAACAGAGGGATGGAATCAGGATCACGTGAAGTTTTGATACCATTTTATAAGGCCTTGGGAAGGCCACCCTTGGAATACGGCATCCAGTTTTTGTCCCCACGATGTAGAAAAGATGTGGAGACTCTAGAAAGAGTGCAGAGAAGAGCAACCAAGAGGATTAGGGGGACTGGAGGCTCAAACATACGAAGAACGGTTGCAGGAACTGGGTAGGTCTAGTTTAATGAAAAGAAGGACCAGGGGAGACATGATAGCAGTCTTCCGATATCTCAGGGGTTGCCCCAAAGAAGAGGGAGTCAAGTTATTCTCCAAAGCACCTTAGCGCAGGACAAGAAGCAATGGGTGGAAACTCATCAAGGAGACATCCTTCTTTCTCTCCTTCCTTCCTTCCTTCCTTCCTTCCTTCCTTCCTTCCTTCCTTCCTTCCTTCTCTCCTTCCTTCCCTCTTTCTGTCCTTGCTTCCTTCCTCCTCTCCTTCCTTCCTCCCTTTCTTCTCTCCTTCCTTCCTTTCAATATCTCAGGGGATACCCCAAAGAAGAAGGAATTAAGCTATTCTCCAAAGCACCTTAGTGCAAGGATAAGAAGCAATGGGTGGAAACTAATCAAGGAGAGAAGCAACTTAGAACTCTGAGGAGTAATTTCCTGACAGTGAGAACAATTAATCAGTGGAACTAAATCTGGCTGTCCATCTGCTTGTCCCGTTTCAAGGCTAGGCCTTGTTTTTCCTCAGTGTTTAATGTCAGGATCTGTTTGTTTAAAAGATGCCTGACAGGTGATTTGATTCTCCCATTTTTTGACAGATGCCCGAAGAACAGGCCTTCAGCGTTCTGGTCAAAATCATGTTCGACTACGGACTCCGAGAGCTCTTCAAACAGAATTTTGAGGACCTGCACTGCAAGTTTTATCAGCTGGAACGTCTCATGCAGGTAAGGATGTCCCCCTTAGCACATTCCTTCTCCTTCTGTCCTGGCCCCTTTTTGTACAGAGGCGCAACAGAGCGCGTTTGAACGAACGGGCACCCCTGTCTGGTTGGGTGGCAGCAGTGCCTCAGATAGAAAGTCCCTACAGAGAGTGGTGAGGACAGTGGAGAAGGTTATAGGAAGCTCGCTTCTCGTTATTCAGGATGCTGCTTATAAGCGCTATGTGGTTAGAACTCAAAGCATTGTTAGAGACCCCGCACAATTGGACTGTGTCGTTTCTCTCTGTCATATCATATATGTGGGTATATACACCATTTTGTATTTGTTTATTTTATCACGTTTATGTAGTGTATATTGGAGGTGATGACCCTTTGAGAGCTGCATGGAGGGAAATTTCATTTTTTAATGGATGCAAACTAGAGTACACTAAAAGTGACAATAAAGTTATTATTCTATTCTATTCTTCTGTTCTAATTCTATTCTAATCTACTTTATTCTAATTCTATTCTTTTCTATTATGCATTTTTCTCTATATTCTAATTCTACTCTATTCTATATTCTATTCTATTCTAATTCTGTTCTATTCTATTATGCATTTTTCTCTATTCTATTCTAATTCTACTCTATTCTATTCTAATTCTGTTCTATATTCTATTCTTATTCTATTCTATTCTAATTCTGTTCTATTCTATTACGCATTTTTCTCTATTCTATTCTAATTCTACTCTATTCTATATTCTATTCTATTCTAATTCTGTTCTATTCTAATTCTGTTATGCATTTTTCTCTATTCTATTATGCATTTTTCTCTATTCTATTCTAATTCTATTCTAATTCTGTTTTCTATTCTATTAAGCATTTTTCTCTATTCTGTTACGCATTTTTCTCTGTTCTGTTCTATTCTTTATTCTATTCTATTCTATATTCTATTCTATTTCTATTCTATTCTACTATTCTATTGCAATTCTATTCTATTGTAATTCTATACTATTCATTTCTAATTCTACTCCAATTCTATTCTGTTCTAATACTATTCTATTCCAATTCTATTCTATTGTAATCCTATCCTATCCTAACGCAATTCTATTCTAAATTCATATTCTATTCTATTCTATTCCACTCCACTCCATTCTATCCCCTATTTTGCGACCTTCCGACAAGCAAAGTCAATGGGGAAGCCAAATTCCCCTCGCAACAGTGTTTGATTAATTTTAACCCCTGCAGCGATTCACTGAACAACGTTGTCAAGAAAGGTGGTAAATGGGGCCACCTCGCTTATAAACGTTAGCAACAGGAAGGGTTGGGCTCCATCACGGGCGTAAGTCAAGGACTTCCCGTATCTCGGGATCCCGCCAGCATTCAGGCGAAGGTTCCTCAGCCTCTCCCCTCTTTCTCCCGCAGGAGTACATCCCCGATCTCTACAGCCACTTCCTGGAGATCAACCTGGAAGCCCACATGTACGCCTCGCAGTGGTTCCTCACCCTTTTCACCGCCAAGTTCCCCCTCTACATGGTCTTCCACATCATCGACCTGCTGCTGTGCGAGGTACGTGTGGCCGCCTCCCCCAAAAAATCAGCATAAGCGTCCTTGTGGCCAGGTACGGAAGAGGGAAAGGAGGGGTGAGGGCATCTGAGGACACCTGGATCTGTCAAGGAGGTTCCTTCCTTCCTATCTTTCTTTCTTTCCTCCTTCCTTCCCCACGCCCTCCCTCTTTCCTTCCTATCTTTCTCTTTTTTTCCTTCCCTCCTATCTTTCTCCTTCCTTCCTTCCTTTGTTCCTTCCTATCTTTCTTTCCTTCCTCATTCCACCCTTTCTTCCTATCTTCCTCTCCTCCTTCCTTCCTTCATTTCTCTTTTCTTCCTTTCTATCTTTCTCCTCCCTCCCGCCCTCTCTCCTTCCTTCCTATCTTTCTCCTTCCTTCCTTTTCTCCTTCATACCAGCTGTCTTTCCCATCTTCCTCCCTCCCTATCTTTCTTTCCTTCCTTCCTATCTTTCTTTCCTTCCTTCGTTCCTTTTTCCTTTGTACCTATCTTCTTTCTTTCCTTCCTTCCTTTTCCCCTTCCTACCTACTTACCTACCTTCTTCCTTCCTTCCTTCCTTCCTTCCTTCCTTCCTTCCTTCCTTCCTTCCTTCCTTCCTTCCTATCTTCCTGCCTCCCTATTTTCTCTTTCCTTCCTTCCTATCTTTCTTTCTTTCCTTCCTTCCTATCTTTCTTTCCTTCCTATATTTCTCCTTCCTTCCTTCCTTCCTTTTTTTCCTTCCTTCCTTTTCTCCTACCTGGGCTGGATTGCCATTTGTCAGAAAACGGGTTAGGATGCCTCCTTGGCCAGGGGTTGGTCTAGATGACCTACAAGGTCCCTTCCAACTCTGTTAATCTGTTAAACTTGTAGATATTTAGGTTTCTTTTCTCTTTCTCTTTTCTTTTACAGGGCATCAGTGTTATTTTTAACGTCGCACTTGGACTGTTAAAAGTGAGTATTCCCATTTTCCTGTGGTCCCAAGTCGCACCATTCTGCCACGAGGCAGGCAGAGCTGAGACAGCCTGGATTGGAATCCCTTGGGCATTGGGATCGTTTCAGCCTCGTGTCCAAGGAGCTACCAAGAGGCCGAAGGGGGAGGAGGGAAAGATTGGGAAGCATGGGCTTGGTGATATCCCTGGGATCTTCCTCCCGTTGCTCGGGGTCCTTGTTCACCTGGAAAAAAAATTGGGAGACTCAAACCGGATCAGGAAACGGGGCTGAGAGAGGCTGAGGTTCTCGCACACTAAATTGGCCGCGTCTCTATCCTGGATCAACCAGGGACTTTGCAATGTCCCTGGGATCAGCAGGATGTACCCTTCTCTATCACTGTCTCTAAGGGACGGTTTAGGTCCAACAGGACCGTCCAGTGGCAGAGATATTGATGGCGATCTTGGAGCTTCAAGATCGCACGTCGTACCGCCGCGACGTCAGCTCCGCCCCTCGATTTGCATTTTTTTAAATATTGCACCAAATCAAGGGGGTCTCAAAGTTCTGGGTTCGAGGTGGGAGAGCAGAAGACTTGCCAACCAGTCTCTTCCCTCCCCATGTTCCTAGACCACCAGGGATGACTTGCTGCTGACGGACTTTGAGGGGGCTTTGAAATTCTTCCGGGTGCAGCTGCCCAAGAGGTACCGCTCGGAGGAGAACGCCAAGAAACTGATGGAGCTGGCATGTAGCATGAAGGTAACTCTGGGAGGGGCCAGCCTGGAGATGGAGGGCGGGGGGAGATCTCGGTCTCTTCTGAGGAGGGGGCTGCAGTGGGGTGAGTGAGCTGGTGTGAAAAGCCGAATGTGTGAATGGGACCAGATGCAGGAGTGGGGAAGGAGGGCTGAGGGCATTTGGGGACACCTGGATGTCTGTTTCACCAGCCCTGGTTGAGCTTTCCTTCCTTCCTCTTTCCTTCCTTCCTTTTCTCCTACCTTTCCTTCCTACCTTTCCTTCCACCTCCCTTATTTTTCTCAAATCTACCTAACTAACTTCTCTTTCTTTTTCTTTCTTTCTCTCTCTTTTACTTCCTACCTATCTTCTTCCTTCCCATCTTTCTCTTTTCTTTCTTCCTACCTTTCTCCTTCCTGCTTTACTTTTTTCCTATCTACCTTCTCTTTCTCTTTCTCTTCTTCTTTCCTCCTATCTTTCCTTTCACCTTCCTTTTTATTTTTCTCAAACCTACCTACCTAACTTCTTTCTCTTTCTTTCCTTCCTATCTTCTTCCTTCCTATCTTTCTCTTTTCTTTCTTCCTACCTTTCTCCTTCCTGCTTTACTTTTTTCCTACCTTTTCTTTCTTTTTCTTCCTTCCTACTTCCTTCCTATCTTTCTTTCCTATCTTCACCTACCTTTTTTCTTTCTTTCTTTTCTTTCTCTTTTTCACCTTCCCTCCCTAAGTAATTACCTATCTATCTTATTTTTCTTTTTTCTTTCCTTCCTCCTACCTACTTTCCTTCCTTCTTCCCTACTCCCTTCCTTCCTATCTTTACTTCCTCCTGCTTATCTTCCTCCTTCCTTCCTTCCTTCCTTTTCTCCTCCCTTTTTTATTACTTTCCTTCCTTCCTTCTTTGGTTCCTTTTCTCTCTACTTCCTTCCTTTTCCCTCTGATGTACTGTTCTTTTCGGCGGACTGTTTAAAAACAAAAAGCGCCTAATGTGATCTTCATTTCCCTCCTGGGGAGCTGCTTGCCTTCCCTTGGGGGGCTCCCTCTGGGTGTTTCTCAACCACGGGCAACTTTAAAACAACGGCTGGGGAATTCTGGGAGTTGAAGTCCACTGGGCATAAAGTTCCCACGGTTGAAAAAAAACAACCCACTGGTCTGTCTATCTGATCCATCCTTTTGGGCTGCCTTACACTGGAAGAGCAAAATGAGGAATTCCCCTCTTCTCCTTCGTGTGTGTGCGCATACACACACACACACACACACACACACACACACACACACTCCTGAGTAGCTCTTCTGCCTCAGGGTCACTAGAGGGAGCACCAGGACAAGCTTAACAAAATTCACACAACCCTTTTGAAAGTTCAGATGAACAGAGTTGGAAGGGACCTTGCAGGTCACCTAGTCCAACCACCCTGCCCAAGCAGGAGACCCTACATCTGCCTCTACCTAGGATTGAACTCACAACCTCCTGATTGGGAGGCAAGAGCTCCACCTCTAGGCCACAGTTGTCTATTCCCTGGCCCAGCTTCGGCATCTCCCCAGCCAAGTGGGGCCCAATCCAGCAATGCAATACAATACAATGCAATACAATACAATGCAATACAATACAATACAATACAATACAATACAATACAATACAATACAATACAATACAATACAATACAATACAATACAATACAATACAATCAATACAACACAACACAACACAACACAACACACAACACAACACACAACACAACACAACACAACACAACACCAGAGTTGGAAGGGACCTTGTAGGTCTTCTAGTCCAACCCCCTGCGTGGGCAGGAGCCCTATACCATTTCAGGCAAATGGCTATCTAACATCTTCTTGAAGACTTCCAGGGTTGGGGCATTCACAACTTCTGGAGGCAAGCTGTTCCAGAGGTTAATTGTTCTCACTGTCAGGAAATTTCTCCTTAGTTCTAAGTTGCTTCTCTCCTTGATTAGTTTCCACCCATTGCTTCTTGTCCTGCCCCCAGGTGCCTTGGAGAATAGTTTGACTCCCTCTTCTTTGTGGCACCCTCTGAGATATCGGAACACTGCTATCATGTCTCCCCTGGTCCTTCTCTTCATCAAACTAGACATACCCAGCTCCTGCAACCGTTCTTCATATGTTTTAGTCTCCAGTTCCCTAATCCTCTTCGTTGCTCTTCTCTGCACTCTTTCCAGTCTCCACGTCTTTTCTACATCGTGGCGGCCAAAACTGAATGCAGTATTCCAAGTGTGGCCTTACCAAGGCACCATACAGTGGCATTAACACTTCATGTGATCTAGATTCTATCCCTCTGTTGATGGCAGCTGCTGCACACTGCTGGCTCATATTTAAATGGTTGTCCACTAGGATTCCAAGATCCCTCTCACAGTTGCTACTATTGAGCAAGGTACCACCTATACTGTACTTGTGCATTTTGTTTTTCTTGCCTATATGTAGAACCTTACTTATAGGCAAGAAAAACAAAATGCACAAGTACAGTATAGGTGGTACCTTGCTCAGCACTCTCTGGTGCACCTTACTTTCAAATCTCTGGCAAATTTAGCAAGCAAAAAGATCTTTAGGAGAAGCCTTCCTGTTCTACCGCCTCTTACAATTCTAGTCCACACAGCTGCAAACGGCAGAGACCTACAGGTTTCTGGGTTTTATCCTATCTCGAGACTTAACCTAAGATCAAAAACGACACAACGACGAATGTTCTTCCTGCGCCAACTCAGGAAGCGCCAACTTCCCAAGGAGCTGCTGGTTCAGCTCTACGGAGGAATGATTTGAGTTTGTCCTCTGCACCTCCCTCGCTGTCTGGCTTGGCTCTGCAACCAATTAAGACAAGACCCAGACTTCCAGCGGGGGGTTTGTTGTTAGTGGCGAAGTCGGGTCTGACCCATTGCGACTCTGTGGACAAGAGGCTTCTTTGGGGGTCCAAACACACTTGGCCAATAAAGAGATCCCTTCCCATCCATATTCTATTCTATTCTATTCCATTCCTTATTCTGTTCTATTCTCTCTTCTCTTCCCTATTCTATTCTATTCTATTCTATTCTATATTTCTACTCTATTCCCTATTCTCTTCCCTTCTAATTCTATTCTATATTTCTATTCTACTCCTTATTCTATTCTATTCTCATTCCTGTTCTATATTCTGTCCTATCCTATCCTATGTTCTATTCTACTCCACAACATTCTGTTCTATTCTCTCTGTTCTATTCTATTCTGTTCTATATTCTATTCTATTCAATTCTAATTCTATTCTATATTTCTATTCTACTCCCTATTCTATTCTATTCTCTTCCCTTCTAATTCTATTCTATATTTCTATTCTCAACATTCTATTCTATTCTCTTCTATTAGAATTATTCTATTCTATATTCTATTCCCTATTCTATTCAATTCAATTCTAATTCTATTCTATACAGTAATCCCTCGTTTTCCGTGGCTTCGTTTTCCGCGGCTTCAGTGCTTCGCGGATTTGTAAAAAATACAGGGGGAAAAAATGCATTGGTAGGAGGCAAGCGCCCCCTAGTGGTTGCTTTAAACATGTCCACCAATTCAAGTTTCCTAGCGAATCCTACTTCGCGGATTTCCGGTTTTCGCGGACGGGTGCGGTCCCGATTAGCCGCGAAAAACGAGGGATTACTGTATTTCTATTCTACTCCCTATTCTCTTCTCTTCTAATTCTATTCTATATTTCTATTCTATTCCTTATTCTATTCTATTCCCATTCCTGTTCTATATTCTGTCCTATCCTATCCTTCTATTCTCCACATTCTATTCTATTCTATTCTATTCTATTCCCTTCTAATTCTATTAGAATTATTCTATTCTATATTCCATTCCCTATTCTATTCAATTCAATTCAATTCCTTATTCTATTCTATTCCCATTCCTGTCCTGTCCCTATCCCTATCCCTATCCCTATCTTCTCTTCTACTCCACAACATTCTATTCTATTCTGTTCTGTTCTTTTTCTCTTTTCTTTTTCTGTTTTCTTCTCTTCTATTCCAATTTATCTTCTTTTTTTCTTTTGTTATTCTCTTCTCTTCTGTAATTCTGTTACATTCTCTTATTCTATTCTACTGTACTCTACTCCTTACGCTGTTGACGGAGCTCTAATATGTGTTTTTTTTTTAAGATTAGCCAAAAGAAGTTGAAGAAATACGAGCGAGAATATCATACGATGCGGGAACAGCAGGCTCAGCAGGAAGATCCCATCGAAAGGTTCGAGGTGAGTCTCTCCTGCTTCAGACTCACAACCTCTTGTGTGTAGACCAGACGAGGGGTAGCACAAAGACAGAAATCCGAACCCAGGCTGAGTCCGATTCACCCCCCCCCGCCCCCCCGGCAAAATAAACCCAATTTCACGGCAACAAAAAAAAAGGTCAAGATGCTGAGCTTGAATCATCCGGGCACTTCCATGCTTATCTCTTCTCTTATCTTTCCGACCTCTCTTTCTTTTCCCTCTTCCTTCTGTGCAAACATGAGTTGCAGGGCTGGGATAAGATGCAGGGCTGGGATTATTCAGCCGGCTCAGATGGACCGGTTGCTAATTTTACATCTGGTTCGGCGAACCGGTAGTTGCAAAAGGACTGGCTGGCCCCGCCCACTCTGCCCCATCCCTCCTAGGAGTCTCCACAGGGCCCGTTTTGGATGACAGATAAGTGCTGGTTCGCTGAAGGACTGGCTGGCCCCGCCCACCCTGCCCCGCCCCTCTCAGGAGTCTCCACGTGACGCATTTTGGATGACAGATAAGTGCTGGTTCGCTGATGGATTGGCTGGCCCCACCCATCTTGCCCCGCCCCTCTCAGGAGTCTCCACATGGCCCATTTTGGATGACAGATAAGTGCTGGTTCACTGAACTGGTAGTTGCAAGGAGTGGCTGGCCCCGCCCACCCTGCCCTACCCCTCTCAGGAGTCTCCACATGGCGCATTTTGGATGACAGATAAGTGCTGGTTCGCTGAAGGACTGGCTGGCCCCACCCATCTTGCCCCGCCCCTCTCAGGAGTCTCCACATGGCCCATTTTGGATGACAGATAAGTGCTGGTTCGCTGATGGATTGGCTGGCCCCACCCATCTTGCCCCGCCCCTCTCAGGAGTCTCCACGTGGCCCATTTTGGATGACAGATAAGTGCTGGTTCACTGAACTGGTAGTTGCAAGGAGTGGCTGGCCCCGCCCACCCTGCCCTACCCCTCTCAGGAGTCTCCACATGGCGCATTTTGGATGACAGATAAGTGCTGGTTCGCTGATGGATTGGCTGGCCCCACCCATCTTGCCCCGCCCCTCTCAGGAGTCTCCACATGGCCCATTTTGGATGACAGATAAGTGCTGGTTCGCTGAAGGACTGGCTGGCCCCGCCCACCCTGCCCCGCCCCTCTCAGGAGTCTCCACGTGGCGCATTTTGGATGACAGATAAGTGCTGGTTCACTGGACTGGTAGTTGCAAGGAGTGGCTGGCCCCGCCCACCCTGCCCTACCCCTCTCAGGAGTCTCCACATGGCGCATTTTGGATGACAGATAAGTGCTGGTTCGCTGATGGATTGGCTGGCCCCACCCATCTTGCCCCGCCCCTCTCAGGAGTCTCCACATGGCCCATTTTGGATGACAGATAAGTGCTGGTTCGCTGATGGATTGGCTGGCCCCACCCATCTTGCCCCGCCCCTCTCAGGAGTCTCCACGTGGCCCATTTTGGATGACAGATAAGTGCTGGTTCACTGGACTGGTAGTTGCAAGGACTGGCTGGCCCCACCCACCCTGCCCTGTCCCTCCTAAGAGTCTCCACAGGGACCATTTTGGATGACAGGTAAGTGCTGGTTGGCCGAACCGGTAGTTGCAAGGAGTGGCTGGCCACGCCCATCCTGCCCCTCCGCTCCCAGGTGTCCCCCACATGACCCATTTTGGATGACAGATAAGTGCTGGTTCACTGAACTGGTAGTTGCAAGGACTGGCTGGCCCTGCCCACCCTGCCCCGTTCCGGCCCAATTTGGATGCCAGGTAAGTGCAGGGCCCTTGCAGAGGCTCTGAGAGGGCAAAACCTGGGCCTCCCGGAAGTTCCAGAAGTCTGGAAACGAGCCCATTTCTAGCATCCGGAGGCTGTTTTTGCCCTCCCATCCAGCAACTGGGCAGAAAACCCAGTTGCATTTTTTGATCCCCACATCTGCTTAGATGGCCTCTAAAATTCAACCTCCCCCTCCAGAGCAGTTTTGGCACATTTGTTCTCCCTTCACACACACACCCCTGAGCTGCCAGGATTGTTTTCAGCTGCTTTTAAGGGTTTAATTTGTCCCCTATTGTCACGAAAGCAGGGTAACAGACCAACCCCTGAGGGACTAGTGGCTTGGCAACATCTTGATTTGAGCCAGGAAGCTTAATTGGTTTACTGTATTTACTACGGCTGCTCATTGCAGAGGAATGCGGGAGGCATCGGGTCAGGGGAGGTTGTCACGCCTGCCCCCTTTTGGCATTCCTTGCAGAGAGAAAACCGACGGTTGCAGGAAGCCAACATGAGGCTGGAGCAGGAGAACGATGACCTCGCTCACGAGCTGGTGACCAGCAAGATCGCCCTGCGGAAAGACTTGGACAACGTAAGCCTTTCTCTCCGCCTCCTGCGCGGTCAACATTTTTAGTGCAACGGGACTCCTCTTGTTCAGAGAAGTGAAATCCTCCTGGGCACCTTCTAGAGCTGATGTGCTCATCCAGCCCTTTATTTTGTTGTTCCACTCTCCAATTCTTCTCCTTCTCCTTTTTCTCCTTCTCCCTGACCCAAGGTACGTCTCGGGCTGCCTCTGAGACTTGCACACCTATGTGCGTGTGTGATGACCCAGGGCATGCATGGCACAGAGATAATGCAAAGAGCTGGCAGTTCAAACTGGCCCTAGATTGCTTAAAACCAGGGGTGAACTGCTACTGGTTCGGACCGGCTCGCCCGAACCTGTAGCAAAAAATGCCTCCCATTCGCCCAAACCGGTAGTAAAAAAAGTGTTACTGGTTTTCCCGACGATCCGGTGTGACGCATGGTTTATATTTGCTAGAAAGCAGGATTTCCTGGTCCTGAGGAGAGTGAAAACTAGGTCTTCCGGTCAAGTTGAAAAACGGGCTGTTTTCTACCTGGGGGAGGGGACGCTGTTTCTGCCCTCTGCAGGCTCCTAGAAAGGCTCTGGAACCTGGGGAGAGCGAAAAATGGATCCATCGTGCCAAAAAGCAAAAAAAGTTAGCCATCACTGCCATAAGCCTTTGCGAGGTGGAACCGGGGCAACTGAATGGAGCTGTGTTTACTGGCCAGATGCCCTTCCTGTTGCCAACGAGGAGTTTTGCTCCTGCAGATAGATTCTCAGTATGGCCAGAAAGAGAAATTTCTGCCTCTACCTAGGATCGAACTCACAACCTGCTGATGGTGAGGCGAGAGCTCCACCTCTAGGCCACCACCGCCGCTCCTGTCGCTACTCTCCATTCTCTTAAAATCTTGCCTTGGACCCAACAGGGACCCAAAGCTCAAGCTGGTTTCTTAAAAGTTTCCCCTTCCCGGTCTCCTCCTCGCTTGCGGGTGGAATGTCTCCTTAAGAGCCGAACAAAGTTTCCCTCCTACTTCAAATGGTTAACTCTCGTTCCGGTCCTTTGGCCGGTTGGTGTCTCTCTTTCCAGGCAGAAGAAAAAGCTGATGCGCTGAACAAGGAGCTCCTGATGACGAAGCAAAAGCTGATCGACGCGGAGGACGAAAAGAGAAGGCTGGAGGAGGAATCGGCGCAGGTTGGGACAGGATCGGGCCGGAAGGGAGGGAGCTGGGCCGACAGGAGGCAGGAGGAAATATGGCCAGTTCTGGTTTTAGGCGATCCTTCTTGCAGTTCAGCATGGGACGTCTATGGAGATCCTCAGCCATCCAGGTCAGGAGTCAGCAACCTTAAACACTCAAAAGAGCCATTGGGACCCTTGTACCACACAAAAGGGAAACACCGGGAGCCACAAAGCCTGACTATTTCCTGAGCGGCCACAAAACTAGCTTATGTAGTTGAATTAAACGTTCTGTTTGCTTCTGAAACTTTTCTTTTCTTGGATTTAACCATGGTTGCCCTTACCATGGGGGTCGAAAAGCTCAATAAATCACGTGCCGGTGGTCGCTGCACATTGGCGATTGTGGTATTTTGAGTGACAGGGAGCCGCAGCCGAGGGATGAAAGAACCACATGCGGCTCCAGAGCCAAAATTTGCTGACTCCTGACCCAGTTCATAGTTGTCCCATAAGTCATTTTTTCAGGAGGCAACTGGAATTTCTTTTTCCTTGAAGATGTTTCGCTTCTCATCCAAGAAGCTTCTTCAGCTCTGACAGGAAGGTGGGGAAGGGAAGGATTGATGTTCCTTGCAGGCAGCTGGTCCTTTGCGTCCTTTCAGAGAAGGACCACAACAAACGGGTTTTGGCGGGTTAGAGAGAGGAAATGGGGGGGTGGGGGTGAGCTCAGAGACCCTTGTGGAGGGATGATTGAACGACCAGCCTTTCTTTCTTCCCTTGCAGCTGAAGGAAATGTGCCGGAGGGAGCTGGACAAGGCCGAATCGGAAATCAAGAAGAACAGCTCCATCATTGGGGACTACAAGCAGGTATGCAGGAGGGAGCTGCCCCGAAGCGACCCTGGGATCTGTCTCTCTTGGGCCAGGAGAAGCTTCCCCACCGTGCCTTCTTTTGAACACAAGACCCAAAGAGTGGCCAAGAGTTGTTGCTTCATCTCGAAAAAGGGAAGCACGAGGGGGTGGCCCTTAAAATAACAAAGTTGGAAGGGACCTTGGGAGGTCTTCTAGCCCAACCCTCTGCTCTAGCAGGAGATCCTATCCCATTCTGGACAAAACAGCTGTCCAATATATCTTCTTAAAAGCCTCCAGGGAATGGAAGTCGCTGATCCAAATAATAATACCCTGTTTCCCTGAAAATAAGCCCTCCCTGAAAATAGTGCAACACAGGAGCAGCCATGAGGTGACCACATTCACAATCTCGTGCACCTCAAAAATAAGACCTCTCCAATAATAATACCCCATTTCCCTGAAAATAAGACCCACCCAGAAAAAAAAGCCCTAGAATGATTTTTCAGGATGCCCATTTTATGAACCCTACCCCAAAAATAAGCCCCAGTTAAAATTGTCAGCCAGACGGATGCATTTAGTACTGTATTCCCCTGAAAATAAGACCTACCGTATTTTTGGGAGTATAAGACGCACCTTTCCCCCCCCTCCCAAAAGAGGGTGAAAATCTTGGTGCGTCTTATAGTCCCAAAAATACGATAACTGGGAAATAATCTGGGTGCGTCTTATAGACTGAATACAGCCATTTTTGGACCCTTCACAAAAATGGACATACAGAGGGTTTGGGAGGCCTTGCAAAGTGGGGGGAGCTGGGGAGGGCAAAAACAAGAGAAAGACTGGTCTTTTTTTGCTCGTTCCCCCCCAGCCCCCAGGAGGACTCTACAAGGCTATGCATGCCCTGTTTTATGCAAAAAAAAAAATGGCCCATTTTTGCAAAAAATGGCCTGTTTTTTGCTCATTTTTGCGCCACCTCCCAGCCCCCAGGAGCATTTTGCAGGCCTCTCATACTCTCTGCAAGCCTTTTGTGTGTGTGTGAATAATGGGGCATGGGAGGCCTGCAGAGGGCAAAACCTTTTTTAAATTAATTTGCCTCTTCAAAATCTTGGTGCGTCTTATACTCCGGTGCGTCTTATACGCCGAGAAATACGCTAACTGTAATGCCTCTTTTGGAGCAAAAATTAATATACGACCCATTTTTTTTTTTGGGTGGAGGGGAGGGGGAAACATGGTAATAATAATAGTAAGAAGAAGAACAAGCTTCACCTTCTGTTAGGAAGAGAAACCAGTTATTTGGGTTTCTGGGATTTTCAGATGTAAAGGCAGATTCAGGCGGTTTGGGCTGGCTGCAGAAACTGCAGAGTGCAGTTGCAAACGTGGGGGCAGGCCCTTGGGCCACGAGAGCTTAGAAGCCAAGAGAGATTTTGGTGGCCAAGTCCAGCCAGAAAAAGTGGCCAACGCCCTGGGTCCTTTTGGAGAAGGGCAGGATATAAATCTAATAAATAAATAATAATAATAATACCTGGGCCTGCGAGTCTCTGCTGACCACTCTGGTTTGCCTTGCAGATTTGTTCCCAATTGAGCGAGAGGCTGGAAAAGCAGCAGATAGCCAACAAAGCGGAAATTGAGAAAATCCAGGTAAGTAGAGGCACAGAAGAATGGGGGTGAGTGGATGAGAGGGAACGGGCTGAGCCAGAATATATCCTGAACTCTTTCCAACACCCCGTTTGGCTTTAAGGCCCTCTTGGTCCCTGCTTCGCTAAAGGGAGAGACAAAATGAGAGAGAAGGGGGAACAGAAGAGGGAGAGAGAGGGGGGAGAGAGAATGAGAGAAGTGAGAGGGGGGAGATGAGAGAAGAGGGGAGAGAGATAATGAGAGAGATGGGAGAGAGGAGAGAAAGAAGAGAGAGGGAAGACGAGAGGGAGAAGAGAGGAGAGAGAATGAGAGGATAAGGAGGGGAGAGAAAGAGAGAAGAGGGGATAGAGAATGAGAGGAGAGAGGGGGAGTGAAGAGGGAAGGGGAGAGAGAAGAGGGGAGTGAGAATGAGAGAGAGGGGAGAGAAGAAAGAAGAGGGGAGAGAGAGAATGAGAGAGGAGAGAAAGGGGAGACGAGAGGGAGAATGAGAGAAGGGAGACAAGAAAGAAAAAAGAGGGGAGAGAGAATGAGAGGAAAGAGGGGGAGAAAAGAGAGGAGGGGAGAGAGAATGAGATAGGGGAGAGAAGAGAGGAAATGAGAGAAAGGGGAGGAGAGGGACGAGAAGAGAAAGAGGGGAGAAAGGAAAGGGAAAAGAAGAGAGAGAGAAAGGGGAGAGAGAGAAGAGAGAGAAGAGGGGAGGAAGAGACAATGAAAAAAAGGGGAGAGAGAGGAGAGACGAGCGAGAGAAAGAGAGAAGAAAGAGAGAGAGAGCTCAAACGTTCAACTTGCTACCTTCAAGCTCAGTAGACCAGCCTTGCAGTTGGCTTGTGTGTCTGTGTGTGTATTGGGGGGTGGGAGGCTGGCAAGCAAGTTTGAGGCCTTGTCAACGGTTGCCAGCCACCCGGGCGGGATACGAAAGCAGCCCGTCCATCCACGAGAGGAGAGAGAGACACATACACACACCCCTCACCGTCCGCCGTCCTTTGTGCGTAGCAAAAAGTTGACGACTGCGAACATTGCCGGGAGTTTTTCAACAAAGAAGGCCGGTTGAAGGTGGCCAGCGTGGCCAGGGAGGGTTCCGACGAAGACACCGACGAGGAGAAGGAGGTGCTGAAGAACCAGCTGCGGGAAATGGAGTTGGAGCTGGCCCAGACTAAGTTGCAACTGGTGGAGGCCGAATGCAAAATCCAGGTGAGGAGAGCTAACCCTCAGCCAGAACTTCTCTCCTGCCCTAATTCCTTAGTTGGAGCTTTGAGAACGAAGGCTCGGAGTTTCTCAGAATGGGACACCTAGGTTTGAAGTCTCCCCCACCCCTCTTCCGCCATTTTGGGGGAGTGGGCTTCCCAGGTGTCCGCAGAACGCGGGCTGAATTAACAACGGATTAACCGAGTTGGAAGGGACCTTTGCAGGTTCATCTAGTCCAACCCCCCTGCTCAAGCAGGAGATCCTCCACCTGCCTCCACCTAGGATCGAACCCACAATCTGATTGGGGAAGCAAGAGCTCCACCTTTAGGCCACGGCAGCTGATGGAGACCACCCTAGCAAATTCCCCCAGGGTGCCTGCAATTCCACTTTTTACACTCCAAAACCCAGAAACCGTTCTGAATCCCTTACCCTCCCGACCACTTTCAAATTATGCAGAGGTCCGACCACCTACGGTTTTGAGGCTCTTAAGTCACCTATAAGGTGAGTAGCCTCAAAATTGCCGTATTTTTCAGAGTATAAGACACAGCTCTCCCCCACCTAAAATTTAGTTGTGTGAAAATTTAGGTGTCTTATAGACTGAATACAGGCGTTTTTCGCCTCCCAAACCTTCCACACGGCCCGTTTTTGCTAAAAACGAGTCCATTTCTCCCCAAGTATATTGCAGGCCCCCAGAAGCATTCTGCAAGCCAAAAACAGGCACATTTTTGCCGAAAACGGGCTTGTACCACTCTCTAGTCGGGCCGTGCGGAGCACTGCAGAGTGTTTCTGGGGGCTCTGAAGGGCGAAAATGCGATGCGTGGAAGACAAAAACTATTTTTCTCTTGTTTTCCTCCCGTTAATTTAGGTGTGTCTTATAGTCCAAAAAATACAGTACTTAAATGAATCCCCTTACTGAACAGGGGCACGGTGGCTCAGCTACTAAGCCGCTGAGCTTGTTGATCTGAAATGTTGGCAGTTTGAATCCCTAGCGCCACGTAACGGAGCGAGCTCCGGTGTCCCAGCTTCTGCCAAGCAATTCGTAAGCATTAAAAAATGCCAGTAGGAAAATAGGAGCCACATTTGGTGGGAAGGGAACAGCATTCCGTGCGCCTTCGGTGTTGAGTCATGCCACCGGCCACATGACCACGGAGACGTCTTCAGACAGTGCTGGCTCTTGGGCTTTGAAACGGAGCACCGCCCCCTAGAGTCAGGAACGACTAGCATCTATGTGCGAGGGGAACCTTTACCTTTTTAGGGAACAGGTGGTCTGGAAGCACCTCGGCGGATCCATTTCACGATCCATTTCCTCCTGCTCCTTTGTCTTTCTTACACCGCGCTCACCCCGTCTCGTTCCCTTGCAGGACCTGGAGCACGACCTGGGACAGGCGCTGAACGAGGTGCAGGCCTCGCGCAAAACTTGGTTCAACCGAACGCTGAGCTCTATAAAGACAGTGACGGGCGTCCAAGGCAAAGAGACATGCTGAAGAAGCGGGACAGCAACCTCGGGTGGGCGGTGCTCCCGGGGCCTCCCCTGAGAGACCTTCTGCCTTCCAGAGCTTGTCTTGGCGGGCTGCCTGCAGGCGAGAGGACCAGATGTATATAGGACTCCCGAAACACACTCTCCCGGGCCAGAGACCGAAGCCGGCTTGTAACGAGACAAGGGTTCTTCAAACTACTGATTATTTAACCGGGGAGGGGGGAGTGTAGCTGTAGACAGATGCTCCCCCCCCCCTCCTTTTCCCAGAACAAAGACGATCCGCTCCATTCCGCAGGCGCTGGGTACGAAGCATTGACCGCCTTCTTCTAACTTAACCGAGTTTACAAACGAGTGCTTTTTTTCGTTTCGTTTTGTTTGTGTTTCGTTTCGTTTGTACAGTTACAACTTTTTAAAAATGATGTCACCACTCGAGAGGGACAAAAGGAGAACCAAAACCGTCACCGACCCACCCGATGCCCTCCGCCGCTCTTTTTAACAACAACAACAAAGAGTTCCGACTCTTTGTCGCGAAAGAGCGCGAGCGAAAAGAAAGGTTTCCCAACTCCCTCCAAGTAGGGGCTTGCATGGTTTAACATTTGGAAAACGGGACTCGCACGCCCGGCTCGCCAATGTTTGTGTGTGTGTGTGTGTGTGTCCCGTTCCAGTCCCACCCCCCGCCGGTCTTTCTCTCTGTCTGTCTGTCTAGCGCTTAGTTCTCCGTCATGAAATAACTTCTATGCAACTCAGTGGGGTGGGGGCCTCTTAAGGCAACTCCTTCTCCTCCCCCCGCCCCCAACCCCCAGGAGAACGAAAGCTGAGATTCAACGACACCGTTATCAGGGTCTGTTTTATATACATGCGCAGGCGGGCGGCTCGTGTTTGTGAGCTTGCAACCCAATCCTCGAAGCTTGCTCTAGGGCTCCCCTTCTCGGAAGTCAAGGAAGGGTGGAAGTTTCCTCCCCTTTGCCGGTTCGGATGTGGGACCCCGGTGCATCCACTCCAAAACGGCCGCTCGGCTCTCGACACTAGAATCGTTGGCTTCCATTTTGCTTTTCTTTCCGTTGATGAGTTTTCCGCCTGCAGAAAGCAGGCGGGCAGGAGATCCAAACGGCCCCAGGAAACGGAGGGCGCGTCAGTTTTTTTGACCACTGTTGCTGCTGCTAAAACTCACTTTCGGGCCCTGAATCGTTGAGGGCCAGGTTCGCCGTTAACACTCCCTAGTTTTTGTTAACTACACAAGTAGGTGATAACGCTACTTAAGCTCTCTGAGGGCTTTTAGAGCAGGATTCTCCATCCTGGGGAACGTTTGAAGGCGTGTGGACTTCCAGGGTTTCTTGGCTGAGGAATCCTCGGAGTTGAAAGTCCACAAGTCTTCAAACGTCGCCGAAAATCCGAGCATCCAAACTTCACCCCAGAAAAGCTGAACAATAAAATAGGGTTGTTTTTTTTCTTCCTTGTTTTTGGGGCACCTTTTTATTTATACTGATTTATCCTATGCTGAAATAGCTTTTTGGGGGGGGAGGGGTTTAATCAGCAGATGAGCTTAACCGTGTGCAGTGTGTGTGTTTGTGTGAGCGTAGGCCGGTAACCCCTCAAGAGGCACTGTTTTTTGTATATAAAGACAATTTTTATTTCCGAGTTCTTTTTCCCCCCCCCCACCTCCTCTTCGACCAGAACCTTAACGCTAGCTGACGCAAACTGAGATATAAGAGGTGAAGCCATCGCCCCCACCCCCCGAGCACTCGCGATCTCTTCTCCCCTTCAACTGTATACATGGGTATCTTTCTTGTTTCATAATAACGAGGAGAAAAAAGAAAAAGAAAAAAACTAAACCTTACAATATTACTGTAACTCCATTGATAATAAAAAAAAACCCCACCAAAAAAAAATGTGTGGACTTTGTGGTAGGATAGTTGCCGTGTGTAGCATTTTGGATTGATCTATAAACTTTAAGTAAAACGGTACCGTTACCTCTGGTGGTCTTTATTTCGCACGAACAGCCTTCCCGCCCCTCCGAGAAAAAAACGGCAGGAGTCCGCCTTGCCTTAAGAGGAAGGGCCTCCGCTTTGCGGCTAGCTTCGGCTGCCATTGAAACGAGGAGGGAGGGGCTTTGGTAATTGGGAATGGGACTGTATGGTGAAGGAGGGCGATTTGTAGACGGGAGTTATGTTCTCGCCATCTACTTCGCATACCACTGGCTGGGACCGTGCGGTGGTCAAGGCCAGCAGTCTTGCATGCCATCCTGATGATGCTTCTAGAGATGCAACCCACGTGGCACCTAAGTGGATTGCGCATTGGACAATGGGGTGGGGGGTGTTGGGGGGGGGGAAGGAGCCGGACACACATTGATAAGTATGATTTCGCACGCTGAGATCTCAGACCTCGCTTTACCTCGCTGCTATCTTTTCATAACCAGTAAAAAGTACTCTTAACTCTTTTCCGATGGAGTTGAGTGGTTTCTTTCTTGGTTATCGTGAGAGGCAGACCTGACAGGGCGGCATTCACGGGGGGGTGGGGGTGGCGGCAGCAGCTCTACGGAGGTTGGGGAGCACGCGCCCCGTTGCGGGTGCCGAGGGTGTGTGTCAAATCTACACACAGAGAAGGGCGCCTGTGTGCTTGGCTTTTCCACAAGACACCTCAGTACACCCATCGTAGGTTAGTTAACTTTATTGTCATTGCACCTCGTAGAAATTTACCGTATTTTTCGGAGTAAAACCAAGGTTTTGAAGAGGCAATTTAAAAAAAAAAAAGTTTTTGCACTCTGCAAACCTCTCAAAAATGACCCATTTTTCGTGAAAATGGGCGCATTTCCCCCCCCCCAAGGCACAAATAGCCTTTAGGGGGCTTGCAGAGTGCTTGGGGGGGGGGTGCCCCCCACAAACGAGCAAACAATGGTCCTTTTGTCAAAAAAATTGCATGCATATTCTCTATGGTCCAGCGGTAGAAAGTCACCAGCGGTTTCCCATTCAGTTGTTTCCCAAGAAGTCTCAGGTCGTATCATCTCCGCTGGGCCCTTTTGACCAGGGCTGCAATGTTCGTGTCCCAGGTCAGGTCCTCTTTTTATGACAACACTCAGAAACTTAAAACTGGCCACTCGTTCCACTCTGTCTTCTCCATTGATAAGCAAGGGCTGGATCTCTGATCTATTCCTTTTGTAGTCCACTATAAAAGCTCCTTGGTCTTATTGGGCTTAAGGACAAAAGCAAATTTAATAATAGTATTACTAGCGTTGAGTGGAAATGCAGTCGGGACAGACTGGGTCAGTAACCTCTTGGGACCCACTCGTCGGCTGGCCAGGCACCCCGCTGCCTTTAGCTGAAGGGGCCCAGCATATGTCTCAAGTGCCTGTTAAAACTTGACATCATTCATTCTTTTTTGGGGGTGGGGTGGGAATACTGCAGACCCAGGACTAGCGTCCCGTGTGAAATGCAGAGAAAAGACGACTTCGCCAGAACAGCAAAGCGGCAGGGAGCTGGGTCTCCTGCTTGAGCAGGGGGGGGCTGGACTAGAAGACCTCCAAGGTCCCTGTTGTCGCCCTCCAGTGGCCAGAGGAGCTGGTGTCAGACTCGGACAGTGAGGAGATTGGGGAGGAACATGGGCCAGTCTTGGAGTCTGGGGAAGGCTCTGATGAGGGATCTGAGTCGGAATCAAGAGAGGGAGCCAGGGCCACCCGACAGTTATCCGCTGCCTTCGGAGTCAGAGATCAGTGGGGCAGAAGAACAGCTGGAGCCCGTTCCCAATTGTGCACATGCACAGAGTTGCCTGGAGAAGGGAACAGTTAAGGAGCAAGGGCCGACTCGGGAGTAAAGGCACAGGTGGACAGTGAATAGCCCCTCCCTTAAAGAGGAGCGAAAGGGGAGTGGGCTTTTGCAGGAAACAATTCATGCATTCCGTTCAATAAATTCAGGAGTGTGAAGATCTGTCCCTGAATTTCAGGGACTCTGTGCCCAGCCTTTCCTTGCACAGCAGCACCTCGTTTGGAAAAAAATATATATTTCCATGGCAGCTTTCCAAGCTAGATAAGGTCTGTGGTCATAAATACTCCTTTGAATGACTGTTTTCCAGGCCTTGGCTGAATGGGAATGAGAGGAGTTTGCATTCGTTTAACAAAAGGACTTTTGTTGGGATCAGGAATCTCCTTTCATGCTTTTTGGGGAAAGCCTCGGTCAGAACACTATCTCACCGAGTCCCCAAGCCCTTCTTCTGCCTGGTATTCAGCAGGGTTCCAACCAGTGCCACAGCTGGGACGGAAAACATTTCTAAAGACAAGGGTATCAGCAACCCAAACATACTCGCTCACTACAAGAGAAATCCACAATCCCAGGGCGTTGATACGATTAACAAAACTACTTTTTAATACCTTTGCAATAAAGGCAAAGGTTCCCCTCGCACATCTGTGCTAGTCGTTCCCGACTCTAAGGGGGCGGTGCTCACCTCCGTTTCAAAGCCCAAGAGCCAGCTCTGTCCGAAGACGTCTCCGTGGTCACGTGGCCGGCAGGACTCAACGCCCGAAGGCGCACGGAAACGCTGTTCCCTTCCCACCAAAGGTGGCTCCCTATTTTTCTACTTGCAGCTTTTAGGTGGTTTCGAATTGCTCGGTTGGCAGAAGCTGGGACGAGTCACGGGAGCTCCCTCCGTTACGCGGCGCTAGGGATCCGAACCGCCGAACTTTCCGATCAACAAGCTCAGCGTCTTAAGCCCCCCCCCCTCCACGCCACCCCATGTAATAGCACACAGATGCTTAACGCAACACGATCGTTACTACTCCTCTTACACTTTTCTGCCTGCTGGGGCCATCGATCACCCGAAGGTTGTCAGCACTCTGGAATTCACTGGGAAAAAGTGGGGACTTTAGCGTAACCGCACCAGATGCAAGAAACAGCTGTCAAAAAAACCGGCTCCGGATTTTAACCCTAGGCATGGAGGATTTCAAGCCAGGTTTTATGCTTTATTTCCCCCCCCCCCACAAACCACAATGGGAGGGTCGTGCAACACACCCTCTCTGAGCTCGCAGTCCCCTCCTCCCTCAAACGGGGCCGAGGAATGTGGAATTTTCAGGGATTCTGGTGTAAATCTGCTCCCCGGTGGAAGTGCATCGTAACTTCACTGTCTCCCTTAATCCTCCATTCTTAAATGCACCTGGCGGTTTTCCTCTCTTTCTGCAGGGAGCTTCCGTAACTTCAGAATGAGGGGTGGGTGGGTTCTTTTTCCCCCCATAGGCCACAGCTCCTCTATTCTTTGGGGGGGGGGGGAGGTTATCTTAAAACGCCCTCTTCTACCAGCCGTCTGCACAATTTCTATACAATCCCTTTGCAGCTGATCTACTTACCTGAGCAAGGTGCGAATCGCCAGGTATTTAGAATAGAATAGCAGAGTTGGAAGGGGCCTTGGAGGTCTTCTAGTCCAGCCCCCTGCTCAAGATGAGAACCTGCACTATTTCAGATAGGAAGGAAGTTGGAAGGGACCTTGGAGGTCTTCTAGTCCAACCCGCTGCTCAGGCAGGAAACCCTACACTACTTCAGACAAATGGTTATCCAATCTCTTCTTAAAAACAAACACTGGAGCCTTCACAAATTCTGGAGGCAAGCTGTTCCACTGATTAATTGTTCTCACCGTCAAGAAATTTCTCCTTAGTTCTAAGTTGCTTCTCTCCTTGATTAGTTTCCACCCATTGCTTCTTGTTCTGCCCTCAGGTGCTTTGGAGAATAGCTTGACTCCGTCTTCTTTGGGGCAACCCCTGAGATATCGGAAGACTGCTATCATGTCTCCCCTAGTCCTTCTCTTCATTAGACTAGACATATCCAATTCCTGCAACCGTTCATGTTTCAGCCTCCAGGCCCCTAATCCTTTGTTGCTCTTCTCTGCACTCTTTCTAGAGTCTCCACATCCTTTTTACGTCGTGGCGACCAAAACTGGATGCCGTATTCCAAGGGTGGCCTTCCCAAGGCCTTGTAAAGGGATATTAACCCTTCACGTGATCTTGATTCCATCCCTCTGTTGATGCAGCCTAGAACTGGGTTGGCTTTTTTGGCAGCTGCTGCCCACGGCTGGCTCCTATCTCAATGGTTGTCCATTTGAAACAATTCCATTTGGTTTGTTGGAGATGGGCCACGCTGTTCTGTTGTCGCTTGGCCGGCCTGCCCCAACAAGAATGGAAAGCCCCCTGCCTCTTTCCCCCCTTTCTATCTTCCAACTCGGGGGCTCTAAAAAGCAAAATAACCAGACCACGTATTTCCCCATCGTTATTTTATAGAGGGAGGGGGAAGGAAAGCAGGGCAGCGGGAAACACCAGCCCTCCCCCCCCTCCCCGCGTAACTGAGAAAGGAAAGTGTGTTTTTGAGCGTTGTGTCCGACGAAATAAAAAGACATTTTGATGAGTCTCGCACATCTGCGTTTTCAAGCAAAACACATGAGCCAAGACTGCAGTGTGGCTCTTTTGGGGGAAGAGGGGGGGGGAAAGATGCTCCAGGAATGGATGGATGAGAGGAAGACACTTTTTGGAAACCAAGCAGATGCCTTAACTTCCTCCTAAACCAGGATGTGTCTAACCTTGCCAACTTTAAGAGATAAATTTAACCAATTCTGGGAGCTGAAGACCACAAGCCTTAACGTGGCCAAGGTTGGACAACCCTACTCTAAACACCTAGGCCTCAAGAACAATCTTCACTCTCTGTAGGCCACCAAAAAGCAAGCATCTCCTTAGCTGGATTCCTTCAGTAGATTCATTCGTTATTCTTTTACTAGCTGATAACCTGGGTATTTAATCCATACATTTGCCCTCAAAAATAATCCTACATTAGCATAACTAGTAATTAGATATGAATATTGAATGGCACCTATGAAAGGATGATGGGTAATTGTATAAAGATGGGGGGGTAAGACACGCTGTACAGAAGCAGCCATTTTACGGCAGTACGGTAGAAGCCATTTTAAGGCACAACAGGCTGTATCTTAACAGAACACACACACCGAGGGGTGTTAGGGGTGTCTTACCCCCACAGTATTTGTTTCCAGAGAGTAAGTTATCTGTGTACCAAATTTGGTTTAAACTTCTCGAGATGTTCCAGAGTTATGCTGGACCATACACACATACGCACATAGATAGATAGTAGATAGATAGATAGAAGATAGATAGATAGATAGATAGATAGATAGATAGATAGATAGATAGATAGATAGATAGATAGATAGATAGATAGATAGATAGGACATTATGAAAAGATGGTGTCCATGAATCCATTTTTAGACCTCCTTAATGAACCATTAAACACCCCCATCCTGAAACTCACCTTTTTTTGTTCTGGATGTAAAATTCTTCCCAAATTTGAAGCCGGAACCCCAATCTGACACCGGCTTCTCTCCTTCTCTATTATTAAAAACTCTTTCCCCACAGCTCTTTCGCAACGGCCACTAGTCAATCAGCCCCGAGAATGAATCAGCCCCAAGAATTCAGGGGGTTCTATTTACAGCTGGATGTCCATTGATATATATATATATATTTTAAGCTTTAAGGTCGATCTTTGAAAGAAAGAAAAAAGATCAGCCTATCACCGTTTTGGAGATCCATTTTTAATTATTGATCGTGAAAACATGAAGGTCTCAAGTTGGAAGCATGTAGGATGGGTTTGTCCTCTTCTGTTCTTCACGCTAACAACATGTTGGGTGTTGAATCGGACAGCAGGGACTGCGGACGACACCCCCAACTGTTTCTCCCGCCCACCCTCGCTTCCGTTAGCCAGAGAAGGCACCTCAATTTGGACCAAGCAGTACCCTGTTTCCCCGAAAATAAGACCTCCCTGGATAATAAGCCCAATCGGGCTTTGGAACGCATGCGCTAAAATAAGCCCTCCACGAAAATATGGCAACACAGCAGCAGCCATGGGGTGACGATGCTTGCCGCCTCTTGGACCTCAAAAATAATAAGACCTCCCCCAAAATAAGGCCAAGGGCTTATTTCAGCGGTCAAAAGAATATAAGACATTGTCTTGTTTTCGGAGAAACACGGTAGATGCTGGACCAACTGATGCAAACTTGATTTCTTGGTCCAAATTTCTCAAACCTTTGCCATGATGGCTGAAAATTCAGGCTTCTCGCCTGCAGAAGCAGCCAGCTCTGGAAAACCAGTCCTGGTTGCTACTCGGACAATTTAGTCCTACACCCTAACTCAACCAGACATTCCTGGGAGAAGCCCACCACCTTCTGAATTATTCACCACGTAAAGCACATTCCTGCCCCGATATCCTTGTTAAGACTCGCTAATAAAACAGTTGGAAAGTCAAGATACAAGTCCCTTTGGTCTTTTATCCCGATAAATAAATATATTCTCCCCCCAACCCCACCTCTCCCAAAGAGAGAAAGCCTTTGCAGAATCAAGCATGTCCCCATAAATATTTACATCACATTTCATTGAGAAGGACACAGAGGGGAAAAAACCCAAAAACTGGCGTTAAGTACGAGGAAGAGGTTGCAAGAGAGCAAAATGCAGGAATAGAAAAAGATTATCTAGTGCTCAGCTTCTCACCCTTTCCAATCTCCGTGACTTCTACCTTTCGGCTGATTTTACACACAGATGTCTCCGGGCGCATGGAAAACACAATTGCTTCAAAAACAATCACGGGTAGAAGGTCTACCCTTCTTTCGGTAGTGAAGGCACAATCCAGGGGCAACGTCTCCCAGACAGTCAACAAAAGGAGCCCATCACAAGGACTTCCACCTTCTTGATTCGCCCTCCCTACCTTCTTGCTACGAACCTCCTAGTTCCTTGAGCCCACCGTCCCTTTTACAAAGTCGGTGGGAGCTCCGGGTGGTCCCGTCTTTCTGGCCAAATCCTCACCTCGCCATTTTCTCGGGCCGTTGGGGGCTTCCTAAGTCCATCTCCTGGACGGACGTCATCTAACGATGATCGCTCAAAGAAGTCCATCTCACGGAGATTTGCTCCTTCGGGCAATTCGAGTCGCTCCGTTCAAGCAACTTTCCACCAGTCAGGAATTGTTGAGGTTATTGCAAATCCCCCAAAACATCCCACCTGCCTTAGAAACATCCACTTGTGTCCTCCTGAGGTCATAGGGGCGTTCAGCTAGCTTGGGGGTCGGCAACCTTAAACACACAAAAAAAGCCACAAAGGTCCAAGACAGAAGGCCTCCATTCAATTCTGGAGCTGACCAGAAGTCTGGCTCCCCCACCATAGATTCTCCTCCAAAGTGCAGCATCCTTTTTCCCTCTACCTGTCCTAACCGAAAGCCCTATCAAATTGACTGGCGACAGAGAGCTGCAGCAGTAGGATGCAAGAGCCACATGTGGCTCCGTTGCTGACCCCCGAGCTAGCTAGATTCGATGGGAGGTTTACTGCTCCAATAGCGCAAAGCATTAAAAAGGAAGACATACAACTATTGCTGTGGTTTTTCAAGAGCCAGGATTGAGGGGGGGGGATAGGTGGCCTATTGCTTTTGGGGTGCTGGAGGAAGTCCGAGGATTTTAAAATATTCGATACAAACCGCCCCTCCCCTCCCTCCGAGCGAGTCTCTGTGAGCTCTTGCTTTGAAAATTCACGGGTGGGGAAAGCACCTTGGTGGGATCTGGGCAGCCTCTCTTTGCTTTAGAAGTCAGAGAAGAATTCCTGAGGCCCCAAGTGAATTATAAAAGGCGTCACATCAAGTGGTTGGCAGTAAGGACTGTCAATGAAACAGCCACCTACAGCACAGGGAAGAGCAGAGGCAAGACAGGGGGAGAAAGAAGAAGAAAGAAAGGTTAATTTTATTTTCAAAAAAACAACAACGGGACAGCGCTCCTTCAATTTCTCTGCTCTTTCCAGCTGTGAGTGGAGTTTCCATTGCAACAGGGTGCGTGGGAAATGAAGTTCTAAGGTAAAAAGGTTCCCCTCGGCCATCTGTGCCAGTCGTTCCCGACTCTAGGGGACGGCGCTCATCTCCCTTTCAAAGCCCAAGAGCCAGCGCTGTCCGAAGACGTCTCCGTGGTCATGTGGCCGGCATGACTCAACGCCCGAAGGTGCACGCAGCACCGTTCCCTTCCCACCAAAGGTGGCGCCTATTTTCCTACTTGCATGTTTTACCTGCTTTCGAACTGCTAGGTTGGCAGGAGCTGGGACAAGACACGGGAGCTCCCTCCGTTACGCGGCGCTCGGGATTCGAACCGCCGACCTTTTCTGATCGACAAGCTCAGCGTCTTAGCCTCTGAGCCACCGGATCCCTAATAGCCACTTCCAAAAATGCCCTCCCCCCGCCCTCTTTCCTTTCTAGGCAAAGATTGTTCTGGATTTCAAACACACACACACAAACACACACAAAGCACAACTAAGGTAACCGAGGAGTGGGTTTGTTGCCACCCCCCCCTCCAGTAAAGCAGAGAAATGTAAAATATGCAGCAAGAGGGCAAAAAAGTTACGATGTGGTTAGTAAACTCCCAACATGACCAAATAAATAAATAAATAAATAAATAAATGGGAAGGGGGGGGGGATAAACGGGGGGGAAATGACTTCATATCAATTATTGAAAACGACGGCCATTGCGTTGGAAAAAGCAGAGCGTTCGTGACAGCCGCCGGCTGCCCAGAAGAGGGCCACTCTAGGAAGCGAATCCTCCAGGACTTTATGCTTTTATAAAAGGTGGGCGGGAAGAATTTGGTGGCCTGGGCAGAATGGCCAACCCCTTCCGGGAATTGATCCGGCCGCCAATTGCAGGGAACGAATTGATCTGGGGATCCTCCTGATCGATCGCCGTGCTTTTCCAAGCCCCCACGATGGCGCCTTTTCATCCATAGGCCAGCAGGGCAGTCCGTGTTTTAACCAAGGCTGGAAAAGACAACGATACCCCGAGGAGGGTTCGGGGCCTCTACCCACCCCGTCTTCCACTGCCCCCCCCCCCACTTTGGAAGGAAGAAAACAGAAGGTTTCCCAGGTTGGATTAAAGCATCACCACCCTGAACGGCAAGCGAGAAGGAACTACACCATCAAGGACGAGGACAATAAATGAAGGAGCACATTCCGAAAAGCACAAGGGCAGCCTGGGCTGCGTCTTCCTTTCTCTCCTTTCCAAAACCCGCTGTGGTTCTTTTCTTTCGGCTCCGAGGTTCTCTGTCGGCACGGGACCTCGACTCGCGCCCAGGACAGACCCGTTCCTCTCCTCTCCATCCATTCCCCCCCCCGCTCCCCGTTTTCCCGCCACGCCACTCAGAAAGTCTGTCCATCACATCCTCGGAGAGTTAACGTGCTTCGAAAGGGGAAGAACCGCAGGCGGGCGACTTTTGAAAAGAGCAACGGGTCGCTTGCGTCGAGCGGGGAGGTGATGCCTTAATCAACCAATCGTCCCTTTCCTCGTTCACGGCCCCTAATTTCGGGAGGGGGCTCCCCGAGGACGGCGGGCGACCCCTCGGCACAGCCCCGGGAAGAAGGTAAACGACGTGGCCGCAGGGGTGTCCCGCCGCGTGAACGACGAGCATTTTTGGGGGGGTACGGAAATTCAAGGAGGAGGCACGATACCGGCCTATGGCTGAAACACTGAACTATTCACAGCAGTGCTGGACGAGACCAGACAATTAAAATAGCGAGTTTTTTTTTTCATGGGGGCTGTTGCTGCTTCAGATTCTGAGAATTGAGTAAGGCTGCCGAGAAGAGGAACCATCGTGATTTGTAATTTTTAAGCCCTGGTGGATGGGGAGAAACGCATCGACGGGCTATTCGGAAGAGGCCACAAGAACTGTTGTTTTGATCTACTCGAGGTGGGTTTCTTTTAACAGCTTTGGAACGAAAAGTTTTAGTTTTCCTTTTTTTAATCCCTGCGTCACACGATACCAGCTAATAGTCTGGAGGCGTCTTTGATCTCCACCACTGGTTTCCCCAAATATTCTCTGGCTGGCTTAGCGCAAAGCAGCTTTCGTAAAAATCCGGGAACGAATGAAGCCTCGACGAATTCCAACTCCTTTTTTGGTTCCAAATCAAAATAAATCAGAATGGAAAAGGGGCGGGGGGGGACGACAACCCTGCTACTTGAGAGAATCCAACGTATAAACTCCCGATTCCCAGGGACTTACAGTAGGAGAAAGCCACAGGTGCAGATGGCCAGGGGCAAGAACACAGGTAGGCAGTCCTACTTTTAGCAGTAGCACTTAAGACTTTTACGCCGCTTCGCAGTGCTTTTTCAGCCCTCTCTAAGCGGTTGACAGCCCGACGATCAACCACCTGGGTCCTCGTTCGACCCACTTCTGAAGGACGGGAGGCTGAGTCAACCTGGAGAGATTCAAACTGCCAAATGGCAGGCAGCCGGCAGTCAGCAGAAGGAGCCTGCAGTACCGCCCTCTAACCAGGGGTGGTAATATTCCCTTACTTTCCCTACCGGTTCGCAAAGGTGATGCCCTTTGATCGTGCGCGTGGTTTGCACACAAGTGTGTGCCTTGAAAACGTGCCTAAATAGGCCGGCACAGAGACGGGGCGAGCCCACCCACAAGTTCAATTCTCACTACCGGTTCACTGGCTGAATACCACCTCTGACTCTTAACTCCTGCGCCACGGTGGTGCATATCCCAAATAGGTGCATAGAAAGCCATGGAAGATAATTCGTGATTTGGAGGCCGGTGTCCTGGGAGAAGCCTCCATAAAGACCTCACGCCTTGCTAACTCTAAGCCAAACTTCCATGATTATGAAACTAACCCTGTAGCTGTCTCTTTCGCTTCAGGAATAGTAATTTAATAGTAATTGAGTAATTTAACACCATAAAAAGAATCCCGAATTAAAAACGCAACTGCATCCCATAATCCTAAAATTGTAAAATTTGGGCTTGGTATTAGGAAGAGAGAAAAAAAAACCTTCTCTATTACAACAAAAACTGGTTTTATTTTGCGATCAGTTTTTTTTTTTTAATCGTCTATACATCCTTCACAATTTTCAAGGTTTTACATAATTCGGAATCCCGTTCAGTTAAAAACAAAGCATCTAAAGATTCTTCCCTATCACAGAAGGTTGAGATATATATATATATAGATATATATATATGTATATATATAAGTTATTTTGGAGGTGAAGGGGAAGAAAAAAAAATGAGGTAACCATTTTCACAGACTATAGTTTCGTGTATGCTTTTTTTTTTTCCTTCTTCAAGTTTTTAAGAGAGAACTAAGTTTGCATGTTGTTAAAATAAAATAAAACTTAAAAAAACAAAGTTGGAAAAAGATGGATTTTTTTTTTTTACAAATGCTTTTTGCTCAAGTGTGTTGCGTTTTCCAAGAAAACCAGGATTAATAAGTAGGTAGGTAGGTAGGCTAGCTGTGTGTCCTGTTATCTCATTTCCTTCTAACATCCTGTCTTGGGTTTATGGAAGCCGGTCAAGAGAGAGCTGGAGCCAGCCGAAGGCTAAAAGAACGAATAATGGGGCATTGGAAAAGTTGGAAATTTCATAACTGGCAACAGGAACATTCTCTTGGGCAGACCTACGGAAGGAAGAAACCGGAAAAAACTTGGATAAATCTAAGTATCCGAAAAAGGTAAGCTTGGAGGAGGAGGAGAAAAGCAAATGGGAGTTGGTCTCCTAATTCAACCGAACATCAAAAGACAGATGTGTCTATATGGGTCAAAGTGAGTTTCCTCCATCAGCATTCCCAAAAACCAAAGAGGCCCATTCCTTCCCAACGGAGACTTTTCGTCAGGAAAGGGATCTACGGAGCTATTTATTTCAAGAACTCGGCACGTCCCACCAAGTCTGTGTTGCGATCTGCCGGCGGCCTGCGGAGCTGGCGGCAGAGTCAGAGACAGCGAGGAGGGTTGGGGAGGAACCTGGGCCAGTCCTGGAGTCGGAGGCAGAGAGGGGGCCAGGGCCGTCTGACAGTTCTCAGCTGCCTTCAGAGTCAGACATCAGTGAGGCAGAAGAACAGCGGGAGCCGGTTCCAACTGTGTGCATGTGCAGAGCTTCCAGAAGGCAAGAACAGTTAAGACAAAAAAGGGGCGACTTGGGAGTAAGGCTTGGAGATGATTGGCCCCTCCCGTAACACATAAAAGAGGAGCAAATGGACGTGAGCCTTTGCGGGAAGCAACTTTGTTCATTCTGGTCGGTTCCAACTCTGAGAAGCTCCGTTTTGACTCTGTGCTCCGTTTGGCCTTGCAAAACTAGTTGGCCATGAGGTGTCTGGCAGCGTTTCAAGGGAGATAAAGGTGGGTGCTTATCAGCCTTAACCTGAAAGACTTTGGCAGACTTCTGTTGGACTTTTCACAGAACCATTATGGGCTGCGAACGACCATAATTCACAGCCGTTTAAATATAAACTTTTGGGCTTTTGGGACTGAGCGTGTGATTTTTTTTTAAACTGTCTCAGGAAACCTAGGTCAGAACAGGTGGAATCCTGCGCTGCGGACAAGCAAACCCATACACCACAGCCCGACGTCCAACCCAAAGTGGCCAATTGTTTCCTAGAGAAGGGGGGACCGGGGAGGGGGGGGAGGGCAGGGTATTTTGAAGGTCTTTCTTGGCCTAGATTTTTTTTGTTTAAAATTCTTGTGGCCTCACGCGCATCTTTGGGAGATGCTCGGGTTTGGTTTTAAGTACCAAAACGAGGATGCTTCCCTATCGGATGATCTCTCGGAATCGTTTCACCTCCCCCGCTAACGTATCTGGGTTTTTTTTTTTTTTTAGAAATCAAAAAGCAGCAACAGCGGGTTTTCCAAAACCACCAACATGGTCAAGAGTGAATTATTATCATCATTTTTTTCCCCGACATGCAAACAGCTTCACGCAGGCAGAGAAGAGAGAAGAGGAATGGGAGGGGTTTTTTTTGGCAAAATCAGGAGCAGCCCCCCCTGGCCCCAAAACTCAGCACCACAACCAAGCGACCAAAGGACAGAAACAAAACCAACGAAGGGACCCGTGAGAAATGTTTATGCAGAAAAGGAGGGCAGCTTCTCTCGGCGTAAGCCTGTTGGAGTCAGTCAGGGACCGCTTGAGTCAGCAGGGGCGAGGAAGTAGGAGAGGGAAACAGTTGAATGTCAGCCTCCCGCCCCCCCATCCCCCAAAGTTGGACTTCTGGCCGTTTTGAGGGGTTTTATTTCCTGATCTTGCACAAGTTGGGGACACCCCAAACTCCTGAGGCTTGAAGGCATAGCTGGAGGAGGGACAGTGTTGTCCGAAGACGCCTCCGTGGTCGTGTGGCCGACGTGACTCAACGCCGCAGGAGCATGGAACGCTGTTCCCTTCCCCACCAAAGGTGGTGTCTATTTTTCTACTTGCATTCGAACTGCTAGGTTGGCAGAAGATGGGACAAGTCACGGGAGCTCCCTCCGTTATGTGGCGCTGGGGATTCGAACTGCCGATCTTTCTGATCGAAAAGCTCGGCATCTTAATCCACTGAGCCACCGCTGTACTGTACAATGTATAGCACTATACAGTCCCGTTATTTTCAGCTTCTTCCCAAGGCACGGAGGAAGAATAGCTGGCCAGTCAAGGGAAAATTCTCAACAGCTAGCAAAGTCCTTGGAGTAAAACTTCCTCCCAAGTCCATACCTTCACTGGCTCAATATATTTTATCAATAGCAATAGGGCTTAAGACAAGGGGGTGTCAAACTGGATTTCTTCGCGGGCCGGATCTGCATTGGAGTTTTCCTCCGTGGGGGAGGGGAGAGACGGGACGGATGGCAGATGGGATGGATGTCTCCTTGCAGCACTCTGCCAGCCAAAACAATGCTCGGTGCTGCAGGAGGCCGCCCAGGCCAAAGATGGGGTGTGTGTGGGGGCACTTACAGCCCCCCAGTGCCCCATTTTTGCCAGCAGAGGTATTGCGGGCTGGTCCTTTGCTATTTCCAGGCTGGCCCAGCGGGTGAGATCTAAGTACCCCGCGGGCTGCCCGTGGGCCAGATCGAGTTTTGCAGTGTTTATTTCTTCCTGAGGGAAGTTGGCAAGATTAGAGCCATATATCCAGCCCGGGACAACTGGGCAATGGGACCAGTTTGCTATAGAATTTGGAGTTTAAGGTTCGTGGGGTACAAAGCTGCCCCTCCCCACGCTAAGGAGCTCCACTGGCAACCTGCGGAGCTGCCAGCAGAGTCAGACAGTGAGAAGGTTGGGGAGGAACATGGGCCAGTCTTGGGAAGGCTCGGATGGGGGCTTTGCATCCGAGGCAGAGAGGGGGCCAGGGCCATCTGACCGTTACATGCTGCCTCCGGAGTCTGACATCAGTGAGGCAGAAGAACAGTGGGAGCCTGTTCCCAGCGTGCGCATGCACAGAGCTGCCCGAAGGCAAGAGTAGTTAAGGCAAAAAGGACCCCTCGGGAGTAAGGCTTGGAGCTGATTGGCCCCTCCCATAAGGCATATAAAAGAGGGGCAAACGGACCAGGGTCTTTGCAGGAAGCAATTAGTTCGTTTTGTTCGGTTCAAACTCTGAGAAACTCCGTTTGACTCTGTGCTCTATTTGGCCTTGCGAAACTAATTAGCAATTAGGTCTCTGGCAGCGTTTCAAGGGAGATAAAGGGAGATATTATCCTGAAAGACCGCGACAACTCGAGCAGACTTCTGTCGGACTCTTCACCGACTGGTTTGTGAAACATTACGGGCTGTGAATGACCATAATTCACAGCCGTTTAAATAAAAGAGGAGTTTGGGGACTAAGATTGTGATTTATGCTTCCTCGGGAAGACTAAGTCAGAACACTCTCGTCCAAGAAGAGGGAGATTCAAAGCTCTGCCTCCAGAAGAATCCGGCAACACCGTCGCGCTCCCGCGCACCCGTCTGGCACAATCCCTCGCAAAAGGGCCAGGAAATCATGCAGAGACACGGACGGGGAAGCTCCCGGTCTCCCGCCGACCCACCAAAGCGTCCAGCTACTCAATGCAAGGCAGAGAGCGGCGGCCATGGCTGACTCCAAAGGCGTTTTTCTACCCTTTGCTGCATAAAACTACATTCAAAGTCATCAAAGAGCCAATTCTTTTTGGTTAGTGTGCTTGTTTTCTTTCCCCTCCCCCTCCCCCCCGAATTATTCAAAGTCAGGATTTGTTTTTTTAAAAAAATCAAGGGTTGCACTCGAAGAGGCGTTGAGGTTGGGGAGCAGAGCGTAGACCTTAGCACTGGGATGGCGAACCTACGGCACGCGTGCCAGAGGGGGCACGCGCGTCGTTGCCAGCTGGTCTTTGAGGGCGCCAGAGCACCACTAAAAGGCATGAAAAGGCAAAACAGCCCAAAAACCAGGCATGCGCGTCCTGCCGTTGTTCCGGAAACCCGAAGACAAGCTGGCTGGCATGCACATGCACGGCGGTCAGCTGGTCTTCCAAGCTTACGGCGCTCCAGTGCGCATGCATGGGCTTTCTGGTTTGGCCACTCAATGCCGAAAAGTGTTGCTATCCTTTGTCTTAGCAGCATCTGTGGGGAGCAAGGTTTTCCTTCCCCTGGCTTGGGGAAGGAAAAATGACGGGGAGGGGCAGGAGAGGGGCATCCTGGTCATTGCCACGGGTGGGTTTTCCAAGAATTCTGGAGTTAGGACAGGGAGCCCTCGACTTACAACGACCCATTTAGTGACTGTTCAAAGTGACGTCCCTGGAAACAGGGGCTTACAGCCATTGTTTTCAGACTTGTGGCCATTTTTCACCCCACGGTCACCTGATCAAAAATCAGCTGCTTGGCAACCGATTCAGAGTCGTGATGGTCGTAGGGTCACTTCTGACAAGCCACGGGGGAGGCCAGGTTCACCTCGCAAGCGCACCGTTGACTCGATTCGCTTAACAACGGTGACAAGCCCGGGGCCGTCAAAGGGGGTGGGGCAGAATTCACTCAAACAACCGTATCACGTAGCGAGAGAAATTTGGGGGCTCCGTCGTGGCCATAAGTCCGAGGTGGAGGGGAGTTCTTAAGAGAATTCTGAGTTAGAAGGATTGGCGCCTACCAGTTTAAACCCTGGTGGGCTGACTCTTCAAACAAGAGCAAAGTTCGTTAAAAGTGTCTTGTAGTGGAAAATCTGGGGCTCTGGACCCCGCGGGATTAGGCCGAGCGCCAACTAACAGCTCCTCCCTCTCCTTCCTGGGGGTGGCGGTGTCACAATATGGGCAGCCTACAGTATCTCGGGACCTGGCCCCAAGAGCTGACCCTGCCCTTTGCAAGCCAGGAAAGAGGACCACGGAGGGGAGGCGGGAGAGAAGCCACCTGTTGTGGCCTGTCGGCCACCAGCCCCTCCAGGAGCCAAATCAGAGCAAGAGGAGGCGTGGGGGGGGGGGGGGCGTGTCAGGGTCAGCATCAGGGCAACCTGGCAGCTCCGAGGGGGGAAAAGGGAATGGAGCTGGCCGAGAGAAATAGCTAGAGGCAGAGCCTGGGCCTTCCGTCAGCCCTCCGATGGAGGGTCTGGAGGTGGTTGATGAGGAATAGGAGGAACAGCTGAGTCCAGTGCCTGACGCACGGATGCGCAGAAGGCAGAGAGGAGAGGAGAGAAGTGGAAATCTATGAGCCGGTCCTCGGGACGGGAAGAGTCACGGCTGCTAGGGAGGCCCCACCCTAGCTCTGGGGATAAAAGGCAAGGTGGCAGAAATGAATAGATGTGGCAAAGGAGAGGAGAACAGTGGAAATCTATGAGCCGGTCCTCGGGACGGAAAAGCTACCACTGCTAGGGAGGCCCCACCCATTCATCTTCCAGACGGACAGATTTGTTAGCCTAAGAGAGAAACCTCTTTGCTGGGGCTGCCAGCGCTCCTAATGAAGCCATCTTTTGAGTGAACTTCCGAGGGTTTCTCGTGTTCGGAGAGGTAGACGACTCGGAGCTAGGAGGAAGATTTGGCCCTTTGAGCAGCTTTGAATGGAGCACAAGATGGCCGTTCAGGAAGGGGACAGTCCTATCGGTTCTGGCGCGGGGGGGGACGGGACGAAGGCGCAGGCAGTTAGGGCAAGCAGCTCTTTCGCGGACGGGCAGAAGCAAGCCAGGAGGAACAAGACACAGCGAGAAGAGCAGCTTGGCTGATGGCCGTCCACAGAGGACCCTAATTTTCCTCCCCCACACCCCCCAAAAAAAATCCGGCCTGAGAATGGGGAGCTACACATAGACAAGAAAAAGGGAAGTACATACCGTAAGCTGGCGCAGCGGCAGCTGCCGCGTTATATCCGTACGGTGCTGCGTACCCTGCAAGGGAAGCAGACAAAAGACACGGTGACAGGTCCTCCCAGGTGGGCATGGAGGGCAACAGGGGCGTGGCAGAGATGCCCGCCGGTCATATTTTAGGACGCTAGCAGCATCCTGCAGTCATCTAAGCCAACTTTCAACCAGCAAACAGGAGAATGCATGTAACTGGTTTGGGAAGGGTGCATCTTATAGGGTAATGTGATTTATGACACAGACTGAGGGAAGGTAAGGAACGGGTCACGTTCAGAGATAAATCAAACGAAGCAGAGGCTTGACTGCGAACAGATCTTGCCTAATGGCGCTCCTAATAAATGGCTGGTTTTTTATTGAAAACTTGACTCGATAATCATGATTCAATTAGGGCATTTTTAGGAAATCCGACAGATTTCCACATCACCCTGTAAGACGCACCCCTCCCAAACTGGCTGCAGTAACCTGACATCCGACCCCAGCCGACAGTATGCGTGGAATGCACTCCCTCCCCCTCATCCTGTCCCCAAGACAACACTGAGAGCTGACAGCGTGATTCATTGAACGAACACAAGGGTTGAAAAATCGGGTCCGGTCACGTGACAACTCGCTGAAATGACTATACTGTTTAGCAACTGAAACCCCAGTCCTAATTGGCATCATAAGTCCAAGGACTACCAGTAGTAAGTCTCCGTTAGATGGAAGTATATAGCCGGAGCCTCCCAACTTGGCAACTTTTAAGTTTTGGGGACATCAAACTCCCAGAATTTAAGGGTCTTTTGCAAAATATCTGCTCTTTGCAATTATGGTGACATGCAGATAACCATCCACAGGGTGGATAAAAATTGATTATTATTATTATTATTAATGGTCAGCCATGGTAGGGCTTGTTGTCCTCCTCTTACAACCCCAGGACAACCCGGGCTGGTTCTACCTGGTGCCAGGTAACTGGTGGCTGCTGCCGCTGCCCCGACAAACGCCCCCCGCATGGGGGACCCTCGTCCTCTTCCTCGCGCCGCCGCAGACATGGCTGTGTTTACGATCCCTCCTTTGGTCTGTGGGAGAGAGGCGGAGAAGGATGAAGCCCAACAAAATAGCATCACAGCTGCTGTTGACTCCCTTCCTTTTCGTTTGGTCATCTTCCAAGTGGGAGGATTCTGGTCCTGGGGAAGGTCAGGACCGACTGAAGGAGGGAAGCAGGTCAGAAGGATGAGACTTTTTCAAGAGCAGAGAAAAACAGCTATTTGGTGGCCAAGTTAAGTGAAGTTAAGGACCATGGTGTAGGTTCCTTCCACACCACATCTGCACATCGCGTTCTCTTCCCCATGAAGCTGTCGCGAAGGGCCCCCAGTTGGTCCTCTCTGGCTCTGTTCAAACCCTTTCCTCAATCCCCTCCCTGGCTGGATCGACCGTATTTTTCGGCGTATAAGACGCACCAAGATTTTGAAGACACAAATTTTACAAAAAGGTTTTCGCACTCTGCAGACCTCCCCAAAAACGGCCTGTTTTTCATTTAAAAAAAAGGGGGGGGGGGGGAATGCATAACCTTTAGGCTTGTAGAGTGCTCCTGGGGGCTGCAGGGGGCAAAAACGAGCAAACAAATGGCCCGTTTTTTGCTAAAATAGTCTCATTTTTTGGCCCCCAAAAAGGCCCAAAGATGCTATATTCAGTGTATAAGATGCACCCAGATTTTTGTTTTTTAATAGTAGTAATACAATACAATACAATACAATACAATAGCAGAGTTGGAAGGGACCTTGTAGGTCTTCTAGTCCAACCCCCTGCGTGGGCAGGAACCTTATACCATTTCAGACAAATGGCTATCTAACATCTTCTTAAAGACTTCCAGGGTTGGGGCATTCACAACTTCTGGAGGCAAGCTGTTCCAGAGGTTAATTGTTCTAACTGTCAGGAAATTTCTCCTTAGTTCTAAGTTGCTTCTCTCCTTGATTAGTTTCCACCCATTGCTTCTTGTCCTGCCCCCAGGTGCTTTGGAGAACAGCTTGGCTCCCTCTTCTTTGGGGCAGCCCCTGAGATATTGGAAGACTGCTATCATGTCTCCCCTGGTCCTTCTTTCCATCAGACCTACCCAGTTCCTGCAACCGTTCTTCATATATTTGAGCCTCCAGTCCCCTCACCTTCTTGGTTGCTCTTCTCTGCACTCTTTCTAGAGTCTCCACATCTTTTCTACATCGTGGCGACCAAAACTGGATGCCGTATTCCAAGTGTGGCCTTACCAAGGCACTATACAGTGGCATTAACACTTCACGTGATCTGGATTCTATCCCTCTGTTTATGCAGCCTAGAACTGTGTTGGCTTTTTTGGCAGCTGCTGCACACTGCTGGCTCCTATTTAAATGGTTGTCCACTAGGACTCCAAGATCCCTTTCACAGTAGTGTCTGGGATACTATTGGTGTGTTTACTAGCAATGTTTCTTGAGCTGCGCATTCCGCTGCACAACTTTTCTGTCCCTCAACGGAGATATCCCTCAACACACACGCTACAGTTTACAGACTGTTAGGATATTCAGCCTTATATTGGGTTGACAATATATATGAGCCTATGTTCTTAAGGAGTTATGTAGCTTTAAGAATTGCATTTGAATTCTGATTGGCTGAGCTCTACCATAAAGGAAGCTCAGAATCCCTGTTCGTTCCCTGTTCGATTCCTTGTGATTCCTGTGTTTCCTGATTGCCGTTGAAGAAGAAGGAGGAGGAATTGTTTTGCATCACTGTGAGATAACTCTGTGTTTGGTGTTGGATTGTTATTTGTTTGAGAAGTTAGTCGGAAGAAGCATTTTAGTTGCTACAAAGTAAAGACTATTTATTTTCTTACTATCACTGTTTTAGAGTTTGTTTGTGGCACAGTCACTCACGCACTCGTGACATCCCGACTGGACTACTGTAACGCTCTCTACATGGGGCTCCCCTTGAGGTGCACCCGAAGAATGCAGCTTGTCCAGAATGCAGCCGCGCGGGCAGTTATGGGAACCTCCAGGTTCTCCCATGTAACACCACTCCTGCACGAGCTGCATTGGCTGCCTGTCGTCTTTCGGGTGCGCTTCAAGGTGTTGGTTATCATCTTCAAAGCGCTCCATGGCACGGGACCTAGCTATCTGCGGGATCGCATCCTGCCCCATACATCCCTGTGGCCGACTCGCTCTCACAGAGAGAGACTTCTCCGGGTGCCGTCCACTAGGCTATGCCAGCGGGCGACGCCCAGGGGAAGGGCCTTCTCTGTGGTGGGCCCGACCCTCTGGAACGACCTTCCCCCTGAAATTAGAACAACCACGGACCTCCGCTCCTTCCGTCAAAAACTAAAAACACATTTCTTCTGCTTGGCCGGCCTGGGGTAATTGAACTGTTTTTTTAGGGTTTTTAGGGGTTTAGTTTTAGTTTGGGATTTTAGCGCAGGATTTTAGTTTAATTCATTTTAATATTGTATTATGTTTGTGGTTTTATGCATGTATTTTTAAATTCCCTGTGCACCGCCTCGAGTTTCTTCGGGGAGAGAGAGCGGTTTATAAATTATAATAATTATTAAATTATAATAATTATAACAATGTTGTTGTTGTTGTTGTTATTGTTATTATTGTTGTTATTATTATTATAGCAATGTATCTCTTTACTGTCCGGTGAATTACACTATTCCACATTTATTTTGCTAACACTGGTTAAGGGACCAGAGTTGTAACACTGGTTCTGAACCCAGAGTAGCTAACATTGGTTACGGGCCCAGTGTTCTAACATTGGTTACGGGCCCAGTGTTCTAACATTGGTTACGGGCCCAGTGTTCTAACATTGGTTATGGGCCCAGTGTTCTAACATTGGTTATGGGCCCAGGCTACGCAGTGCAATGCCGGTTACAGTCATAGAGGAGTTGTAAAACACAACAAACTACTCTGGTGAAGATGGCACATGCCCAAGCTCCGAATTTGTCGTTGGTCACCCGGCTGGATGGCACAAACTATGTTTCCTGGTCCAGGAAGTGCAGCCTGCTATTGCGTAGAGAAGGGCTATGGGAAGCGTGTGCAGGACTCGGGACCCTCTGACGCAGCCCCCTCCCCTCTCACCTGTGGGAGAATCTTTTTCTTCTTATTGGCAGCCGCGTTGGGCCCAGAGAAGAGTTTCTCCAGAGCCGCCAAGGCGGCGCTAGCCTTGGCTACTTTCTTGTTGGGGCCAGCCCCTCGGAACCTCTGCCCGTCGACTTCTACCTGGAAGCGAGATTGGCAATGGGTACCCTGGCTGGGCAGTCACATCGCGTGCCGCTGCCCCCCCCGCCCCCCAGAGGAAGTCCCAAGCCTGGTGGGAACCCTCCCTCCTCACCTCCATCACAAACCGCTTGTCGTGGCTTCCGCCCGTCTCGGAGATGAGCTCGTACTTCAGGCCTCGCCGCTTCTCGTTGAGCTCCATCACCGGATTCTTGCCGCTGGCTGTGAGGATGGGACCCTGAGTTCGGACCTAGGAGAAGCGGGGGGGGGGGGAGAGGGGAGTTGAGTGGAGGGCCAGGGGCCACCGGGGGCCTCGGTTTCATCCCGTGCAACGTCTGGTGAGAAGGAGTGATCTCTTCTCCCACAATTGGCGGGAATCAGAAGGGACATAGGTAAGTAAATAGATATGTTGGTAGGTAGGTAGATGGGTGGGTGGATAGATAGACAGACAGATGATAGATAGATAGATAGATAGATAGATAGATAGATAGATAGATAGATAGATAGATAGATAGATAGATAGATAGATAGATAGATAGATAGATAGATAGATAGATGTAGAGATAGATGGATGGATGGATGGATGGATGGATGGATGAGTAGGTAGAAAGATAGATAAGATTAGATTAGATTAGAATAAGAGAAATATATAGAGGGGGGAGACACACACAGAGACAGAGATAGGGATGGATAGACAGAGATAGGATAGATAGATAGATAGATAGATAGATAGATAGATAGATAGATAGATAGATAGACAGACAGACAGACAGACAGACAGACAGACAGACAGACGTAGGTAGGTAGAAAGATAGATTAGAGAGAGAGATGGATGGGTAGGTAGAAAGAGATAAGATAGATGATAGAAAGAGAGAGAGAGAGATAATGGATAGATAAATAGATAGATAGATAGATAGATAGATAGATAGATAGATAGATAGATAGATAGATAGATAGATAGATAGATAGATAGACAGACAGACAGACAGACAGACAGACAGACAGACAGACAGACAGACAGACAGACATAGATGATAGATAGATGTAGGTAGGTAGGTAAGTAGGTAGGTAGCTAGAAAGATAGATGAGAGAGAGAAAGAGAGAGATGGATGGGTAGGTAGGTAGAAAGAGATAAGATAGATGGTATAGATAGATAGATGGATGGATGGATGGATGGATGGATGGATGGATGGATGGATGGATGGACGGACGTAGGTAGGTAGAAAGATAGATATGAGAGAGAGATGCATGGGTAGGTAGAAAGAGATAAGATAGATGATAGAAAGAGAGATAATGAATGGATAGATAAATAGATAAGATGATAGACAGACAGACAGACAGACAGACAGACAGACGATAATAGATGTAGGTAGGTAGGAAAGTAGGTAGGTAGGTAGAAAGATAGATGAGAGAGAGAGAAAGAGAGAGTTGGATGGGTAGGTAGGTAGAAAGAGATAAGAGATGGTATAGATAGATAGACAGACAGACAGACAGACGTAGGTAGGTAGAAAGATAGATGAGTGATGGATGGGTAGGTAGAAAGAGATAAGATAGATGATAGAAAGAGAGAGAGAGAGATAATGAATGGATAGATAAATAGATGGATAATAGATAGACAGACAGAAAGACAGACAGACAGACAGACAGACATAGATGATAGATAGATGTAGGTAGGTAGGTAGAAAGATAGATGAAAGAGAGAGAAAGAAAGAGATGGATGGGTAGGTAGGTAGAAAGAGATAAGATAGATGGGATAGATGGGATAGATAGATAGATGATAGATAGATAGATAGATAGATAGATAGATAGATAGATAGATAGATAGATAGATAGATAGATAGATAGATAGATAGATAGATAGATAGATAGATAGATAGAGGGGGAGAGAGAGGAGAGATATGGTAATAATTTAAAGGAATGAAATATGGATAGAGGGAAGAGTCAGAGAGAAGCAGAGAGAGGAGGAGAGATATTGGAAGACTGCTATCATGTCTCCCCTAGTCCTTCTCTATGTTAGAACACATGGCAGAGTTGGAAAAGGACCTTGGAGGTGTTCTAGTCCAACCCCCTGCTCAGGCAGGACAGCCTCTACCATTCCAGACAAATGGTTGTCCAACCTCTTCTTTAAAACTTTAGAACATAGCAGAACAGAGTAACAGAGTTGGAAGGCACCTTGGAGGTCTTCTAGCCCAACCCCCTGCTTTCACAGAAAACCCTACACCACATCAGACCAATGGCTATCCAACATCTTCTTTAAAACGTCCAGTGTTGGAGCATTCACAACTTCTGGAGGCAAGCTGTTCCACTGGCTAATTGTTCTAACTGTCAGGAAATTCCTCCTCAGTTCTAAGTTGCTTCTCTCCTTGATGAGTTTCCACCCGTTGCTTCTTGTTCTGCCCTCTGGTGCTTTGGAGAACAGCTTGGCTCCCTCTTCTTTGGGGCAACCCCTGAGATATTGGAAGGCTGCCATCCTGTCTCCCTGCATAATTCGGCATCTCCCCGCCTCCTCCTCCTCCTTCTGCCTGGGCCAGAAATACTCCAGGCCAAAGTCTCCAGTTACTCCGAGGCGCCTGCTCCGGAGCTGAACGAGGGGAAGATCACGTAACTGTCCGGGTGTCTCAGGGACAGCGTCCCTGGACCCACAGGAACCGTCGCAGGCAGAGTCTAGGGTGGATGAAATCATTTGGGTCCTAGTTAGCCCCAGCTCCAGCTTATTTCTTCTTCTTATTATTAGTTTTTTGAAACAGACAAAGGGAGAAAAGTTTGGGAGCACAAAAGAGCCCCCTGCCTGGAGTATCAGCCTTGGGGGGAGGGCTTTGCACGGGGGGGGGGGAGGGGGGGGGAGAAGGAAAACCAAACAAAAGACACAGTTGTGAGTTTAGATGGTTGGTGCCTCAAGGGGCACAATGGTGTTGCTGGGCTTTCTCTCCTGACCCAGAACTTGGCAGGTCACCCTCTGTTTTAAAAAAGGGGAAACTTTTCGATCTCGTAAGAGAATAAACAAGAAATGAAAAGAGAGAGGCAGAGAGGAAGGAAGGAGAGGAGAATGAGAGGGAGGGAGGAAATGAGAACAAGAGGAAGGAAGGAAGGAAGGAAGGAAGGAAGGAAGGAAGGAAGGAAGGAAGGAGTTGAGAATGAGAGGAAGGAAGGAGATGAGAATGAGAGGAAAGAAGGAAGGAGATAAGAATGAGAGGAAGAAAGGAAGGAGTTGAGAATGAGAGGAAGGAAGGAAGGAGATGAGAATGAGAGGAAGGAAGGAGATAAGAATGAGAGGAAGAAAGGAAGGAGTTGAGAATGAGAGGAAGGAAGGAAGGAGATGAGAATGAGAGGAAGGAAGGAAGGAGATGAGAATGAGAGGAAGGAAGGAAGGAGATGAGAATGAGAGGGAGGAAGGAAGGAGATGAGAATGAGAGGGAGGAAGGAAGGAGATAAGAATGAGAGGAAGAAAGGAAGGAGTTGAGAATGAGAGGAAGGAAGGAAGGAGATGAGAATGAGAGGAAGGAAGGAAGGAGATGAGAATGAGAGGAAGGAAGGAAGGAGATGAGAATGAGAGGAAGGAAGGAAGGAGATGAGAATGAGAGGAAGGAAGGAGATGAGAATGAGAGGAAGAAAGGAAGGAGTTGAGAATGAGAGGAAGGAAGGAAGGAGTTGAGACTGAGAGGAAGGAAGGAAGGAGATGAGAATGAGAGGAAGGAAGGAAGGAAGGAAGGAGATAAGAATGAGAGGAAGGAAGGAGTTGAGAATGAGAGGAAGGAAGGAAGGAGTTGAGAATGAGAGGAAGGAAGGAAGGAGTTGAGAATGAGAGGGAGGAAGGAAGGAAGGAGATAAGAATGAGAGGAAGGAAGGAGATAAGAATAAGAGGAAGGAAGGAAGGAGTTGAGAATGAGAGGAAGGAAAAAAGGAAGGAGATAAGAATGAAAGGAAGGAAGGAGATAAGGATTAGAGGAAGAAAGTTGAGAATGAAAAGGAAGGAAGGAGTTGAGAATGAGAGGAAGGAAAAAAGGAAGGAGATAAGAATGAGAGGAAGGAAGGAAGGAGATAAGAATGAGAGGAAGGAAGGAAAGAAGGAAGGAAGAGAAGGAAGGAAGATGAGAATGAAAGGAAGGAAGGAAGGAGAATGAGGGGAAGGAAAGAGTTGAGAATGGAAGGAAGGAAGGAAAGAAGGAAGGAAAGCCAAGAATGAAGGAAGGGAAAGAAGGAGTTGAGAATGAGAGGAAGGAAGGAGTTGAGAATGGAAGGAAGGAAGATGAGAATGAGAAAGAGTGGAAGGGAAGGAGGACAAAGTAGACGCACCTCTAAGGTAGCAGAGGTATCGACTGTGGAATTGCCATTATTATTGCTCGTGGTTGAAGAGACAGTCTCGTTTTTCCCTTCGGTGTCCGACTTCTCGTCGGAGCTCGTACATTCCATGTCTACGTCGAAGCCGGTGGGGTAGCCCATCGCTTGCAATACCTGCACGAATCGCATATCAAGGAGACGTTCGCCTTCCCGCCAAGGTGTCGAACCGTTCCCCCGACCCCAAACCGACGCCCAAGAAAGACCAAAGAGCAGGTCGCGGGCTGCCTCACCTTCACGGCCACATGAAGCTTGGCCGTCTTCTTGGAAGGTCCTGAGGCTTCGTAGGTCGTGCCGTCCACGTCGACCGACATGGTGAAGACCGGGGCGTGGACGGGCCCCGACTGAGAAAGCAACTTGTACTGCAGGCCGGGCCGGATTTGATTCAACCGCATCAAGGCATTCATGAGGTCTATTGCTTTGCTATCAAGGACTGTGGAGAGGGAGGAAGCCGAGAACGAGACGGGTGTCAGGCGGGCAGCCACATTTTCTTTTGGATCTTTGGCCTGCCACACTTTCTATTACTCTACTATGCATTCTCTATGGTGGGAAAATGTGATTGTACTGAGTTCAATGATAGGTAGCCATAACAACATCCTTTCTAGAAAGCCAAGGTCATCCTTCGCCTTTTCACCTCTGCACCTGACCGAAAGTGGATGGGTGGAAGCTGCCAGTGTGGCAGTGGATGATTGGACCATGGGATGGACTTGTGGGGGTGGGGGCCAAGATCTTGAACTTCCAACTGGGTGGGGAAAACTGGGAAGGTTTCAGATTCGGGTTTCCCCAGATGTGACAACAGGGCGCTCTTCATAAATTGGAACTTTGAGGAATACTCTGCCTCGGACTCTGATTTACTCCTGGGTGCTATTTGTCACCCTGACATCAACCCGAATCTCTATTATGGGAAAATGGGAGGCGTTAGATACTAGGTAGCCATAACAACATTCTTTCTAGAAAGCCAAGGTCATCCTTCGTCTTTGCACCTCTCCACCTGCACCGGAACTGGATGGGTGGAAGCTGCCAGCATGGCAGTGGGAGATGGGACCATGGGATGGACTTGTGGGGGGGCAAGATCTAGAACTTTCAACTGTGGGGGGGGGGGGGGAACCGGGAAGCTTTCAGAGTCTGGTATCCCCAGATGTGCCAACATGGCTCTCTTCATCAATTGCAACTTTGAGCAATACTTTGCCTGCAAACAGCGGCGAAACGAGGCAGTCAATAAACGAGGACCACAAATTCCCCCATGGGAAGAGTTAGCTGACAGTGGAGCAGAAATAAATGAAGGGCAGCTTAGAAAATTTAAAAAAAAAACATGGCGGTAATGAAAGCGAAGGAGAAGGAAAAAAATCACTCTTACTTTTCCTCAAATTCCTCTTCATTTTCTTACTGGGGTCCTTCTCGTCCCCCAACCCGTCTTCAAAAGGCCTCTTCAGGGCAGAGGAGCCTGCGCCTAGAAAGAAAATAAAATAGTCTTTAAAAAAAAAAAAGAAATAATTGCATAAAGGGAAAAGGCAAACATTGCTGATGGAGATGGGGCAGCTGAAGCATGGAAAAAGAATTGAGGGGGGAAAAACCCCTTGGAATGAAGGAAGATTGGCTGTGGGCTCCACTCTTCTAGGCTGGTTAGAGAAAGGGCTCTCTATTAACATTAAAGAAATTCCTCCTTAGTTCTAGGCTGCTTGTCTCCTGGATTGCCGTATTTTTCAGAGTATAAGATGCACCGGAGTATAAGACGCACGGTTTTGAAGAGGCAATTTTTTTAAAAAGTAGGTAGGTAGGTAGGTAGGTAGGTAGGTAGGTAGGTAGGTAGGTAGGTAGGTAGATAGATAGATAGATAGATACATAGATAGATAGATAGATAGATAGATAGATAGATAGATAGATAGATAGATAGATAGATAGATAGATAGATAGACAGATAGACAGATAGATAGATAGATACAGTAGGTAGGTAGGAAAAGAGAGTAGGTAGGTAGGTAGGTAGGTAGGTAGGTAGGTAGGTAAAGAGAGAGAGAGAGGGTAGGTAGGTAGGTAAAGAGAGAGAGAGTAGGTAGGTAGGTAAAGAGAGAGAGAGAGTAGGTAGGTAGGTAAAGGGATAGAGAGAGAAAGAGAGAGAGAGAGAGAGAGAAATACAGTAGATAGGCAGGGAGAGAGAGAGTAGGTAGGTTGGTAGGTAGAGGGAGAGAGAAATACAGTAGATAGATAGGTAGGGAGAGAGAATAGTTAGGTAGGTAGATAAAAGGACAGACAGAGAGAAATACAGTAGGGAGAGAGAGTGTGTGTAGGTAGGTAGAGGGAGGGAGAGAGAAATAGAGTGATAGAGAAATACAGTAGGTAGGTAGGGAAAGTGTGTGTAGGTAGGTAAAGGGATAGAGAGATAGAGAAATACAGTAGGTAGGTATGGAGAGAGTGTATGTGTGTAATAAGTAGAGGGATAGAGAGAGAGAGAAATACAGTAGGTAGGTAGGGAGAGAGTGTGTGTGTAGGTAGGTAGGTAGGTAGAGGGATAGAGAGAGAGAGAAATACAGTAGGTAGGTAGGGAGAGAGAGTGTATGTGTGTAATAAGTAGAGGGATAGAGAGAGAGAGAGAATTACAGTAGGTAGGGAGGGAGAGAGAGTGTATGTGTGTAATAAGTAGAGGGATAGAGAGAGAGAGAGAAATACAGTAGGTAGGGAGGGAGGGAGAGAGAGTAGTTAGGTAGGTAGATAAAGGGCTAGAGAGAAATACAGTAGGGAGAGAGTGTGTGTAGGGAGAGAGTGTGTGTGTAGGTAGGTAGAGGGAGGTAGAGAGACATAGATAGAGACATACAGTAGTTAGGTAGGGAGAGAGAGTGTGTGTAGGTAGGTAGATAAAGGAATAGAGAGAGAAATAGAGAGAGAGAAATACAGTAGGTAGGTAGGGAGAGAGAGAGAGAGTGTGTGTCTAGGTAGGTAGGTAGGTAGAAGGATAGAGCGAGAAATATAAAGAGAGATAGAGAAATACAGTAGGGAGGTAGGTGATCCTGCTGGCCCAGCACTTGATCAATGTAATTATCATCAATCAGTTAAAGAGCTTTCCAAAAGGAAAGTTTTTTCATTCTGCAAACCTCCCAAAAACGGCTCGTTTTTCACGAAAACGGGCCCGTTCTCCCCCACCACCACAAAAAGGCATGAATAGCCTTGGGGGGGGGGGGTTGCAGCGTGCTCCTGGGGAGGCGAGGGGGCAAAAATGAGCAAAAATGGCACCGTTATGTGCAAAAACGCGCCATTTTTTCATCAAAACAATTGCACGCATAGCCTTATGGAGGCTTATAGAGTGCTGTTGGAGGGGGCCAAAAAACAGCCCGTTTTTTGCTCATTTCTGCCCTCCCCAGCCCCCAGGAGCTCTCTGAAAGTGTCCATAAGGCTATGCACGGCCATTGTGGGGAAGGGGCGGGGCTTCAGGAGGCAAAAAAAATACTGTGTTCAGTGTTTAAGACGCACCCAGATTTTCAGCCTCTTTTTTAAGGGGAAAAAGGTGCGTCTTATACTCGGAACAATACGGTCGTTTCCATCCCTTCCTTCTTGTCCTGCCTTCGGGTGCACCTACCTTCTTTGTCGGCCCCCGACCACGAATATTTCTGGAAGGACTTATTGGAAGGGAGAGGATCCATCTCCAGCACCTTGTAGATTTGGCCGAAAGCCGACAGTCTTAGGGCATGCTGGGAAAAAAAACCATGAAAATGGACCGAACACAAAAGACATAAGGACATTATTATTTGGGGAGTCAGCCCCGCTCCGATACCCCAGAGGACTCTTGCTCCATAGGTTGGGCATCTTTCAACCCATCACCCCAAGAAGCCGAGGACTTTCGTTCTCCATTGCTGGAGGGTAAAGGAGGCCAACCTAGGTGGCTGGCACGTTGTTACCTGGGCACTATGGGTTATGGCTTCCCTTTGAGGAACAGTCACGCTAGACAAGGCATCGATTGGCTCTCGTTCGCAGGGATCGTGCACGCCGGGCCCACCTAGGCACAAGGACGGACGTCAGCCCTCGAGCCTCTCCCATGGACCCCCCAAAACCATAATCCTGATGCCACAGAGCAGTGGTAGCCAACCTGGTCCCTACCGCCCCCTAGTGGGCGTTCCAGCTTTCATGGCGGGCGGTGGGGGTTTTGTCCAATACTGAAGCACTTTCCATTTTTTAAATTTGATTGACTTCCCCACTTTATAAATCACCATTAGTGTGGAACCGGTGGGTGGTTAGAAATTTTTACTACTAACAGAGAAACGAAAGTGGGCGGTAGGGATAAAAAGGTTGACTACCCCTGTCACAGAGCAACCACAAAACAAGAGCTGCCTAGGAGGAAAATGGCTACTTAGAGATTGTCCTGAGCTAAGCTTCACCAAATCAGACAAGCAGACTCCCTTGTCCTGACAAAACTCCCTTTTATGAAGCTACTGTGAATTCCTCCCCTTTACCTCCAGCAAAAGCCCGGCAAGCAGCCTTTTCAAGGGGGAATGGACAACCAAAGACCTTATCAGGCTTGGAGAGCTGCCAGGCCGATATCTTCCAAACGCCAGGCTGCACAAGAAGCTTTGTAAGGAGTCTCTGAGAGTCATGAACAAATCTTCACGCTAATGAAGAGAACTCATGGTCTCCTGCAAACTCCACTCCCCTTTCGTTCCTCTTTTATTCCCTAGGGGAAGGGCCATTCAGCGTCCACCGGTGGCCTTCCTCCCAAGTCAATCCTTGTTCACATCCAGCAAAGTCCTTCAAGGGAGGATTTACAGTCACAGACCTTATCTGGCTTGGACAGCGGCCAGGCGGACATCTGCAGAACTTGGCAAGGAGTCTTGGAGAGTCACAAACCAAGAAAGCAAACTAATGGTCTCCTGCAAACTCCACTCCCCTTTCGCTCCTCTTTTATTCCCTCTGAGAGGGGTCATTCACAGTCCACCTCTCGCCTTACTACCGAGTCGACCCTTGTTCTTTAGCTGCTCCCTTCCTCTGGCAACTCTGTGCATGCACACACTGGGAATAGGCTCCAGATGTTCTTCTGCCCACTGATGTCTGACTCCAAAGGCAGCTGATAACTGTCAGAGGGCTCTGGTCCCCTCTCTGCTTCTGACAGAGAGCCCTCATCAGAGCCTTCCCCAGACTCCAGGACTGGCCCAGGTTCCCCCCCCCCCCCCCAACCTCCTCACTGCCTAAGTCTGCCACTAGCTATGCTGGTCGCTGGTGGGCCACAACAGAGATGGGCGTCTAACCCAATGTTATCAGTGTGCAAGGAAAGACTGGGCACAGAGTCTCTGAGATTCACGGACAGATCTTCACACTCCTGAAATGAATCTAACGGCTGAACAAATGAATTGTTTCCTGCAAAAGCCCCCTCCCCTTTCACTCCTCTTTTATTTCCTACAGGAGGGGCCGATTAACCGCCCAACTGTGGCTTTACTCCCAAGTCGACCCTGATTTCTGAGCTGTTCTTTTCTTCCAGCAGCTCACACTGGGAACAGGCTCCAGCTGTTCCTCTGCCTCACTGCTGTCTAGCTCCGTAGGCAGCTGATCACTGCCAGACGGCCTCGGCCCTGTCTCTGCCTCCGACACAGAGCCTTCCCAGGACTCCAGGACTGGCCCATGCTCCTCCCCAACCTCCTCACTGTCCGACTCTGCTGCCTACTCCGCTGGGCCGCTGGAGGGCCACAACACAAGAAGCATGGACAACCCGTTTAGGCCTCCTAGTTAGAGAAGACCAACCATTGGAGTGATGTCTTCTAAACTGGCAGGATCGGCAAACCAGAAGACGTCCATCCAAACAGGACATCCTACAGTGGTCCATCAAAGCATGACCGGTCAACCTTTGAGGAAAAGCTGAGCGGATCTCACCTGGCAACAGGATGCCCGAGGCCAAACACTCCAACACCCGCCGGAGAGCTTCCCCTGCGCCCAACGGCCGGTTGCAGGTGCCAATGGCTTTCTCGCACAGCAGCTCCAGGGGCTGGAAGACAACTGGATGGGGTCAGTACCCATGCTAAAAAAAAAAACATCACAGAAAGACAGAAAGACCGAGGGACGGACAAGGCGAGCCCAAGCATGAGGTCAGAAAGGGATCCCCCCAAAAATGGTCCATCCATCGTATGTTTCAGTTCGGAAATCCCGCCCTCTCCTTGGAGATACCTGAACGTTTGGGTCCACCAAAGGAGAATCGTAGCCTGTTCTGGCGATTGGCGTTAACAAGATCCACTCGCCACTGAGTGTACAATGGGCACAAGCAGCAGTAGGTGTGATCCAGGGGGAGGGGGTGAGTTCCGGCTGCTGCTTCCGGTTTGATCAGGGGCGCGCCGCGCAAGTGCGAAGCTCGCTCGCATGCACAGTACCAAAAAAAGGCACAGTACCAAAAACAAGATGGCAGCACCTTCAGCAGCACCGAGAGAACCGGTTTGGGGGTATGGTAGGCCTGGTTCATTGCCGGTTCCTGCGACTCAGGCCGCCAAGTTACTACCTATTCAGCCGAACCGGGCCGAACCGGTAGGAACCCACCTCTGGTGTGATCCAGATTCAACGTTTACATCAGAACACAATTTCTGTAGAGAACATTGTATTGGCGCTCTTATCAACCAGCACATCAATCTGGACTAGGGAGAAGAATCCCTTGTGTGGAATACATAAAGATAATAATAATCATCATCTAATAATATTCCAGGATGGGGGATACAATTGCTCTGTAGCAGAGATGGGTACCAACAATGGTGCCCCTCATTAATACAATACAATAGCAGAGTTGGAAGGGACCTTGTAGGTCTTCTAGTCCAACCCCCTGCGTGGGCAGGAACCTTATACCATTTCAGACAAATGGCTATCTAACATCTTCTTAAAGACTTCCAGGGTTGGGGCATTCACAACTTCTGAAGGCAAGCTGTTCCAGAGGTTAATTGTTCTAACTGTCAGGAAATTTCTCCTTAGTTCTAAGTTGCTTCTCTCCTTGATTAGTTTCCACCCATTGCTTCTTGTCCTGCCCTCAGGTGCCTTGGAGAATAGTTTGGCTCCCTCTTCTTTGTGGCACCCTCTGAGATATCGGAACACTGCTATCATGTCTCCCCTGGTCCTTCTCTTCATCAAACTAGACATACCCAGCTCCTGCAACCGTTCTTATGTTTTAGTCTCCAGTCCCCTAATCATCTTGGTTGTTCTTCTCTGCACTCTTTCCAGAGTCTCCACGTCTTTTCTACATCATGGTGACCAAAACTGGATGCAGTATTCCAAGTGTGGCCTTACCAAGGCACTATACAGTGGCATTAACACTTCACGTGATCTAGATTCTATCCCTCTGTTGATGCAGCCTAGAACTGTGTTGGTCAGCTGATGTTAGTCAGTTGGGTAATGAAACATCTGCAAGCCAAAAATCAAGCTTAGAAGGCACCAAGATCTCCACTGTTCATCCCTGAGCTACACATCTACTCTTCTACTGGTGCTCTTCTAGGCGGGACAGCTAGGACTTCTACTCTGGATCCATCACTTTTTGGCCTTGCAGGACAAACATGGGAACTACTTTGTGGTAGTTGTGAAAACGTGGTCCTCCTTGCCCACCAAAAGGAATAAGGGTTGCACTGATGCTCTTTCGTTTTCAACAGACCTGGCTTAGGAGACAATCCTGGACCATGGATGGTCGAGGATAGTTCTTGAGAAGTTGTTCAACTGGATGCTGGCCCCTGAAGATTCTTGTCTAACGGACAAGTAACTTAACCCCAATTCCACAAAAAGTATTAAAATCTGCAAGGATTATCGTATATTTCGGAGTATAAGATATACAACCCCCCCCCAAAGAGGGTGAACATTTAGCCCCACCCACCTGCCTGCCCCCTCCCTTTGGCCTCTGCCTCCCAGCAATTTGGCTCCTTGCAGCAAACAGCAAACAGCCTGTTTCAGTTTCAGCACAGTTTGATTACTACAACCAGCTGATTGTCAGTTGGATCGGCCTCCTAACCATCAGCTGTTTCAGACTGCAGGGATTGCCATTGCCCGTTGCCGTCTCCGTGCCCCATTTTCCACCCATTCCGGTCTCCACCGCCTAGAACGGTGGAAAACGGAGTGTGCAGAGGCCGAAAACGGGGCGTGCAGAGGCTGAAAATGGGGCGCACAGAGGCGGCAATCCCTGCAGCTTGAAACAACAGATCATCAGGAGGCCGATCCAGCCGACAATCAGCTGCTTGTGCTAATCAGGCTCTGCTGAAATTGAAACTAAAACACGCTGTTTGCTGCAAGGAGGCAAATTACGGTGAGACAGAGGCAGAATTTTTTTTCTTGTGCTAATCAGGCTAAACTGAAACTGAAACTGGCTGTTTGTTTGCTGCTTGCTGCAAGGAGGCAAATTGCTGGGAGGCAGAGGCAGATTTTTCCCCCCTTGTGCTAATCAGGCTAAACTGAAACTGAAACAGGCTGTTTGTTTGCTGCTTGCTGCAAGGAGGCAAATTGCTGGGAGGCAGAGGCAGATTTTTTTCCCCCTTGTGCTAATGAGGCTAAACTGAAACAGGCTGTTTGTTATGTACTGCAAGGAGGCAAATTGCTGGGAGGCAGAGAGGTTTTTTTTCTTGTGCTAATCAGGCTAAACTGAAACTGAAACTGGCTGTTTGCTGCAAGGAAGCAAATTGCTGGGAGGCAGAGGCAGATTTTTTTTTCCTTGTGCTAATGAGGCTAAACTGAAACAGGTAGTTTACTGCAAGGAGGCAAATTGCTGGGAGGCAGAGGCAGATTTTTTTTCCCCTTGTGCTAATGAGACTAAACTGAAACAGGCTGTTTGTTATGTAATGCAAGGAGGCAAATTGCTGGGAGGCAGAGGCAGGTTTTTTTCCCCCTTGTGCTAATGAGACTAAACTGAAACAGGCTGTTTGTTATGTACTGCAAGGAGGCAAATTGCTGGGAGGCAGAGGCAGGTTTTTTTCCCCCTTGTGCTAATGAGGCTAAACTGAAACAGGCTGTTTGTTATGTACTGCAAGGAGGCAAATTGCTGGGAGGCAGAGATATTTTTTTTCTTGTGCTAATCAGGCTAAACTGAAACTGAAACTGGCTGTTTGCTGCAAGGAGGCAAATTGCTGGGAGGCAGAGGCAGATTTTTTTTCTTCTGCTAATCGGGCTAAACTGAAACTGAAACTGGCTGTTTGCTGCAAGGAGGCAAATTGCTGGGAGGCAGAGGCAGATTTTTTTTCTTGTTTCCTCCCCCCCCCCCCCAAAAAAGAGCTAGGTGCGTCTTGTACTTCGGAGCGTCTTATACTCCGAAAATACACAGCATGTTTAGAGAAGGGACTGGCTGGGGTTGAGGGCGGTTTATCCGATATCTGAAAGCGCCGAGGAGGAGAAATTAGAAGCGGCAAAAGATTTAACGATGGGGCTGCGTATCACCCAAGCGGAATTTTGGCAAACGTGGACGACGCAAAGCACTCACCCAACCTTTCAAAGGCGCCCAGGTAGGATCTCTGTTGCATAAATCTCTCAGGATTCGCAGCACAATCACACACGATTTGAGCCCGTTGGCTCTGGCCTAAAAAAAAACCAGAAGGCTCCCGTTCTTTGCCTGCGGGGTGTTCCACCACAACCTAAACGGCTACTTTTTTATTATTTTAACTCTCGAAAGGCTATGATAGGTAAGAACAAAAAGCCCAACCTGGAACCATTTGGCGTGTCGCAGAGACGCCAAAGCTTCGAGGCACTTTTGCCTGCTGAGCATATCCGAAGGGTCTTTCACCAGGGCACTGTCTACTGGGGAGATGGGGAAGATGAGAGAAAACAAAAAGAGACATGCAGAGTTGGATACAAGCGGACAATTCTGATGCCCCAAACACTGAACAAAATGCCAGCAAGACAGAAAAAAGAGTTTTAATAAGACGCCCAGAATTGCACTGGCCTCCTGTTGTTGTTGTTTTTAACTCCGTAATTTTGGGCCCTGTCAAGGTGGCGTCACTTTTTTTTTTTTTCAATGTCAAAAAAAAATAAAATTAATACATGTGCCAGTTTTTGTTTTTTTTCCAAATAGTACTGATTAGGCGTGTGTATGTATGTACAAAGAGCAAAATAGAGTCCATTTTCTTTTTTCTCTCTCTCTCTCTCTCCAGTGTTTGCAGACAATCTGGGATCTTATTAATTGGTTAAAAAAGAACTTGGGGCAGACCGTAGAAAGTGTGTTGCTCTGCATCGTTCTCCGGGTTTCTCAAGGCAAAAAAGAAAATTTGGGGGCAGAGAGAAAGAGAGAGAGAAAGGAGAGAGAGAAAGAGAGAAGAGAGGGGGGGAAGAGAGAGAAAGGGAAAGAGAAAGGAGAGAGGAAAAGAAAGGGGAGGGAAAGAGAGATGGGAAAAGAGAGAAAGAGAGAGGAGAGAGGGGGGGAAGAGAGAGAAAGGGAAAGAGAAAGGAGAGAGGAAAAGAAAGGGGAGGGAAAGAGAGATGGGAAAAGAGAGAGAGAAAGAAAGGAGAGGGGGGGGAAGAGAGAGAAAGGGAAAGAGAAAGGAGAGAGGAAAAGAGAGGGGAGGGAAAGAGATGGGAAAAGAGGGAGCAAGAGGGAGGAAGGAAACAGAGAGAAAGAAAGGGGGGAGAGGAGAGGGAGAGAGAAACAGGGAAAGAAAAAGAGGCAGAGAGAAAGAGAGAGAGAAAGGAAAAGAGAGGGATGGGAAAGAGAGATGGGAAAAGAGGAAGCAAGAGGGAGGAAGGGAAGAGAGAAAGAGAGGGGGGAGAGGGAGACAGAAACAGGGAAAGAGAGATAGGGGGAAAGAGAGAGGGGAGGGAGGGGAAGAAAGGGAGAGGGGAAGAGGGAGGGAGGGCGGGAAAGAGAAAAAGAGGAGTGGGAGAGAGAGAGGAGAGAGAGAGAGAGAGAGAAGAGGGGGGAAGAGAGAAAGGGAAAGAGAGAGGGGGAGGGAGGGGAAGGAAAGAGAGAAAGAGGAAGGAGTGGGAGAGTGAAAGAGAGAGAGGGAAAGAGAGAAAGAAGAGGGGGGGAAAGAGAAAGCGGGAAAGAGAGAGTAAGGGAAAGAGAAAGAGAGGGGAGAGAGAGATGAGGAAAAGAAAGGGAAATATAGAGCATGGGAGGCATACAGAGAGGGGGGAGAAATAGAGAGAAAGGAAAAGAGAAAGAGAGGGGGAAAGGGAAAAAGACAGAAGGAGGGTGGGAGGGAAGAAAGGAAGGAGGGAGAGAGAGAGAAATTGAAACTTTTAGTGGTTTCTCTGCTCCGTGCAAAAGGCTTAAGGGCCGTTTTCCTTCCGTTACTACGTGCTTATCTACATTTTCCGAAAAGCAACGATCCAAACCCTTCAGAGCCAAGACCGCCTGGAAAACCAGGAATTTGCCCAAGAGAGAACTTTTTAAACGTTCTCCTCACAATTTGGGTACGAAAGAAAACAAATTGTTGACATTTACCCTCTTTTTCTCGTCTTCCAACCCAGTGGCATTGGCCCAGAAACTTTAGGAGGAGGGAAAAAATGATCGGTTGGCTCCATCCATTTTCTCTACCTTTTTAGATAAGGCATGGATTGACCCCCAGCAAACGTCAAAATACTCTGCTCGTTGGTTAGGTAGAAGTCATTTATGGTGGGAAGACATTTGCTGAGAGAGAGAGAGAGATACAATAGCAGAATTGGAAGGTACATTGGAGGTCATCTAGTCCAACCCCCTGCCTAGGCAGGAAGCATTATACCATTTCAGACAAATGGCTGTCCAACATCTTCTTGAAGACTTGCAGTGTTGGGGCATTCACAACTTCTGGAGGCAACTTCTATTCCACTGATTAATTGTTCTCACTGTTAGGAAATTTCTCCTCAGTTCTAAGTTGCTTCTCTCCTTGATGAATTTCCACTCATTGCTTCTTGTCATACCCTCAGGTGCCTTGGAGAATAGCTTGACTCCCTCTTCTTTGTGGCAATCCCTGAGATATTGGAAGACTGCTATCATGTCTCCCATGGTCCTTCTTTTCATTAAGCTAGACATACCCAATTCCTGCAACCATTCTTCATGTTTTAGTCTCCAGTCCCCTCATCATCTTTGTTGCTCTTCTCTGCACTTTCTAGAGTCTCCACATCTTTTCTACATCATGGTGACCAAAACTGAATGTAGTATTCCAAGATCTGTGAACAAGTCCATGGGACTCATCCCTGGTCATGAGACAAAATTCTAGATAAGATTCTGCACCCACAACTTTGAAGAGACTTGGCCTACCAAGGCAACATTTGTCAGAAATGGGGTAGGATCTCCTGCTTCAGCTTGGTTGGAGGTTGGACTAGATGGCCTATAACCATGATGGCAATTTAGGTAAAGGTTCCCCTCGCACACCTGTGCCAGTCATTCCCGACTCTAGGGGGTGGTGCTCATCTCCCTTTCAAAGCCGAAGAGCCAGCGCTGTCTGAAGACGTCTCCGTGGTCATGTGGCCGGCATGACTCAACGCCGAAGGCGCACGGAACGCTGTTCCCTTCCCACCAAAGGTGGCTCCTATTTGTCTACTTGCGTTTTTTTTAATGTGCTTTCAAACTGCTACATTGGCAGAAGCTGGGACGAGTCACAGGAGCTCCCTCCGTTAGGCGGCGCTGGGGATTCGAACCGCCGAACGGCCGACCTTTTCTGATCGACAAGCTCAGCGTCTTAGCCGCTGAGTCACCGCGTTCCACTAAGGGCAATTTTTATGGTTTTGTATTTTCTTGTATTTTCAGCAATATCTTTCTACAGAGTAAGGAAGGTTCTCATCAATGATTCACACCCTGGCTGGTATCTCTTTGCACTTCTACCATCAGGCAAGAACAGGGGTGTCCAAACTTGGGAACTTAAGAGTTGTGGACTTCAACTCCCAGAATTCCCCAGCCAGCATGGCTGGCTGGGGAATTCTGGGAGTTGAAGTCCACAAAAGTTCCCAAGTTTGGACATCCCTGGGCAAGAAGATATCAAAGGATAGCCAGCCAAACAAACGGGTTTAAAGATGGCTTCTATCCTTGGGCTGTGAGACTTTTAAATTCAACCGCAATCCCTCCATGCACATGCTGGCTCCAAGAGGTTATCAACGCATCCTTGAGTGAGGGTTCCTTGCCTGCCTCCCTAAAAGAGGCCATGGTGAGGCCCCTCCTCAAGAAGCCCTCTTTGGATCCAGCTTTATTAACCAACTACCGTCCAGTCTCCAACCTTCCCTTCCTGGCGAAGGTTGTTGAGAGTGTGGTGGCACAACAGTTTCCCCGTCATCTGGAGGAAATTGATTATCTAGACCCGCGCCAGTCCGGCTTTCGACCCGGGCATAGCACCGAGACGGCATTGGTCACGTTGGTGGATGATCTCTGGAGGGCCAGAGATGGGGGTTGCTCCTCCATCCTGGTTCTGTTAGACCTCTCGGCGGCTTTCGATACCATCGACCATGGTATCCTATTGCATCGGCTGGGGGGGTTGGGGGTGGGAGGCACCGTTTTGCGGTGGTTCTCCTCCTACCTCTCTGGCCGATCGCAATTTGTGTTGACAGGAGAGCAGAGGTCGACCCCGAGACCCCTCACATGTGGGGTGCCTCAGGGGTCGGTCCTCTCGCCTCTCCTGTTCAACACATACATGAAGCCGCTGGGCGAGATCATCCGTGGTTTTGGGGTAGAGTATCATCTCTACGCTGATGATACTCAGCTGTATATATCTACCCCAAACCACCCCAACGATGCCGTAGCGGTGATGTGCCAGTGCCTGGAAGCCGTGCGGATCTGGATGGGAAGTAACGGACTTGGGCTCAACCCGACCAAGACCGAGTGGCTGTGGTTTCCGGCTGCCCGATTCAACCAGCTGACTCCATCGCTGGCCATAGGGGGCGAACATCTTGCCCCTGTGGATGGGGCGCGCAACTTGGGTGTCCTCCTGGATACCCGGCTGTCCATGGAAGATCAAGTGACAGCCGTGGCCAGGAGGGCGTTTTACCAGGTTCGCCTGGTACGCCAGTTGCGCCCCCTATTGGATCGGGACGCCCTTCGCACAGTCACTCATGCTCTCGTGACATCCCGACTGGATTATTGCAACTCTCTCTACATGGGGCTCCCCTTGAGGTGTACCCGGAGGCTTCAGTTGGTCCAGAACGCAGCCGCGCGAGCAATTATGGGCACCTCTAGGTTTGCCCACGTAACACCGCTCTTGCGCGAGCTGCACTGGCTACCTGTCGTCTTCCGGGTGCGCTTCAAGGTGTTAATTACCATCTTCAAAGCGCTCCATGGCTCGGGACCTAGCTACCTGCGGGATCGGATCCTGCCCCATACATCCTCACGGCCGATTCGCTCCCACAGAGAGGGACTTCTCCGGGTGCCGTCCACTAGACTTTGTCAGCGGGCGACGCCCAGGGGAAGGGCCTTCTCTGTGGCGGGCCCAGCCCTCTGGAACGACCTTCCCCCCGATATCAGGACAACCACGGACCTCCGCTCCTTCCGCTTAAAATTAAAGACACACTTTTTTCGCCTGGCCGGCCTTGGGTAGTCTCTTTTTAGGTTAGGGGTTTTAGGGGTAATTTTTAGTTTAGTTTATGGGTTTTAGCGCAGGATCAATTTAATCCATTTTTAATTTTGTATTTTGTCTGTGGTCTTATTTGTATTTTTAATTGCCTGTGCCCCGCCTCGAGTCCCCTTGGGGAGAGAGAGCGGGATATAAAATTAAATTATTATTATTATTATTATTATTATTATTATTATTATTATTATTATTATTATTATTATTATTATTATTATTATTATTATTATTATTATTATTATTATTATCACTGCCGAGTCCCTGCGGGGAGAGTGGAGCGGTTTATAAATTTAATAAAATAATAATAAAATAATAAATAATAATGCTAGTTTTTTTTTCTTTTTTTCTCTCTCTCTCTCTTTTTTTTTTGTTTCTGTTATAATTTTGCACCAGTGAAGTTAAAAACCAATTTCATTGTAATTTTAGTACAATGACAATAAAGATTATTATTATTATTATTATTATTATTATTATTATTATTATTATTATACGCCAACTTTGGCCAACGTTTACCACTTGTGGACTTCCAACGCCCACAATTCCGAGAGTCGGAAGCTCACGAATGGTAAAATGGCCAAGTCGGAAGACCTCGGCTTTTACTCCACACCACGTCAGGAAGGACGTAAGGAAGACCACGTAAGGAGGGTGTAAGGAGGACGAAAAAGAGAATAAACCTCAAAAAAAAAAAATCTGTCTCGTGTTGGCTCTTCTTGCCTTGTTGAGATACCGCAAAGCCTCACACAGTTACAGGTCAACCCACTCATGAACTTTGCAGCGTTGATTTTTTGTATTATTTTTCTTTTTCTTTTTTTGATTCGGCGGAGGGTGTTACTGGCGTGACCGGTGGGTAAGAGACGCCCCAATGAAAGCTGCAAAGTCATCAACAGGATTAGCCCTCAAGTGGCTCACAAGCACAACAAGAATCCGAGGGGGATTCGGTTGGTTGGTTTTCCAGAAGAAAAGAAACAAAAAATAAAAATAAGGAAGTTAGCTGTGGTGGTTGTTTTTGGCTTTTGTTTTCCTCCTCCCCAACTTGTAAGACGGCAAAAGTTCCTTCTCCTGTGAGAAGGAACTCATCACCCCTCCACGGAGGGTCATTTCGATCGGATAAAGCGTTGAGTTTGTACTTCAACGCCGTTGATTCATGAATTCGTCGAATTTATGGAGCGGCATCGTCACAAATTAACCGGCCCGGAGAATCGGCTCAAATCTAAGCTTCGGCCGCCATCGGCGAGTAAAACGGAGACTTGAACGGCATTGGGGTGGAGCAATAAAAAAAACAAAAACAACGACGACAGATTGTCTGTCTCCAAGGCCATCTCCACCAACCACGAATGGTCCTAGCAGCTTCCTTCACTCAAATCGTGCAGTTTGGGTCACCATTAACACAGAGCGAAGGGAAGGACAAATGGCGGATGAGTTCAAGGCTGCGTCCCCTCCCCCCCCCACCGCACCTTCTTCTGTCTTAATGGTTTTGCCGCGGGAGGAAGGTTAAAAAGCCTTCCCCTCCAAGCGCTGGTTAATGCTTCCTGGAAGGAGTCATGCTGGAAGAGGTTGAGGGAAGACCTTGGAAAACAACAGGGCAGAAGTTACGCTGCGGTGTTTTCGAACGCTGGCGTCTCCTGGTTGGGGAAGGCGATGGTGAGAGTGAAAACTCTTGAGAGGATGGCGGGGGAGAAGAGTGGAAAGAGGAGCTGGGGTGGAGAAAGAGAAGGAGAGGACCAGTTGGGGCGGGGTGAGGGGGGGAAAACCATGGGTCGAAAACGGTCATCGGTTCATGCCTGTCCATCAATGGTGGTGAAAGGTTAGTAAGGAAGTTCTAGGTAAGGTTGAGGAGATACAATAGGTCATGATTTACTCCACGGAGGAGGCCGGGGTGAAGAAAGAAGGGGCGTTAGCATTGCAAACGGATGGAAGGTGGAATCTGTGTCAAGATGAGACCCTCCTCTAAAGATTAATGGACCTCTTCTTCTTCTCCCTTGGATGTCTTTCTTGGCCCAACAATGGGCCACCATCAACGTACGCCAGCTCACTTTTACCCAGAAACCCAAATTTTCCTCCCTCTTTTTCTCCTGACTTCAAGCCATGGGGTCCATAAAACGACGGGGGGCTGGATTGGGGGGGCAGAGTGAGAAGGAAAGAGACACAGACAACCCCATAACGATAGCAAATCAACATCTTCAACAGACCTCAGTTCTTCAGAAGTGGAACTGAAGAATACCTGAAGGTTGGGTCAGGCTGAAGCTGAGGTCCACGAAATCACAGAGCCAATGCGATGAGGGAGGGAGTCGAGTTAGGGGTGGTTGGGGGCTCTCATTCATTGCTCCCAGCAGCTGGTACAGGGCAGGGGAAGGGAGAGTCACCCCCCGCCACCCAAGGAGAGGGGGACGGGGGAAAAAAGGGTCAAACAGAAGAGCCATTCATCCCGATGGCAGGCCATCAATGAAGACACAGTTCCACTACATCGAAAAAGGGGCAGCAAATGGACCACAATTAATAAATGGACTCACAATAGAACAACGCTTTTGTTTTGGTTTTTCAAATTAAAATAAACAATAGTAAAAAGACCGTGTGTTAGAGTCCTTCTTTTGTCTGCACGGCACAGATTTGGGAGGAGCGCCAATCGAATCTTGGGAGTTCCAAGATTTGCTGCTGAAAAGGGTTCAGTTGGGGCAGTGGTGGGTTTCAAATCTTTTAGAATCTACTCTGTAGGTGTGGCCTATTTTGTGAGCGTGGCTTGGCAGTCATGTGACAGGGTGGGAGTGGCCACCTTTTAAAATGTGGTGAAACTCGTTAAACAACGCTCTTGCTTAGCAACCAAAATTTTGGACTCAATTGTGATGATAAATTTTCTTTCTTTCTTTCTTTCTTTCTTTCTTTCTTTCTTTCTTTCTTTCTTTCTTTCTTTCTTTCTTTCTTTCTTTCTTTCTTTCTTTCTTTCTTTCTTTCTTTCTTTCTTTCTTTCTTTCTTTCTTTCTTTCTTCCTTCCTTCCTTCCTTCCTTCCTTCCTTCCTTCCTTCCTTCCCTTCCCTTCCCTTCCCTTTCCTTCACGTTGGGTCACTGGCAGCGGCGGGCCAGATTTACTTCCAGGTACGCCGGTGGAACCCCCTCTCACCGGTTCTCTAAATTTCACCAACCGGCTCTCGCGAGTAGGTGCGAGCCTGCAGAAACCCACCACTGAGTTGGGGGCATCGGGGCAGGGAAATCCAATTGTGCCTTCCGCCATTGAATTTGGGCAATGCCTAGATTTGGGGTCTAGGACCGAATTAGCGAACCTATGAAACGCAGGACTTGTCCTGCACGGGAATGCGCGGCTTCTCTTGACTTCCACGTTCCAGTGGCCACATGCGCGCCAACCGGCTGTCCTTCGTGCATGCGGGAGCACCAAAACCCGGAAGGGCAGCATCCCGTTGTGCATGCGCGCCGCCGAACATCTGGGTTTGCAACATGCATGCCAGCTCTTCATTTGGCCCGTGCCGAAAACCGGACGTTCGGGTGCTGGCGCGTACGTGCACGATGGAGCGCTGCTCGTCCAGGTTTCGGGTCTCCCGTGCGAAGGACAGCGAGGCCACGCGTTCCTTGCGGGATGGTTTCGGCGTGCCATTTTGCGGCACATGGTGAAGTAAAAGGTTAGCCTTTTCTGGCCTAGGAGGACAGCAACAATCTCCAAAATAAATTGCGGTTGAATGGCTGGGGCGTGGATCCAACTTGCTCTGGGCTCTTTCCGGGATCTGTTGACCCATCCAACCAAAGAAGTCCTGGCTAGTCTGCTCCAGAAGACAGTAGATCCAACGTCAAGGACGCATGGCCTACAGTGATGTTGGCTTGATACTGCATGTTGGGAAGGCGAGCAGAGGCCTAAAACTCAGAAGTAGGGAGATCAACTACAGGGAAGGGGCGGGGGGGTCATCGAACTCGGACATCCCCACAAAAGTTGCCAATGGAGAAGGCAAGGGATGGCAGGATAGGAATATGAAACGAAGATGGAAGCCCATCAACTAACAAGTCGGAAGATCTCCACAGCGTGAGGGGTGGAAGCCATCTTTGGCATCAGGCCTTCCGGCCTGCCACACCGTGCGTCTCCTTTAGAGAGACCTGTGAAATTACGCCGGGCTGCTCACTACCGTTCTCTCCTTAACGCGGACTGGAGAGACCAGCCGCTGATACTACTTCTTGCCAACAGAGAGGTCAAGGTGGACAGCAAGAAATGAACCCGATCCAATTTCACAAATGACCATCCCGTTCGGCCAAGGGAGTCAGCGGCCAGACCTGAGCTTTCGTTCAAAACTGGTGTGTCAGTAGGTTTGTGGGAAAAGCAAAGACACAAGATTGTTGTGGTTCCGAGAGGGGCCTTTTCTCACAATGATTGTCCCCCTCTTCATCACCGGGCAGCTTTGAAAGCCAACTGACTATATATCGATGGTCAACTGATAGCGAAGCAGAAGACACCTCAGTGATGAAGGCTACTTGGTGGGACCTAATCCTCCTCAAAGGATTATACCTCTTTATAGGACTATAAAATTAGGGAAACAGGGACTGACTTTAACAAACCTTTCTCTTCTTTATATTAATATCTGTAAATATATTTTAAAGTGATTATATGATATATTATACAATACAGAATATATTAAGAGAATATAGAAATATGTACATACGAACGATATCGATAGGGGCTCGCTGCAATGAGTGGAAATAATGTTTAAAAAAAGCTTAATAAAATTATTATTTTTTTAAAGAAAAGAAACCCTTCTTGTCCCTTGGCACTAACTTGTTCCTAGAAGCAATGAATTAGCAAAGAATCAAGAAAATGCTCCTTCTACCGCCAACCCGGCATCTAGTGAGAGGTCACAATCTCCAGAGGTTTTTAATCTCAGGTTACAAATTTTCTCCTGGTGCTTAGCGCCTGGTCCAGACATCTGATTCACTCACTTTCCCTACCGGTTCGCAAATATGAGCGCACGCAGGCACTCACGCGGCCATCCGCTCGTGCGCTTGGGTCATGCGCATGACCTGCATGTATGCGCGTGGCTTGAAAACATGACTAAATAGGAGCGCATAGAGCTGGGGCCCATCTTCAATTTCCACTACCGGTTCGGACAAATCAGGTCGAACCGGCTGAATCCCACTTCTGATCTGAATGCATTCAGCGCTGGAGGGACACCAAATCCCATTTAATCCCGACCCCTCTGGGCCTTCGAGCATCCATTTCCAGGCTGTAGAAATAAAACTGGGAGGGAGGGGGAGCTCACTCCAGAAACTGGCGCCCGTTTCACACCAAAATAGCTGGCTGCAAATCCGGGCCGAGCCAAATCCTTGCCAGTCTCTGAATCAGGGGGGCCGTCGTAGGAAATTAAAAGTTTCTGTCCCTCTGGAAATTCAAGCAGTGTCTTCGAAGGCAGGGTTGTGCGGTGGTTAGAATGCACTATTGCGGGCTAATTCTGCCGACTGCCAGCAGTTCGATCCTGACCAAGGTTGGCTCAGCCTTCCCTCCTTCCGAGGTCGGCAAAATGAGGACCCGGATTTTTATGGGGGGGGGGGGGGGGCGATAGGCTGACTCTGTAAGCCGGTTAGAGGGCTGTAAAGTCCTGGGAAGCGGTATATAAGTCTAAGGGCTATTTGGTAACTAGAGACTCTTCTAGGCTTGGTGTCCCACTCTACTCTGGGTCTACCGGGGGAGGTCAGCAGCTAGGCACCCTTCCCATGGGGCCAAGTGAGACTCATATCACCCAAGACCGGCCCTTTCCCTTCCCACTTGTCTCTTTACCTCCGTCCTTCTTCTCGGCTTCATCCCGGATTAGCGGAGAGGTGAGGGTCACCTTGAGGGTCAGCGGGAGCCCTGTTGTGCTACGGATGACGATGGCTGCTTCGCTGGGATGGTGCTCTATGTGGTACTTCTCTTCGGTGAGTTTCTGAAACGATCCAGAAAAATGGGCTCCGTCAAGCCACCGGGCGGGGAGAAAAGCTGGCGCTCAACCGAGAAACGCTCGGCCTTCGCCTCTACCTCGGGGCCCTGAGCTAACCGATCGTTTTGGAGAAACGGCAGCTGTAAAACATTTACACAACCCGCAGTAGCTGCAGAGCGAGCCTTCGATTCTTCTTCTGGGGAAGAAAACGATCATTTGGGGGGATTTCTTTTTAGGCCTGGCTAGAAATGCAGGCAGAGGATTCCTGGAGAATTGAAGAGCAATCAGGAAAAAGTGGTATAAAGGTGAAGATTCCCCTCGCACATCTGTGCCAGTCGTTCCCGACTCCAGGGGGCGGTGCTCATCTCTGTTCCAAAGCCCAAGAGCCAGCGCTGTCCGAAGACGTCTCCGTGGTCATGTGGCCGGCATGACTCAACGCCAAAGGCGCACGGAACGCTGTTCCCTTCCCACCAAAGGTGGCTCCTATTTTCCTACTTGCATTTTTTACATGCTTTTGAACTGCTAGGTTGGCAGAAGCTGGGACGAGTCACGGGAGCTCCCTCCGTTACGCGGCCCCGGGGATTCGAACCGCCGAACTGCCGACCTTTTCTGATCGACAAGCTCAGCGTCTTCGCCCCTGAACCACTTCTACAATACAATTCACTAAAAATAAAATTTCTCTCCTTTAGTTATGCTGACTACTATGTCTACAAGGACTGTATTTTCTATCCGGTGCAGGATTTTTAGAGGGCAGACTTCTCAGCAGTGGGCAGCGGGACGGGAGGGGGGGGGGGGCTGCCCTTGTTCAGCTCAGGAAACACCTTGCCAAGAAAAATGCCCTTCAAAACGCTTCTTTCAGCAACCGGCAGCAAAAGGGGTGTGTGTGAAGGGGGCGAGAAAACCCTGGGAAAAAGAACACTAAAGAAACCTGCATCGTTTTCTCTCTCACCTTCTCCAGAGACCAACCTGTGTTACCGAGAAAAATGGATGCATTTTTCAACTGCCCCAATTTTTCCTTGGTTAAGAAAATAATAATATGCCCGGAAACATTGCTTCGATGCCCAGATAATATAAAACACTAGCTGAAAACCCGGCGTTGCGTGGGTATTTATAGACGTCGAAGCGTTGGTATGACGGGGAGCCATCTGGAGGGGGCTTTCTTCCCCCTACTCCCATGCCCATCATCCCTGCCCTCTCCCTTCCCATGCGCGCTCTTCCTTCCCGCCCTGTCTACGATCCTGGCCCTTTGCCCCAAATCCATCAGGCGCTTCTCCATTGGTCCACCGGAGGGCGAACGTCACGGCTGGCTTTCCAGAGGAAGCTGTGAAGGAACGGACATCACAAACAATTGCCGCTCTAGGACGCCGCACTCGCTCTCCTTAACGGTCCAGGCTCTCCCTTCCCCCTCCCATGACATCGCAAACAATTGCCGCTCTAGGATGCTGCACTTGCTCTCCTTAATGGGCCAGGCGTTCCAGAGTTATGCTGGAACACACTCGCTGATAATATAAAACATGATGCAGCAACAAGATTAATTATAAATGTGGGCTTCTCCTGTTTGGCTCACCTGGATTTGGACAGGTAGATTGTCTTTGACGAGGGATAAGAGGGTCTCTGTGGGCTTTTCTTTGCACATCAGAACCAGTTCCAGGTCCATGTCGTCCTTTATCAACAAGCCTTTGGCCACCAAACCAATCCTCATCACGCCGCACAAGATCCGGCCACCTTGCTCCCTGGGGAAGGAGGAAATGCCGTTATTACGATTGGCGGTGGCACAGTCAGCCAGATGTTTTAGACTGGATTGGGCAGATTTTGGCCCACCTATGGAGATCTTCCCAAGGTCAGCTTCCCAAGGTTCCCAAGGTGAACATTTGATGGTATTACATCGCAGGATGTAAGCTGTTCCAAGCCAAGCTGCCTGCTGCAATTGACCAATGGGGATCTTGTCAATGCCGACGGAGCTCATAATGATACCCCAGTTGTTTTGGGGATCGCACCGAAGACTCTCGTGACTATGGGATCCCACCTCGGCTTTCTTTAGCCACCGTCTTTCTACTCCGCCTTGCAATTATTATCATCATTATAGTCTTTTGCGCCCACCTGCTTGACTCTCTTAACCCCAGAATGTTGGACAAGGAACACACACAAGGCCTTGGGAGCGTGCAGAAAGGTGAACTCCAGGCAGTTAACTCATTAGAGAAGCTGCTTTGGCTTCCAGAGTGTAACGCAACTCACACCAATTGTGTCAACAGCTCAGTGACAACAGCTCATTGACAGCGGGTGGCTGGGACTTCAGAAAATGCTGGGCTGGCATCTCAGCTCTCTCTCTCTCTCTCTCTCTCTCTCTCTCTCTCTCTCTCTCTCCCCCTCCTTCCCTCCCTCCCTCTCTCCCTCCCTCTCTCATTCACACACACAAGCACACCGAGCAGCTGAAGGGCAAATGGAAGCCTACAGAGGCCCTTACGCAGAGTAGCTTCTTCAACCGGGCAGCTGCTGCCTCTGAAAATCCCCACGTTGATGTAAGGACACGGCACAGCTGGGCCACATAATCTGCCACGTCACCGTTTTCTTTTAACCACTAATAAATTTTGCATTTAAGGCTCCACCACCACCACTATCCTTCTTCCAGTCACTGTCCCTTTTCTGCTCCAGAAAATCTGGGGTATATTTCCCCCCACCTTCTCTTCCTTGGAGGGAAAGGGAGTTTGAGTCACTGCAGAAGCTTTTAAGTTCTCTCTCTGTCTCTCTCTGTCTCTCTCTGTCTGTCTGTCTCTCTATTTCTATCTCTCTCTCTCTGTCTCTCTCTCTCTCGTGTCTGTCTCTCTCTCTCTCTGTGTGTGTCTGTCTCTATCTTTCTCTCTATCTGTTTTTCTTTCTCTATTTTTCTCTCTGTGTCTCTGTGTGTGTGTGTGTGTGTGTCTCTCTCTCTCTGTCTCTTTCTCTGTCTGTCTCTCTCTCTATTTCTATCTCTCTCTGTCTCTCTCTCTGGTGTCTGTCTATCTTTCTATCTCTCTCTCTCTGTGTCTGTCTCTATCTTTCTCTCTATCTGTTTCTCTCTCTCTATTTTTCTCTCTCTGTGTGTCTCTGGGTGTCTCTCTGTCTCTCTCTCTGTGTCTGTCTCTCTCTCTCTGTCTGTCTCTCTCTCTCTCTCTCTCTCTCTGTCTGTGTGTGTGTCTCTGTCTCTCTCTCTGTGTCTCTCTGTGGGTGTCTCTCTGTCTCTCTCTATTTTAAAAAAACGTGAGGAATGGATAGAAAGAGCCACAAGAAAATAAATTAGGGACAAGAGGCAAAATCTCACCACTGAATTTCAGTGCATGCTTCCTTAAAGCCAACCTGTAAAGGTCCAGGTTCCCCTCGCACATGTGTGCTAGCCGTTCCCGACTCTAGGGGGCGCTGCTCATCTCCTTTTCAAAGCCAAAGAGCCAGCGCTGTCCGAAGACGTCTCCGTGGTCATGTGGCCGGCATGACTCAATGCCGAAGGCGCATGGAACGCTGTTCCCTTCCCACCAAAGGTGGCTCCTATTTTTCTACTTGCATTTTTTCACGTGCTTTCGAACTGCTCGGTTGGCAGAAGCTGGGACGAGTCACGGGAGCTCCCTCCGTTACGCGGCGCTGGGGATTCGAACTGCCGACCTTTTCTGATTGACAAGCTCAGCGTCTTAGCCCCTGAGCCACCGCGCCAGTGGTGAACCTACTCTCTAGGTGTGGATTATTTTGTGGGCGTGGCTTGGCAGTCATGTGTCAGGGTGGGAGTGGCCAACTTGTAAAATGTGGTGAAACTCATTTAATAACGCTCTTGCTTAGCAACCAAAATTTTGGGCTCAATTGTGATGATAAATTAATTCTTTCTTTCTTTCTTTCTTTCTTTCCTTCCTTCCTTCCTTCCTTCCGTCCTTCCTTCCTTCCCTTTTTTACTTTCTGCCTTCCTTTCCTTTCCTTCCCATTGGGTTACTGGCAGTGGCAGGCCAGACTTACTTCTGGGTCCGCCGGTGGAACCTCCTCTCACCGGCTCTCTAAATTTCACCATCCGGCTCTTGCGAGTAGGTGCGAGCCTGCAGAAACCCACCACTGCACCGCGCCCCTATTACAGCCAACCTGCAGGCTGGCCAAAAGTGTTTATCCACCCGTCGAAGCAAACGGCACCCCAAATTTAGCATGAGCTGATGTAAAAAAAACCAAAAACTAGCCTACAGAACCAGGGAAAAAGAGGCTCCTGGAGTTTGCACCATCAGCAGCTGTTAAAAATGCAATCACAACCTCACACGAAAAGAGATGGCCGAGAGAAAGACGTTGCATTTTCAATGAACAGCCAAAAGAATAACTTTGGCCCTTATCTTTGAATTTCTGGCCTTCCTTCCCAACTTCCCGAGGAATATCCTTCTAGATATCCCGTGCTTTTAACTACGCACAGATTTCTCTTAATCAAGCAGTATCAGCTCTCCCCAAATGCCAGGAAGATCTCTTGATTAGTTACCTGATCTCATATTTAAATATAAGACAACCGTTGAAATCGGAGCCAGCCGTGGGCAGCAGCTGCCCAAAAAGCTAACACAGTTCTAGGATGCATCAACAGAGGGAGAGAATCGAGAAGTGTTAACACCACCTTGTAAAGCCTTGGGAAGGCCACACTTGGAATCCTGCATCCAGTTTTGGTCACCACGATGTAAAAAAGATGTGGAGACACTAGAAAGAGTCCAGAGAAGAGCAACCAAGATGATTAGGGAACTGGAGACTAAAACATATGAAGAACGGTTGCAGGAACTGGGTATGTCTAGTTTAATGAAAAGAAGGACCAGGGGAGACATGATAGCAGTCTTCTAACATCTCAGGGGCTGCCCCAAATAAGAGGGAGTCAAGCTGTTCTCCAAGGCACCTGAAGGCAGGACAAGAAGCAATGGGTGGAAACTAATCAAGGAGAGAAGCAACCTAGAACTAAGGAGGAATTTCCTGAAAATGAGAACAATTAACAATGCTCCAACAACTGGAAGTTTCTAAGAAGAGGTTGGATAGTCATTTGTCTGAAGTGGTGTAGGGTTTCCTGCCTAAGCCGGGGGTTGGACTAGAAGACCTCCAAGGTCCCTTCCAACTCTGTTATTCTGGGGAAATCAGGGAGAGCCAGGCAGTTCAAATGAGAATTATTGCAAGCTTAAAATTTATTGACAAGAAATGTGTACTATTAACCAGGTCGATGAAAAAGGGGAGTAGATAAAAGTCAGAAGGAATTGAAGATGGGTCGCTCAAGAACTGGTTTAATGTCCACTATCCAGGTGGCAATTCCAGAAAAAAGAAATTGGGAGATAGATAGATAGATAGGTAGGTAGGTAGGTAGGTAGGTAGGTAGGTAGGTAGGTAGGTAGGTAGGTAGATAGATAAGATGATAGATAGATAGATAGATAGATAGATAGATAGATAGATAGATAGATAGATAGATAGATAGATAGATAGATAGATAGATAGATAGATGATAGATAGATAGATAGATAAGATGATAGATTAGATAGATAGATAGATAGATAGATAGATAGATGGATGGATGGATGGATGGATGGATGGATGGATGGATGGATGGATGGATGGATGGATGGATGGATGGATGGATGGATGGATGGATGGTAGGTAGGTAGGTAGGTAGGTAGGTAGGTAGGTAGGTAGATAGATAAGATGATAGATAGATAGATAGATAGATAGATAGGTAGGTAGGTAGGTAGGTAGGTAGGTAGGTAGGTAGGTAGGTAGGTAGGTAGGTAGATAAGATGATAGATAGATAGATAAGATGATAGATAGATAGATAAGATGATAGATAGATAGATAGATAGATAGATAGATAGATAGATAGATAGATAGATAGATAGATAGATAGATAGATAAGATGATAGATAGATAGATAGATAGATAGATAGATAGATAGATAGATAAGATGATAGATAGATAGATAGATAGATAGATAGATAGATAGATAGATAGATAGATAGATAGATAGATAGATAGATAGATAGATAGATAGATAGATAGATAGATAGATAGATAAAATTATATATATATAAAAAATAATATCCTGGGATATTATTTTACCAAGAGTATAAACATTCCTGAATAAATCCACGTCGGCACAGAAGAAGCAAAACCAGCTCTGAGCTTCCTGCACGAATGCACTCATAGTTCGTTTCCCCAAGGGCCACCCACCGTCCGTTGCGTCCACCAATCCCTTGTTTGTGTTGTTTCGGGACACTGTGGCCTCTGCTCTGAGTGTCCCTTGGGGATGGGGGGAGCAATGGCTCACACTTGGAAGGCCATTCCCCCCCCCCCTTCCTGGCTTCCCAATCCCACCTCTCATTCTTCGTCCAGCTGCGAGCAAAGCGGAATACAGGTGAGCGTTTGAGTCAGTCTTAACTTGCGGGCGCGAAACGATTCCTGACTGACGACGCGCCATTCATTACAAGAGGGAGGGAGGGGGGGTAGGTCAGGAGTGGAGAGGGAGGCGGGGTAGGTCAGGAGTGGAGAGGAGCCAGCAAATTGGACCTCTGGGACTCCTCGGAGAGCCATCAGCTGATCCACCCGATCCTAAGCATAGATTATTTGTTTCGCGCCACCGACTTTCTATCTCCCGACAATTTGTTGCCGCACGCATCGATGGCTTTGGCGCGTCCAGCCTCAGAGCCCAAATCTGTGGTCTGTGGGCTTTAAAAAAAGAAAAAGAAGAAGAAGCGAGTAAAAGCAACAACTACCACCACCAAAAACTCAAAGAAATGGACCAGCTGCTCTGGCTGTTGGCCAACTGACCGAGTTGAGAATACTAAAGCTTTCCACTCAGAGAGAGGAGAGGTAGACCTTCCGGGTCAGGGGTCAGCAACCTTAAACACTCAAAGAGCCGCAAATGTCCTAACCGGAAACCCCCCCCCCCCTATTCAAGTCTGGAGCTGACCGGAAGTCTGGTTCCCTCATCATAGAGACTCCTCCTAGCACGCCGTCCTTTCTCCTCTGCTGACCGGAAGTCCGGTTCCCCCACCATAGAGTCACCTCCTAGTGTGGCATCCTTTTTCCTCTATCTGTCCTAACCGAAAGCCCTATCAATTGTGGAGTTGACCAAGGACAGGGAGCCGCAGCAAAAGGATGAAAGAGCCACATGCGGCTCCAGAGCCACAAATTGCTGGTCCCTGTTCTAAGTCCACAGGTAGCCTTCCTTCCTGGCAGGACGGCTCGTCCTGGATAATCCAGGCGAAGATTTTAAGCTCTCTCCTACGACTGCTCATCTATGCACGCACACGCACACACAGACACACACACCACACACACACAGAGCCATGTCAAGTTACATGTTGAGCTCCACCGACTTGGAACCGAGCACCAAATGCTACTCAGCGGCCCTCCGTAAATCGTCTCCTATCGGCCTGCCGGTCTCGCCTTATTTAACCCGGAGACTCCTCAAGCTGACAGCTGCACAAGGTGCAGCTGACAAATGCGGCATGTCCTCGGAGAGCGTGGGGCAAGGCCCAGGCACTGCCAACCTCCTTTGCTCACTGACTCTGGGATAGCTCCTCTCTTTCTCCACCAACTCTGGCTGGGAAAGACCTCAAGATTGCAAGAAGCGGGGGGGGGGGGGGGGGCTGGTTACTCAGGCCCAGCCCTGGTTCTTTCCTGGCCACAGAGGATAGGGGAGTCCTTGCCTTCTGCCAGGAAGATGTCGGCTCCGTGTAATGGTCTCTGCTAATATTCTCCATACCAACCTTCCAAGTCCATGCAGATCACCCTATTGAGGTGTGCATGGAGTAAAATTTCCACCCAGCACTAGATGTTGTCAGGTGTGCAGCCCTCTTTTCTTTTGGGTCTTTGGCATGCCACACTTTCTGTTATTCTGCTATGCCTTTTCTATGGTGGGAAATTGGACGGAGTTAGATGCTAGGTAGCCATAACAACATTCTTTCTAGAAAGCCAAGGTCATCCTTTGTCTCTGTACCTCCGTACCTGACCGGAACTGGATGGATGGAAGCTGCCAGCGTGGCAGTGGGAGATTGGACCATGGGATGGACTGGTGGGTGTTGGGGGCAAGATCTTGAACTTTCAACTGGGTGGGGAAAACCGGGAAGCTTTCAGATTTGGGGTTTTCCCAGATGTGCCAACATGGCTCTCTTCATCAATTGGAACTTTGAGGAATACTCTGCCTCGGACTCTGATTTAATTTTGGATGCTATTTGGAACCCCAAAAGATGGCGGATCTCAAGGACTGTATACCAATGGGTCAGCTCATGTTTCGTCCACTCACTTGCTACTCCGGCCATCGGCCGTTTCCTCTTTGTCCTCCACGCCGCCCTCTATCCGTGAAGACTTGCTCGTCTCGTCCATCCAATCGGAGACCTGCTTAAGGGCGCACTCGACGGTGGAAACCATGTTCTGGACGGCTTCGAGTTCCTCTGGAGACGGATAAATGGTCGAATGTTTCATCATCACGTGCCGGTCATCGTTAGCAAACGATCGGATTGATCTCTGTGGGGGAGAGGCAGGAAGGAAGCCAGGTCAGGGGGCGAAGTTCCCCCCCGAGATGATGAGAGAGAAAACCGAGGAGGCAAGACGACAAGATAAGAGCATGAGAGTTGGCGAGAACTGTGGTTTCTTATGATTCTTGATGAATGTATCTGGTCTTTTTATGTACGCTGAGAGCATCTGCACTAAAGACAAATTCTTTGTGTGTCCAATCACACTTGGCCAATAAAGAATACTATTCTATCTGTTCTGTTCTATTCTATATTATTCTATTCTATTCTATTTTCTATTCTAGTCTATATTTTATTCTATATTTTACTTTCTATTCTATATTCTATTCTATATTCTATTCTACATTCTCTATTGTATTTTATATTTTATTCTACATTCTCTATTCTATTTATAGTCTATTCTACTCTATATTCTATTCTATATATTCTATTCTATTCTATATATTCTATTCTATTCTATTCTATATTCTATTCTATATTCTATTCTACTCTATATTCTATTCTATATTTTATATACTATTCTATATTCTATTCTATATATTCTATTCTATATTTTATATTCTATTCTATATTCTATTCTATTCTATATTCTATTCTATATATTCTATTCTATATTTTATATTCTATTCTATTCTATATTCTATTCTATATTCTACTCTATATTCTATTCTATATTTTATATACTATTCTATATTCTATTCTATATATTCTATTCTATATTTTATATTCTATTCTATATTCTATTCTATTTTATATTCTATTCTATATATTCTATTCTATATTTTATATTCTATTCTATTCTATATTCTATTCTATATTCTATTCTACTCTATATTCTATTCTATATTTTATATTCTATTCTATATTCTATTCTATATTCTATTCTACTTTATATTCTATTGTATATTTTATATTCTATTCTATATTCTATTCTATATATTCTATTCTATATTTTATATTCTATTCTATATTCTATTCTATTCTATATTCTATTTCTATTCTATTTATAGTCTATTCTACTCTCTATTTTATATTCTATTCTACATTCTCTATTCTATTCTCTATTCTCTATTCAATTCCATTCCATTCCAATTCCTACTCTATTCCTGCCAAGCATCTGAATTCTGAACCCATGACCATGGGAATACTTTGAAGGTCATAACTGTGAAAAACAGCCATAAGTCACTTTTTTCAGGGTCATCGTAACTTGAAATTGTCATTAAGTGGATGATTAAAAAAAAAACAAAAAAAGAGCAAAGCAATAAAATGAAAACAAAAATGAGAGAGACAGACAGAAAGAGAGACAGACAGAAAGAGAGACAGTGTGTGTGTGAGAGAGAAAGAGAGACAGATAGAAAGAAAGGGAGAAAGACAGAGGGGCAGAGACAGAAAGAGAGAGAAAGAGAGGGGGAGACAGAGAGACAGAGAAAGAGATAGAGGGAGAGAGAGAGAGAGAGAGAGAGAGAGAGAAAGAGAGACAGAGAGAGAGACAAAGAGACAGACAGACAGAAAGAAAGACAGAGAGACAGAGAGAAAGAGAAAGGGGGAGAGAGGGCGGACAGAGAGAAAGAGAGAGGGGGGGACAGAGAGAGACAGACAGATAGAAAGAGAGAGAGAGAGAAAGAGAGGGGGACAGAGAGAAAGAGAGAGGGACAGAGAGAGAGACAGACAGATAGAAAGAGACAGAGAGAGAGAAAGAGGGGGGGACAGAGAGAAAGAGAGAGGGACAGAGAGAGAGAGCGAAAGAGAGAGACAGAGACAGACAGAAAGAGAGAGACAGAGAGAAAGAGAAAGAGGGGGAGAGGGGGGACAGAGAGAAAGAGACAGACAGACAGAGAGAGAGAGACACACACACACACACATAGAAAGAGAGACATTTCATTTTCATTTTATTCGATTTATATACCGCGCCTTCTCCATCGAAATGGACCCAGGGCGGTGCACAGGAAATTAAAAACCAACAAGATAAAAACAATACAATAAATATCGATAAAAAGAATTAAATAGAAGCCTGTGCTAAAATTCCCCCTAAAAAACCAACGTCCATTTACGTATTTGGCAGAAGCTATATACAATAAAATCTAATGATTAAGCAAGTCCAGCTTGTTGAAAAAAGTATGTTTTAAGTGAGAGAGAGACAGTGAGAGAGAGAGAGACAGAAAGGAAGAAAAGAGAGAGACAGAAAGAAAGAAAGAAAGAAAGAAAGAAAGAAAGAAAGAAAGAAAGAGGGAGGGAGAGAGGGGGGGCAGAGAGAGAGAGAGGGACACAGAGAGACACACAGAGAGATGTCCCCTCCCCTCCATCCCTTGCTCTGGGAAGGGTGCTTTATTTCTAAAATGCCATATCGCTGCCATCTGACATGGGAAAGTGGGCGGGGGGAAACACCCTCTAAATAAACAGCCATGGAGAACCCCATGGGAATGGGGCAACCCCTCCCCATGGACCTCCCGAGTTCAAGGTTACAACTTGCAAATGTCACTTCTATTAGGAACGGTTATTTATGCCCATCTTCTGTTCCAGCCGCTTAATAATTCATGCCACTCACAGCCTCCCGCAGTGGGATTTTTCTACAGTCTCCCCGCTATAAATCAGGGTCTGTTTCTCCCCCCCCCCCACAGCTTAAGAGCCTTAATTTGAATTTGAATTTTGAATTTTATTCAATTTATATCCCGCCCTTCTCCAAGGACCCAGGGCGGCGCACAGGAATTTAAAAACAACATACAAAAATAGTACAAAACATATAAATTTAAAAATCTATTAAATAGCAAAACCTGCGCTAAAACCAATTAAAATCCCCCATTTAAAACTATCTAAGATTAGTCACAGCGGAGGCTATGTAGCCCTCTTTTGCAAGCCCGAGGGCTAGCTTGCTTTAAGGTCAAAGTTCCCCTCGCACATCTGCGCTAGTCGTTCCCGACTCCGGGAGGCGGTGCTCATCTCCGTTCCAAACCCAAGAGCCAGCGCTGGCTGAAGACGTCTCCGTGGTCATGTGGCCGGCAGGACTCAACGCCCGAAGGCGCATGAACCGCTCTTCCCTTCCCACCAAAGGTGGCTCCTATTTTTCTACTTGCATTTTTTTTTAAAAAGTATTTTATTGGTTTTCAAAAATTTTACAAGGGAAAAGGTATAGGGTGAAGGTAGCATTTTGGTAGCTTCCCTGTCGTTGGTGGTGGCCCTCCCAAAACTTCATAGATTTACAATTTTAAAAGTAAAGGATAAACATATAAAAAGATTACATTGTCTATATATTCAATTGAAATACTAATTACAGTAGTATTTCAAATAAAATCATTTTTGCGATCTAAGTCTTTTTGCAAATGACTCCTCTTCCCTGTCCCCGGGCGGGCCTGTCGTTCCTTCCGTTCCCCCGTCTTCACCTCCCAACTGGGGAGAATGTTTTTTAATAAAAGCCTCCGCCTCACTTATTGTTTTGATTTTTACTCTGCCTCCCTCCCAGAAGATCAGCATTCCCTCTGGTAATAACCACTTGAACTATATTCCCTTTTTATATAATTTCTTAGACAAGAAGGAATACTTCCTCCTTATTTCTCTCATTTTTTTCGGAACCTGTTTCAAAATGATTATTTCTTTGTCCTGGTATTTTAAAATTCCATCCTGTTGAGCCCTCAATATCTCATTCCTTTTGGATCTCCTAAGAAATTTAACATGAACTTCTCTTGGTACGTTATTTATCTACTGGCATTTTTTAACGGGCTTTCGAACTGCTAGGTTGGCAGAAGCTGGGACGAGTCACGGGAGCTCCCTCCATTACGCGGCACTGGGGATTCGAACCGCCGAACCTTTCTGATCAACAAGCTCGGCGTCTTAAGCCCCTGAGCCCCCCAGCTGGTTTAGCAGCAAGCCGGGAAGATCATCGGCCTCCGTGCTGCAGGCCGATGTCCTTTCTCCCCCCCTAATGGGTGACCAGCTAGCAGGACCTACCATGGCTACAACAGGCTTCACCTCTGGTGCTCTTCGCCTTTCTCCTTTTCCTTCCTCCTGGGTATCTTGGCTAGGCACTCAGACTTCGACCAGCAGCTCCACATAAGCGTCTCAGTCGTTCCCCAGCCCAGAGGTTCACCCAGGTGTGTGGTTCCTGGAGTCAAGTTCCACCAGGCACCTGCAAAGCCCAGAGAGAACAAGGGGAGGAATTCAGAAGCAACCAGAAACCAGTTTAACGGAATACGCATCTTTATATAATACAATATATAATAGCAGAGTTGGAGGTCTTCTAGTCCAACCCCCTGCCCAGGCAGGAACCTTATACCGTTTCAGACAAATGGCTCTCCAACATCTTCTTAAAGACTTAAAGTGTTGGGGCATTCACAACTTCTGGAGGCAGGTTGTTCCACTGGTTAATTGTTCTCACTGTCAGGAAATGTCTCCTCAGTTCTAAGTTGCTTCTCTCCTTGATTAGTTTCCACCCATTGCTTCTTGTCCTGCCCTCAGGTGCTTTGGAGAATAGCTTGACTCCCTCTTCTTTGGGGCAACCCCTCAAATATCGGAAGACTGCTATCATGTCTCCCCTAATCCTTCTTTTCATTAAACTAGACCTACCCAGTTCCTGCAACCGTTCTTCATGTTTCAGCCTCCAGTTCCCTCATCCTCTTGGTTGCTCTTCTCTGCACTCTTTCCAGAGTCTCCATATCTTTTCTACATCGTGGCGACCAAAACTGGATGCAAATATTCCAAGTGTGGCCTTCCCAAGGCCTGATAAAGTGGGATCAACCCTTCACGTGATCCTGATTCCATCCCTCTGTTGATGGAGCCTAGAACTGTGTTGGGTTTTTTGGCAGCTGCTGGCCACGGTTGGCTCCTATTTCAATGGTTGTCCACTAGGACTCCAAGATCCCTCTCACAGTGCCACCTATACTGTACCTGTGCAGTTTTTCTCACCTAAATGTAGAACCTGACTCTTTTCACCCTTGAGTTTCATGTGGTTAGATAGTGCCCAATGTTCATTATTTGGGGAAAATCGGAACTTGAACGATGGTATCATTATGAATGTTTGAACCATGTTTGAAGCCTATTATTGAGTCTGTCATCTGCGCCTCCATCACTGTCTGGCTTGGCTCTGCAACCCATCAAGACAGACAGAGACTTCAGAGGAGAATCAGAACTGCAGAAGAAACCATGGCTGCCAACCTGCCTTCCCTGGAGAAACCTGCACACTGCAGGAGTCAAAAAGAGGGCTGGGAAACATCTACAGACCCCTCGCATCCCGGACGTAAATTGATGTCTGCAGAACTTGGCAAGGGGTCTCGGAGAGTCACGAACCAATGAAGCGAACTCATGGTCTCCTGCAAGCTCCACTCCCCTTCCGCTCCTCTTTTATTTCCTCGGGGAGGGGCCATTCATCGTCCACCGGTGGCCTTGCTCCCAAATCGACTCCTGTTCTTTAGCCCTTCCCTTCACCTGGCAACTCTGCGCATGCGCACCCTGGGAACAGGCTCCAGCTGTTCTCCCGCCCCACTGATGTCCGACTCCGAAGGCAGCTGATCACTGTCAGACGGCCCTGGCCCTCTCTCTGCCTCCGACACAGAGCCCTCCTCAGAGCCTTCCCCAGACTCCAGGACTGGCCCAGGTTCCTTCCCAACCCTCCTCACTGCCCGACTCACTGGACCACAACAGCTGGTGGGTTGGTTTCCAAAGAGTTACCACGCTAGGCAACATCTTCAGAGGAGTTTAGGGGAGGTCAGGTGTGGGTGTATCAAGTGAGGCTCTTGTGATGGTCCCACAGTTGACGTCCCCTAAACCCCACCAAAGATGTGACCTACCGGGGTTACGAAATGTTTGGAAACCAACCCACAAGCTCAAGAGAACGGACCTCCCTCCTCACCCGCTGTTGAATGTACTCCCTAGAAATGCTAAGACTTTCCTAAGAGTCCACCTGGCTACCTGCTTTGTGGTAAGGAGCAGAGATTGGAAGGAAGCCACGAAGCTCTGTTGAAATGGAGGGACGCCTTGCACTCTTTCTTTTCAGGGGGTTTGGATCACGTTTGAACACGATCTGCCAACTCCTCCCCACCCACACCGCCTAGCTGGAAAAGTTCAATGGGCTTGGTCAATTAGATCCTACTCTTTTATTTACTGAAAGGCACGTTTTCCAATACAAAGCTCCAAAATGTAAGCATTCAAGGTGGACTTCGGTAAAATGAGGACCGAGATTATTGGGGGCAAGAGGCTGACTTGTAAACCACTTAGGGAGGGTTGTAAAGACACTGTGAAGTGGTATATAAGTCTAAGGGCTATTGTTATGTGTCTCTATGTCTATCTGCCTGTCTATCTATCTATCTACCTACCTACCTATCATCTATCTAATTGTCTATATCTATCTATCTATCTATCTATCTATCTATCTATCTATCTATCTATCTATCTATCTATCTATCTATCTATCTATCTATCTATCTACTAATCTTATCTACATCTATCTATCTATCTATCTACTAATCTTATCTACATCTATCTATCTATCTATCTATCTATCTATCTATCTATCTATCTATCTATCCTCTGACTATCTATCTGTCTATCCATCATCTATCCATCATCTGTCTCTCTCTCTCTCTCTCTCTACACACACACACACCTTTCTTTCTAACTTACTTTCTATCTACCTACCTACCTAAGTTCCTATCCTCTATCTGGCAATCTATCTATCTATCTATCTATCTATCTATCTATCTATCTATCTATCTATCTATCTATCTATCTATCTACTAATCTTATCTACATCTATCTATCTATCTATCTACTAATCTTATCTACATCTATCTATCTATCTATCTATCTATCTATCTATCCTCTGACTATCTATCTGTCTATCCATCATCTATCCATCATCTGTCTCTCTCTCTCTCTCTCTCTACACACACACACACCTTTCTTTCTAACTTACTTTCTATCTACCTACCTACCTAAGTTCCTATCCTCTATCTGGCAATCTATCTATCTATCTATCTATCTATCTATCTATCTATCTATCTATCTATCTATCTATCTATCTATCTACCTACCTACCTACCTACCTACCTACCTACCTACCTACCTACCTACCATCTATCTAATTGTCTATATCTATCTATCTATCTATCTATCTATCTATCTATCTATCTATCTATCTATCTATCTATCTATCTATCTCTATCTATCTATCTATCTATCTATCTATCTATCTATCTATCTATCTACTAATCTTATCTACATCTATCTATCTATCTATCTATCTATCTATCTATCTATCTATCCTCTGACTATCTATCTGTCTATCCATCATCTATCCATCATCTGTCTCTCTCTCTCTCTCTCTCTACACACACACACACCTTTCTTTCTAACTTACTTTCTATCTACCTACCTACCTAAGTTCCTATCCTCTATCTGGCAATCTATCTATCTATCTATCTATCTATCTATCTATCTATCTATCTATCTATCTATCTATCTATCTATCTATCTATCTATCTATCTATCTATCTATCTAGACTGTCTATCCATCATCTACGTATAATCTCTCTCTCTCTCTCTCTGTATACACACACACCTTTCTACCTACCTACCTACCTACCTATCATCTATTTGACTATCTATCATCCTATCTCTCCATCATCTATTATCTGTCTGTCTGTCTATCTATATCAGGGGTAGTCAACCTTTTTATACATACCGCCCACTTTTGTATCTCTGTTAGTAGTAAAATTTTCCAACCGCCCACCGGTTCCACAGTCAGGGTGATTTATAAAGTAGGGAAGTCAATTAAAATTTTTTTAAAAAGGAAAGTGCTTCAGTATCGGACAAAACCCCTACCGTCCACCATGAAAGCTGGAACGCCCACTAGTGGGCGGTAGGGACCAGCTTGACTACCACTGTGATAGATAGATAGATAGATAGATAGATAGATAGATAGATAGATAGATAGATAGATAGATAGATAGATAGATAGATAGATAGATAGATAGATAGATAGATAGATAGATAGATAGATAGATAGATAGATGATAGATAGATAGATAAATATGAGAAAGAAAGAAAGAAAGAAAGAAAGAAAGAAAGAAAGAAAGAAAGAAAGAAAGAAAGAAAGAAAGAAAGAAAGAAAGATGAGAGAGAGAGAAGATAAATGATAGAGAATGATATAGATAAATGGTAGGTAGGTTACAGTAGGTAGGTAGAGATGAGATAATTAGATGATGATAGCTATAGAGATGGATTAGATAGAGAAGATATAGATAGCTAGTTATGAGATAGATAGATAGATAGATAGATAGATAGATAGATAGATAGATAGATAGATAGATAGATAGATAGATAGATATAGAGATGTAGATAAAGATCTAGATAAGAGATCTAGATAGATGGTTGGTTGGTTGGTAGGTAAGTAGGTAGGTAGGTAGGTAGGTAGATAGATCAGGGGTAGTCAACCTTTTTATACCTACCGCCCACTTTTATTTCTCTGTTAGTAGTGAAATTTTCTAACCGCCCACCGGTTCCACAGTCAGGGTGATTTATAAAGTAGGGAAGTCAATTAAATTAAATTTAAAAAAAGGAAAGTGCTTCAGTATCGGACAAAACCTCTACCGCCCACTATGAAAGCTGGAATGCCCACTAGTGGGCGGTAGGGACCAGGTTGACTACTACCGATCTATATCATCTATCTATCTATCCATCCATCATCTATCTATAATCTCTCTCTCTCTCCCTCTCCCTACCTACCTACCTACCTATCATCTATCTGACTATCTATCATTCTATTCATCCATCATCTATAATCTATCTATAATCAATGTTTGTCTATCATCTGTATGTCTCCCTCCCTCCCTCCCACCAACATCTGACTAATTAACAGAATAAACATACATACCAAAAGCAGCCTTAGAAGCTTCCTCCCAAAGGACCCTCACAGAGCACGGTGGGCTTTTTACTCGATTCGACAGTAGGAAAGCCCCAGCTGCTGGACCTTCTGGAGTTCAACCATACGTCTGCCGAAGGTCCTGGATGCTACAGGCGCTAAGAGGCCTCTTCTTCACCCAGGGCAGCCTCTGCCCTCAACGACAGCCAGGCGCGTCCTTCCGATTTATTCCAGAGATCAAAAGCTTCGACGCTGCGATTTTTGCTCTGCCTTCAAGGTGGACCTGTTTGACCAGAATTGCAGCTTCTTCAAGCTCGTTCAACCAGCCAAAGGAAGCGAGTACTAAAGATTTAAGACTCTGCTTTTGAAGCGATTTGAGCAAACACCTTGGATTCACGGCTGCCCGAAGGAAACCTTTTTTCCATTCTCACGGCAAATTCTTTCGTCTAGTCCACCCTGAAATCCGGCCACTTTGAGTGGCCCTTCTGGCCAAAGAGAGGCTCCAGGAACGACGGTATCAAAAACCGGCCCTCAAGTCCTTCGCCAGATCAGGGCCGGTTCTTGAACCCTGCTTCTCCCTCCCTTACCAGCCTGGCCTTGTTGTTTTGCTTCTCTCCTATTTCCCTGGCTGGACTTTGGACCTCTTTGCACAATTAACTACTCGGTGTGTGATTCCTCCTGGTTGTAATCCCTGCCTCTCTTAAATTACTGCAATACCTACAGATCGGCGTGTCGGGGTTCCAAGTATCCTTCTACTCCCCTCCCCGGAAATAAGATCTCCCCGGATAATAAGTCCAATCGGGCTTTGGAGCGCGTGCGCTAAAATAAGCCCTCCCCCAAAATAAGCCCTCCCTGAAAATATTGCAACGCAGCAGCAGCCGTGAGGTGACCACGCTCGCCGCCTCCTGCACCTCAAAAATAATAAGACCTACCCAAAAATAAGGCCAAGTGCTTATTTCGGGGGTCAAAAGAAAATAAGACCCGGTCTTATTTTGGGGGAAACATGGTAATAGATCCATAGCAAGGAAGGTAGATTCCTCAAAGAATAGCTTAATTGGAAACATCACATTGGCACGTATTTGGTGAAAACCGCCTCTGAAGATTCCCGCCTAATTTTCACCTAATTAAAACTTCTCCCTTCAACCCCCAAACGGCCACTCACATGGCCCCATCAAGGCTGCATCTGCTGGTCTGGTGACATCACTCCTCCTTCCAGGTGTGAAAACGACCTTGGTTCCCAAGAGGAAGTATTTTGCTTTGACTACACAGCTCCAGCTATCTTTAATCCCTTCCCTCCCTATCCCTCAGCACCAGGGTAACTGCTGAAGCCCTCAAGAGGCTTCAGGGATTGATATGGCATTCTTAGTGGCCAGTTCCCAGGGACGCGGTGGCTAAGACGCTGAGCTTGTCGATCAGAAGGTCGGCAGTTCAGCGGTTCGAATTCCTAGCGCCTTGTAATGGAGGGAGCTCCCGTTGCTTGTCCCAGCTTCTGCCAACCTAGCAGTTCGGAAAGCACGTTAAAAAAATGCAAGTAGACAAATAGGAACCACCTTTGGTGGGAAAGGAACAGTGTTCCGTGCGCCTTTGGCGTTGAGTCATGCCGGCCACATGACCACGGAGACGTCTTCGGACAGCGCTGGCTCTTCGGCTTTGAAATGGAGACGAGCACTGCCCCCCTAGACTCGGAAAAGACTAGCACATATGCGCATACGCCAAGATTGGGCAGCAGACGCCCAAGGAAAGCTCAACCCGACATTCCTGGGTTAAATATATCCACGATCTGCCTTGGGAAAGACGAGCATTCCAGCCGACAGCGTCTCCACCGGTTATGCTGAGAGAGACTCGGACAACTCCTTGTCTCCCAGTGTCCTCACTTCATAAGTCACTCTGCTCCACACCGTTGCATCATTCGGACCCCTCCTTTGCAAATGGCCCATCAAGGAACTTGGCCAACCCACAGCAGTGTCACAACACCTAACCCAACGTCGTTAGGAACAACTGGGAAACCAGCCGTGGGCGTAGGAACCGTGTTGGAAATTCCAAGGAAGCACATCGTCTGCCTGTCAGCAATTTTGGATCCACCGACTACACCTTTGGGGTGGAGGTGTGCTCAACCTGGGCTTTTGAGTCATTCTGTCCAAAGGAGCTTCTAAGGAAGTCTTGCGTTCAAAGATGGAGCCCACAGATAGCTCTTTTGGCATCTTGTCAACGCCCTGAAACCTGAATTTCTTCAGTAAAAATAAAGTAAGAATGCTGAAATACGGCAAGCTGGCAGTCCCAACCTCCACTTTGCATCCAAAAGTAGATTTGTCCTTCTATATAGGTAAATGTAAAGGTTCCCCTCGCACATATGTGCTGGTCGTTCCTGACTCTAGGGGGCGGTACTCATCTCCGTTTGAAAGCCGAAGAGCCAGCACTGTCCGAAGACATCTCCGTGGTCATGTGGCCGGCATGACTCAACACCGAAGGCGCACGGAACGCTCTTCCCTTCCCACCAAAGGTGGTTCCTATTTTTCTCCTTGCATTTTTTATGTGCTTTCAAACTGCTAGATGGTCAGAAGCTGGGACGAGTCACGGGAGCTCGCTCCGTTACGCAGAACTGCCAATCTTTCTGATCGACAAGCTCAGACAAGCAGTCCTGGGGAAGGCTCGGACGAGGGCTCTGCATCAGAGGCAGAGAGGGGGGCCGGGGCCATCCGACAGTTATCAGTTGCCTTCGGAGTCAGAGATCAGTGGGGCAGAAGAACAACTGGAGCCTGTTCCTAGTGTGGGCATGCGCAGAGCTTCCAGGAGAAGGAAACAGCTAAAGAACAAGGGCCGACTCGGGAGTAAAGGCACAGGTGAACAGTGAGTGGCCCTTCCCAGAGGGAATAAAAGAGGAACGAAAGGGGAGTGGAGTTTGCAGGAGACCATGAGTTTGCTTCATTAGTGTGAAGATTTGTTCGTGACTCTCAGAGACTCCTTGCCAAGTATTTCCTTGTACAGGGAACAGGGGTCGACTCGGTAGTAAGGCCACAGGTGGACGGTGAATAAAAGAGGAGCGAAAGGGGAGTGGAGTTTGCAGGAGATCATTCGTTCGCTTCCTTGGCTCGTGACTCTCCGAGACTGTTCTGCAGATGTTGGCCTGGCCGCTCTCCAAGCCAGATAAGGTCTGTGGCCGTAAATCCTCCCTTGAAGGACTTTGCTGGATGTGAACAAGGATCGACTTGGGAGGAAGGCCACCGGTGGACGGTGAATGCCCCCTCCCTCGCATAGGGAATAAAAGAGGAGCGAAAGGGGAGTGGAGCTTGCAGGAGACAACCTGTTCGCTTCATTAGCGTGAAGAGTTGTCCGTGACTCTCCGAGACTCCTTGCTAAGCTTTTTGTACACCTTTGCATTTGGAAGCTATCGGCCTGGCAGCTCTCCAATCCTGATAAGGTCTGTGGTTGTCAATCCACCCTTGAAAAGGCTGTTTGCAGGAGTTTGCTGGAGCTGAAGGTGAGGAATTCACAGCAGCTTCATAAAAAGGAGTTTTGTCAGGACAAGGGAGTCTGCTTCGTGGTTTTTGAAACCTAGGTCAGAACCGATCCAGAAATTCAGTGCCTCCCCCCGCCCCCTTTCAAACCCTGCCTCGTTTAAACAGATGCTCCCTCTCCCTCTTCTTCAGGGAGCATGTCTTATGGCCCGCCCGCATCAATGACAAACGACGGAGCCCGCCTGGTTCCTTCTGCATCGTAATTTTAATTCCTGGCCGGTGTTCAAAGTTCTCTCCAGCAGCATCCCTCACAGAGGGGAACCATATCTGGGTCACCGTCGCTCCAGTGAGCAGGCTGGCCCTGAACACTGGCAATCCTTAATTTTATTATTTGGGGGGGGGGGCTCTTGGGACGAGTCCTGAATCAACCCCGGCGGGGTGGGGGGGTGGCTGAGAATTGAACGAACGCTGCGCGCAAAATACGAGGAGAACTGTAACAAGGACAAAGCCTACCTCAACATTTAATCCTCCCAACTGGTCACGTTCATACAATGCAGCTGGTCCGTTAACAAAGGTGCCTTATTCCTGAATTCAGAAAAATTGAGTCGGTCATCTGCACCTCCATCACCGTCTGGTTTGGCTCTGCAACCCAACAAGACAGACGGAGACTTCGGAGGAGAATCAGAACTGCAGAAGAAACCATGGGTGCCAACCTGCCTTCCATCCCAGGAGTCCAAAAGAGGGCTGGGAAAATATCTACAGACCCCCTCGCATCCTGGACGTAAGTTGTCTCAACTCCTACCCTCAAAACGACACTATAAGGGCCCTGCACACCAAGACAACTAGACACAAGGACAGTTTTTCCCCCCGAATGCCGTCACTCTGCTAAACAAATAATTCCCTCAACACTGTCAAATTATCTACTAAGGCTGTATTACTATTCTTCTTCTCTTCCTTCCTAGTTTCTATCTCTCCCCATATTGGCGGGGGATTGCAACGCTCCGGTTTTAATAAACCACATTACTTTAAATGGGTTTGCCGGGGGGGGTGAGGGGAGGAACTGCCCCAACACCAGAAAGTTTTGTTACGAGTAACAAGCAAGAGTAAATCCGACCTCCAGCCTGCTATTAAGGACGGCAATCAATGAGCGCAGAGTAGTTGTGGAGTTTGCTTTCCACAAACGGTCGTTTTTGGCTACCGAGAGCCTCTAAAGAAACCCCTTCTGGAAAGGAAGAAGAAGACGAAGAAAGAGGAGGAGGAGGAGGAGGCTGGATGGAGTCACCGAAGCAGTCGGGTGTGAGCTTCAATGGACTCCAGAGGATGGTAGAGGACAGGAAGGCCTGGAGGAACGTTGTCCATGGGATTGCGATGGGTTAGAGACAACTTCGCAACTAACAACAATCAAGGAATGTGAAGAGAGAGAGGGGGGGGGGAGAAGGAATAGTGGAGGAGAAAAGAGAAGGTGAGGGAGGAGTGATAGGAGGAGGAGGAGGAGGAGGAGGAGGAGGAGGAGGAGAAGAAGAAGAAGAAGAAGAAGAAGGGGGAAGGAAAGAAGGAAGGAAGGAAGGAAGGAAGGAAGGAAGGAAAATTCTCTTTTCCAACTTGTTGTTTCCCTTCCAAATTATATCCTTGGAGAGGAGGAGGAAGAAGAAGAAGGAGAAGGAGATGGGAAAGGGAAAGGAAGGGAAGGAGGAGGAGGAGGAGGAGGAGGAGGAGGAGGAGGAGGAGGAGGAGGAGGAGGAGGAGGAGGAGGAGGAGGAGGAAGAAGGGGAGGGAAGGAAGGAAGGAAGGAAGGAAGGAAGGAAGGAAGGAAGGAAGGAAGGAAGGGAAATTCTCTTTTCCAGCTTGTTCTTTCCCTTCCAAATTATATCCTTGGAGAGGAGGAGGAGGAGGAGGAGAAGAAGGAAGAGGAGGAGGAGGAAGAGGAGGAGGGGGGGAGGGGGGAAAGAAATAAAAGAAATGACTGCTGATTGCATGTACATATTCTGCATAAGCAGCTCTCTTAAGTGCATTCTCCAAGCTGGCTAGCCGGATGCACTAAAATATTTAACAAAAGAGCAGGCAGGGAGATAAATTAAACCAGCCGAGGGCTTTTGACTTGTTAGCCTGCCTTAGGAGGCTTCCAGCAACATTGGAGGAATTGGGGAGGGGGGCGGGATCGGTTGGCAAGCAAGACGGGCGTTTGCCGAGCCTCCTTCTCCGAGCCCTGGCATCTGAGGCCAGCTGGCGACTTGGACCGGGGCTTGGCCTTCTTAACGTTTGCATCCCTCTTCGAAATGGCATAAAACCATCGGGGCAGAAGCAAAGGGGCCCCGGCTATTTAAGTGGAGAGCCATTAATTTTTAAAGGCATCGTCGGAGCCAAGCAAAGGCCAACCAACTGTTTGGGAAAGTAGAGGAACGGGAAAGCTTTCGTCCATAGAGGCCGTTCGGCAGCGATGGTTTTCTATTCTAGAATTGTAGAAAAGACGTGGGGACTCTGGAAAGAGTGCAGAGAAGAGCAACCAAGATGATTAGGGGACTGGAGGCTAAAACATATGAAGAACGGTTGCAGGAGCTGGGTAGGTCTAGTTTGATGAAGAGAAGGACCAGGGGAGACATGATAGCAGTGTTCCGATATCTCAGAGGGTGCCACAGAGAAGAGGGAGTCAAACTATTCTCCAAGGCACCTGGGGGCAGGACAAGAAGCAACGGGTGGAAACTAATCAAGGAGAGAAGCAACTTAGAACTGAGGAGAAATTTCCTGACAGTGAGAACAATTAACCTCTGGAACAGCTTGCCTCCAGAAGTTGTGAATGCCCCAACCCTGGAAGTCTTGAAGAAGATGTTAGATAGCCATTTGTCCGAAATGGTATAAGGTTCCTGCCCATGCAGGGGGTTGGACTAGAAGACCTACAAGGTCCCTTCCAACTCTGCTATTGTATTGCATTGTATTATTGTATTGTATTCGATGCAGTTGGGAATAGACCAGGGGTCTCAAACGCGCGGCCCGCGGGCCAATTGCAGACCGCAGGACGGAATCTTGTGGCCCCCACCGTGATATGAAAGTATAATATTAGTGCGGCCCGCAGGGGGAGTGAATCCCTTATGCGGCCCAGCCTCACCCAGACTCCAGCGGCCCCCAGGTAAATTGAGTTTGAGACCCCTGGAATAGACAATGGATGCCATTAGGTGGTTGTGTTTTAAAGACATGGTTGAAGAACAATTAACCAAGGGAAGAACTTGCCTCCAGAAGTTGTGAATGCTCCAACACTGGGAGTTTCTAAGAAGACGGTGGATAGCCATTGGTGAAGGGTTTCCTGCCTAAGCAGGGGGTTGGACTAGAAGACCTCCAAGGTCCCTTCCAACTCTGCTATTCTATATTCCATTCCATTCCTATGCTATGCTATATTCTCTATTCTATTCTATTCCTATTCTATTCTCTATTCTCTTCTCTATTCTATTCCTATTCTCTTCTCTTCTCTATTCTCTTCTCCTATTCCTATTCCTATTCTATTCGTATTCTATTCCTATTCTATTCTCTATTCTATTCGTATTCTATTCCTATTCTATTCTATTCCTATTCTATTCCTATTCTATTCTATTCCTATTCTATTCCTATTCTATTCCTATTCCTATTCTATTCTCTATTCTATTCTCTCTTCTATTCTCTCTTCTATTCTCTATTCTATTCCTATTCTCTTCTCTTCTCTATTCCTATTCTATTCCTATTCTATTCTATTCCTATTCCTATTCTATTCTCTATTCTATTCTATTCCTATTCTATTCTCTCTTCTCTTCTCTATTCTATTCCTATTCTCTTCTCTTCTCTATTCTTCTCTATTCTATTCCTATTCCTATTCTATTCGTATTCTATTCTCTTATTCTATTCCTATTCCTATTCTATTCCTATTCTATTCCTATTCTATTCTATTCTCTATTCTATTCTCTATTCTATTCCTATTCTATTCCTATTCTATTCCTATTCTATTCTCTATTCTATTCCTATTCTCTATTCTATTCTATTCCTATTCTCTTCTCTATTCTGCTCTGCTCTGCTCTACTTTATTCCCATTCCCATTCTATTTCTATTCCATCCCATCCGATCCATCCCCATGCCCTATTCCCATTCCCTATCCGTATTTCTATCCCTATTCCATGCCATTCTCCTTGCTCCCATTTCCAATGCCTTTGTCCTTTCCCGGCTGCAATTCCTCTGGGTAGGCCTGCTTCTCTCCATCATTTGTTTGCAAGAGGTCGCACAGCCTCGTGGTACCAAACTTGCAATTAATCCCAACAATGGCTCTATCTGTGGCTAAACACGGGGATGGGAAACCCAAACATGTCTTTCTTTGAGTCGCTTACAGCTGCCACTCCTAACCGGGCACGCTGCGTGTTTCTGCACCAACGAGGAAAGGAAAACGTGCGGTTTTGCCACCACCGTTTACACAACCGACTTGGCACAAGCGGTTCGAAATAGCTTATTCCACAAATAGTTTGTTTTTATTTGTCGTGGGGTTGGGGGCGGGGGGGTTGTTTTTTGTTTTGCAATGTCCGCATTGGTGATGTCTTGGCTGTTTGGAGGATTATATTTGACCCCGCAGCTAGGTCAGAGGTGAAGAGAAGCTGGACTGTGCTTGACCCCCTGGTCATCACTTGCAAAAGATGAGTTAGGCTGGGCGGCAAAAACGCAGATTCAGGGTTGCTCAAAAGAATAGAATAGAATAGAATAGAATAGAATGGAATAGAATGATAGGGAGTAGAGTAGAAGGATAGGATAGAGAGTAGAGTAGAGTAGAGTAGAGTAGAACAGAAGAGACGAGAGTAGAAGAGAAGAGAAGAGAAGAGAAAATAGAATAGAATAGAAGTATAGGATAAGGAGTAGAGTAGAGTAGAAGTATAGGATAGGGAGTAGAGTAGAGTAGAGTAGAGTAGAGTAGAGTAGAGTAGAGTAGAGTAGAACAGAAGAGACGAGAGTAGAAGAGAAGAGAAAATAGAATAGAATAGAATAGAATAGAATAGAATAGAAGTATAGGATAAGGAGTAGAGTAGAGTAGAGTAGAAGTATGGGATAGGGATAGGGTAGAGTAGAATAGAAGGATAAAATAGGGATAGGGATAGGGATAGAGATAGGGATAGAGATAGAGATAGAATAGAAGTATAGGATAGGGAGAAGAGTATAGAGAAGAGTAGAAGGATAGGGATAGGGATAGGGATGAGTAGAGTAGAGTAGAATAACAGAGTTGTAAGGGACCTTGGAGGTCTTCTACTCCACCCCCCTGCCTAGGCAGGAAACCCTACACCACTTCAGACAAATGCTTATCCAACATCTTCTTTAAAACCTCCAGTGTTGGAGCATTCACAACTTCTGGAGGAAAATTGCTTCTCTCCTTGATTAGTTTCCACCTATTGCGACATACTAGTCGTTCCCGACCCTAGGGGGCGGTGCTCCTCTCCGTTTCAAAGCGGCCGGCATGACTCAACGCTTGAAGGCGCACGGGACCCTGTTCCCTTCCCACCAAAGGGGGCCTCTATTTTTCTACTTGCCTTCGAACTGCTAGGTTAGCAGAAGCTGGGACACAGTTACGGGAGCTCCTTCCGTTACGCGGCCCTGGGGATTCGAACCGCCGAACTGCCAACCTTTTCTGATCGACAAGCTCAGCCCTCTTAGCCACTGAGTCACCGTATCCCTTACCAGGAGTAAATAGGTAGAGAGAAAAATGCGATGCGCAGCCTGAACATCTGGATGGCTGTAATAGTAATCATATAATAATATATTTCAATGCCAAATGATGCCAAGACTTTCCCTCTGGGCTATTCTATTCCTATTCTATTCTCTATTCTATTCTATTCTCTATTCTATTCTCTATTCTATTCCTATTCTATTCTCTATTCTATTCTATTCCTATTCTATTCTATTCTCTATTCTCTATTCCTATTCTATTCCTATTCTATTCTATTCCTATTCTATTCTCTATTCTATTCCTATTCTATTCTCTATTCCTATTCTATTCCTATTCTATTCTCTATTCTATTCCTATTCTATTCTCTATTCCTATTCTATTCCTATTCTATTCTCTATTCCTATTCTATTCCTATTCTATTCTCTATTTTATTCTATTCTCTATTCTATTCTCTATTCTATTCTCTATTCTATTCCTATTCTATTCCTATTCTCTATTCTATTCCTATTCTATTCTATTCTATTCTCTATTCTATTCCTATTCTATTCTCTATTCCTATTCTATTCCTATTCTATTCTCTATTCCTATTCTATTCCTATTCTATTCTCTATTCTCTATTCTATTCTATTCTCTATTCTATTCTCTATTCTATTCCTATTCTATTCTCTATTCTATTCTATTCCTATTCTATTCTATTCTCTATTCTCTATTCCTATTCTATTCCTATTCTATTCTATTCCTATTCTATTCTCTATTCTATTCCTATTCTATTCTCTATTCCTATTCTATTCCTATTCTATTCTCTATTCCTATTCTATTCCTATTCTATTCTCTATTCTATTCTCTATTCTATTCCTATTCTATTCCTATTCTCTATTCTATTCCTATTCTATTCTATTCTCTATCCTATTCTCTATTCTATTCTATTCCTATTCTATTCTATTCTCTATTCTCTATTCCTATTCTATTCTCTATTCTATTCCTATTCTATTCTCTATTCTATTCCTATTCTATTCTATTCTCTATTCTATTCTCTATTCTATTCTCTATTCTATTCTATTCTCTATTCTATTCTATTCCTATTCTATTCTCTATTCTATTCCTATTCTATTCTCTATTCTATTCTATTCTATTCTCTATTCTCTATTCCTATTCTATTCCTATTCTATTCTATTCCTATTCTATTCTCTATTCCTATTCTATTCCTATTCTATTCTCTATTCCTATTCTATTCCTATTCTATTCTCTATTCCTATTCTATTCCTATTCTATTCTCTATTCTACTCTATTCTATTCTCTATTCTATTCTCAATTCTATTCTATTCTCAATTCTATTCTCTATTCTATTCCTATTCTATTCTCTATTCTATTCCTATTCTATTCCTATTCTCTATTCTATTCCTATTCTATTCTATTCTATTCTCTATTCTATTCTCTATTCTATTCTATTCCTATTCTATTCTATTCTCTATTCTCTATTCCTATTCTATTCTCTATTCTATTCCTATTCTATTCCTATTCTCTATTCTATTCTATTCTCTATTCTATTCCTATTCTATTCTCTATTCTATTCCTATTCTATTCCTATTCTCTATTCTATTCTATTCTCTATTCTATTCTCTATTCTATTCTCTATTCTATTCTATTCTATTCCTATTCTATTCTCTATTCTATTCCTATTCTCTATTCCTATTCTATTCTCTATTCTATTCCTATTCTATTCTCTATTCTATTCCTATTCTATTCTATTCTCTATTCTATTCTATTCCTATTCTATTCTCTATTCCTATTCTATTCTAATAGAATAATCATATAATATATTTCTATGCCAAAATACTGGCTTTCCCTCTGGCCTATTCTATTCTATTCTTATTCTATTCTCTATTCTATTCTATTCTATTCTCTATTCTATTCTAATATAATAATCATATAATAATATATTTCTATGCCAAATGATGCCAAGGCTACTGGCTTTCCCTCTGGCCTATTCAGTGGCCCCTTTCCAGACGCCGAATAAAACACATCTCGCAAGTCTACAACACAATAGGTTTGTGTCAAACTCGGCACCGCAGAGCTAAAAATAGATGCTTGCATACTCAGAAATAATTCCGGTGGGACCACTGGAGCCAAACTAGGTTTGCTGAAGGAGGGGGTGGTTTTTGGGGGGAGAGGGGTGCAGAAGGGATGAGATGGAGGGGAAGGGGAGGTGCGGTCCGATGGGCAGAGAAAGAAGGGAGGAACATCCCTTGGCAATGAGTGTCCTCCAATTTGTCTGGTTTTGAGATGCGAAAAGGGCCTTTGGAAAACCGTGTGTGTGTTTGTGTTTGTGTGTTTGTGTGTGTGTAGAGCTCAAGGTGGGAGGGTGGGTTAGGATTTTTTTGCTTTTTTTTTTTTTATAACATCCCCAAACAAAGGGAGGAGATGAAAGAGAGAACGGGGTTTCTGTAGCCGCTTGCAGAAAATGTAAAAAGAAAATCAAAATCAAAATCAGGACATCTATTTGTGGAAATGAACACCAGATACCTTTGCCCATCTCCTAACCCAGGGGTCAGCAAACTTAAACATTCAAAGAGCCATTTGGACCCCTTTCCCACAGAAAAGAAAACACCGGGAGCCATAAAGGTTCTAGCCGGAAGCCCCCCGTTCAATTCTGGAGCTGACCGGAAGTTCAGTTCCCCCTCCTCCTAGCATGATGGCTCTCTCTGTGGCGGGCTCTCTCTGTGGCGGGCCCAGCCCTCTGGAACGACCTTCCCCCCGACATTAGAACGACCACGGACCTCCGCTCCTTCCGTCTAAAATTAAAAACACATCTTTTCTGCTTGGCCGGCCTAGGGTAGCCTCTCTTTCTATGGGGTTTTATTATACTTAATTTATTGGAATTTTAGTTTAGTTTAGTTTTAGTTTTAATGGGGAATTTTTAGCACAGGAACAAGGTTTAATCTGTTTTTAAATATGTTTGTATACTTGTTGCTTTTATTCTTCCTGTGCACTGCTCGAGTCCCTATGGGGAGAGGAGCGGTCTACAAATTAAATTATTATTATTATTATTATTATTATTATTATTATTATTATTATTATTATTATTATTATTATTATTATTATTATTATTATTATTATTATTATTATTATTATTATGTCCTTTTTCCTCTACCTGTCATAACAAAAAGCCCTATCAATTGTGGAGACAACTGGAAAACCCTCCCCTTGCCATAGAGTCTTCTCCTGGCGCACTGTGCTTCTATCCCCCCACCCCCATAGGAAGCTCCTCTCAAAATTGTGCCGCCGACCGTTGATGGAGCCACAGCAAAAAGATGAAAGAGCCACATGTGGCTCCAGAGCTACAGTTTACTGACCCCTGTCCTAACCCAAGATAGCTGGCAGATTTTTCTCGGCACATCCCAGGGAGATGCGTCTCTTTTATTTACTTTATTTTATCATACTTATATCCCGCACCCATCTCCCACAGAGGGACCCCGGGCGGCGCACAAAAACAACTACAAAGATAGAAAATACTATAAATTATCCTAAAACAACATAAACTCAAAAACCCTGTGCTAAAACATCATTAAAATCCCATGGATTAAAACTTTGGCAAACTACAACTCAGTCGGTATAGGGTGGTTCACGCCAGGCCAGCCTGGTGGAAGAAGTGCGTTTTTAAGCGCTGGCGGAAAAGGCGGAGGTCTGAGGTGACGCAGAGTTCGGGAGGCAGGTCGTTCCAGAGGGTTTGGGCCCACCACAGAGAAGGAGGCCCTTCCCCTGGGCGTCGCCAACCGGCATTGCCCGGCCGACGGCACCTGGAGAAGACCCTCTCTATGGGAATCGGATCGGTCGAAGGAAGGTCTATCCACACAGGTGCCAGTCGTTCCCGACTCTAGGGGGTGGAGCTCATCTCCGTTTCAAAGCCGAAGAACCAGCGCTGTCCGGAGACGTCTCTGTGGCGCCCGAAGGCGCACGGAACGCTGTTCCCTTCCCACCAAAATTTGTGGTTCCTATTTTTCTACTTTCAAACTGCTTGGTTGGCAGAAGCTGGAACACGTCATGGGAGCTCACTCGGTTATGCAGCGCTAGGGACTCAAACCGCTGAACTGCCGAACCTCTGTTCAACCAGCCCAGCGTCTGAGCCATGTTTTACCTGCTCTCAAACTACTTAGCTGGCAGAAGCTGGGACAAGCGACGGGAGCTCACTCGGTTATGAGGCGCTAGGGATTCGAACCGTCGACCTTTCTGATCGACAAGCTCAGCGTCTTATTTCACCGAGCCACCGTGTCCCTGTTCAGTAAAAGAATTCATTTAGATACTGTATTTTTTGGACCATAAGACACACCGGACTATAAGACGCACTTAAATTTGCAGGAAGAAAGCAAGTTAAAAAAATAACATTTTTTGCACCAAAAGAGATTTGACCAGGGACAACCCAGGCCTACAAAGGTCCTTGGGGGAAAAAACTTAAGGACAAACTTCCATCCCAGAATAAATATCTAAAAGCAGTAGA
>CM077652.1:9720083-9791544 GCA_039707465.1 Rhabdophis nuchalis | reverse complement strand
AGGAATATAGAAAGAAGCTCCAGAGATTGAACAAATGAGAAGGATCCAGGAAATGCACAACCGTTGGGCAATGATGGGTAATTTCCATCTTTCCTTCCTTCCTTCCCTTCCCTTCCCCTCCACCGTTCTTCATATATTCACAAATGGTCTGTTAACCCCTCTTAATTTGAAATGAGCAAATCCAGACCTTCGGACCTTCCAACCTTCTTCTTTCCATTCCTTTCCATTCCTTTCTTCCTCCTTTTCCTTCCTTCCTTCCTCCCTTTCCTCCCTCCCTCCTTTTCCTTCCTTCCCAACATTCTTCTTTCCCTTCCCTGCCAACCTTCTTCTTTCCCTTCCTTTTCATTCCTTCCTTCCTCCTTTTCTTTCCTTCCCTCCCAACCGCCTTCTTTCCCTTCCTTCCTCCCTCCTTTTCCTTCCTTCCCTCCCAACCCTCCTTCCTTCCCTTCCTTTTCATTCCTTCCTTCCTCCTTTTCCTCCCTTCCCTCCCAACCTCCTTCTTTCCCTTCCTTTTCATTCCTTCCTTCCTCCTTTCCTCCCATCCCTCCCAACCTTCTTCTTTCCCTTCCTTCCTTCCCTCCTTTTCATTCCTTCCTTCCTTTTCCTTCCTTCCCTCCCTCCCTCCTTTTCCTTCCTTCCCTCCCAACCTCCTTTCCCTTCCTTTTCCTTCCTTCCTTCCTCCTTTTCCTTCCTTCCCTCCCAGCCTCCTTCTTTCCCTTCCTTCCCTCCCTTTCATTCCTTCCTTCCTCCTTTTCATTCCTTCCCTCCCAACCTTCTTTCCTTCCTTCCATTTCCTCCCTCCCTTTCCTTCCTAATTCCCTCTTTTTCCTTCCTACCTCCTTTTCCTTCCTTCCCTTCCCAACCTTCTTCTTTCCCTCCCTCCCACTTCGCCTCCCTTCCTTCTTTCCCTCCCAACCTCCTCTTTCTTCTCCTTCTTTCCTTCCTTCCTCATTTTCCCTTTCTCTCTCCCTCCCCAGATCAAAATTACCAGGGGGGGGCCCTCCTAAAATACCCACAGGACGACCCGAGATAACCACAGTTCACCCCCGATTTGCCCACCAGGGGAAGGCGAGCGAGAACACTGACGGTAAGAGAGAGCCCTGGACTCTTCTACACCTGCCACCCATAACATCCGATAATGCCAATAATTAACCAACCGTGATCTCCCCGTTTGCCAGCAAAGAAATTGCCCAGAGCAAAAACTCAAAAAGTCTCCTCATTTGTAGCTGTCAATAAAACAGCGAGGAAGGGAGGAGTAAATAGGATTGTTGGGCCAAACCTGGCCCTTGATTGCAACCACCTATAAATTCCCTGGACGGCAATGCAGGAAACGCTTAAGTCCCGGGCATAATTTACGACTGCAGCCACACAACCGTTCCAACAGACAAGGCACGTGCAAAAGCACAATGACAACAACCACAACTTAAAAGAACTTTTAAAAGCCACGCAGGGGGTGCTGTTTTGCCCCACGCACAACGGCCCTGCGGAGGAGACCGAAGGCTTTGCAGGCGGGCAGCTTCCTGTCTAGATGGTCTCGGGTGATGAGCCAAAAGGCAGAAAAGGAGAGCCGTGTGCTTCCTCCCATCGCCAGAGACCATCTAGACAGAAAGCCATGAATTCCGTTGTGTAGTTTTGTTTAATATGTGTGTTAGTTTTATGAGCTGATCAATAAATCGGGGCCTATAATATTTGTACCTGATTTATTTTTTTATGTTGGGGGAAGGGGGGGGAAAGGGGGGGAGAAAAATTTGTTGGTGGAAAACTTTTTCAATAAAAAAAATAAAAATAAATTGGGGCCCTAACAGGGTGTTGTGGAACAAATGTATGTATGTATGTATGTATGTATGTATGTATGTATGTATGTATGTATGTATGTATGTATGTATGTATGTCTTTGGTTGTTCGGGTTTTCTCCCATGTAGAATTGGAAGTATCTTCACGACGTTTCGATGAAGTCTCATTCATCATCTTCAGGCTGGTGCTTCCGGCTTGGTGCTTCCAGGAGCAATGTGAGATCTCAGCCGGTTCCTCTTTTTAACTGCCAGTGGGGGTGTGACCTGATTGGGTGGGAGCTTGGCTGCATTCTGATTGGGTAGAACTGTGTTCTGATTGGTAGGGGGTTTGGCTGTGCTCTGATTGGATGGGAGTTTGACTGTGCTCTGATTGGATGGGGGCGTGTTCTGTTTGGGTGGGGGCCTGGTTGTATATATATATGTATATATGTATATATGTATGCTGGCATAGCTGGTATACATAGTATATATGTATACATAGATAGTATATATGTATATATATATATATGTTTTCTGAGGTTTTCGCGGGTGTTTGTATGTAGGTCTTTGGTTGTTCGGGTTTTCTCCCGCGTAGAATTGGAAGTATCTTCACGACGTTTCGATGAAGTCTCATTCATCATCTTCAGCTGGTGCTTCCGGCTTGCTCCTGGAAGCACCAAGCTGGAAGCACCAGCCTGAAGATGATGAATGAGACTTCATCGAAACGTCGTGAAGATACTTCCAATTCTACGGTGGGAGAAAACCCGAACAACCAAAGACCTACGTATATATGTATATATGTGTGTGTGTATATATATATATATATAGGTAATTGTTTCACAACAACCTGTTATTAGGCCCCAATTCAGGGAGGAAACACACTGTTTCCTTTACTGCTCATCGGCTCATCGCTAGAGACCATCCAAACAGCAAGCCAAGAATTACGTTGTATAATATTTTAGATATGTGTGTTAGTTTTTTATGAGCTGATCAATAAAATTAATTAGAAGAGACCAGGATAGATCTATTTCGAGCTTATTAGCTCTCATCAGCTGGCCATACCCCTTACTGGGATTCGAACCGGGGCTTTCTTGCATGCTAAGCACGTAGCCTAGCACTGCTAAGCACGTGCTAGGCTACGTGCTTAGCATGCAAGAAAGCCCCGGTTCGAATCCCAGTAAGGGGTATGGCCAGCTGATGAGAGCTAATAAGCTCGAAATAGATCTATCCTGGTCTCTTCTAATTAATTTATTGATCAGCTCATAAAAAACTAACATATATATATATATATATATATATATATATATATATATATATATATATATATATATATATATATATGGCTAGCTGATGAGAGGTAAACAGCTCGAAATAGATCTATACTAGTCTCCCTGGTTTATTTATTGATCAGCTCATAAAACTAACACACACACACACACACACACACACACACACAGGTAATTTGTTTTTCATAACATCCTGTTAGGGCCCCATTAAGGGAGGAGACGTACTGTTTCCTTTTCTGCCTTTCGGCTCCTCACCAGAGACCATCTACACAGAAAGCCATGAGTTCCGTTTGGTAAATGTTTTAGATATGTGTGTTAGTTTTATGAGCTGATCAATAAATCAATCAGAGAGACCAGGATAGATCTATTTCGAGCTTTTTAGCTCTCATCAGCTGGCCATACTCCTGCCTGATATGCAATACAGCCCCGGGTTTGAGTCCCAGTAAAGGGTATGGCCAGCTAATGAGAGCTAATAAGCTCGAAATAGATCTATCCTGGTCTCTCTGATTTATTTATTGACCAGCTCATAAAACTAACACACACACATATATATATATGTGTGTGTGTGTGAAAACAATTATATATATATTTATATAATTATATTATAATTTATAATAACATATACAATTATATATTTATTTATTAATGGAAAATAAATAAGAAAAACTTTTACAAAATAGAAATAGCCGAGCTGCCTATCCCTCTAGGGGTAGCAGAATGTAAGTGTGGCAGAAGAGTGGAAACATTTTCGGGAGAAAGGTTTGGCAGCCCTCACCCTACAAAGTACAAAACGAACAGCTCAGTTTTTCCCCTAAACGGGCGTTAAGGAAAATGCAAAACTCAAGCGGAGAAAAGAGGGAAAAGAAAAGGAGCTATAAAGATGGCACACGTTTTTCCTTTTTCCACAGTCCCAGAAGTCACGCAATTTCTTTAAGAGCAGTTTCTCGGAGCCATTCCTCCGAGCAGAAGGAACGTTGTCTTAAGGATCTGGGAGGCTTCGAGGACTTCGGTGCCTCGTCAAACAACTCCCAAGGTTTGCCTTTTGTCAATCATCTGCCAGGACTTCAGCCTCTCTCTGATGACTCAGCAAGCCAAAAAACCACAACCTCGCAGTGCGTCTGTAAATCATTTCTCCCACATACTTGAAGAGCTGTTAACAGTCAACCTCTCAGAGAAGGAAGGAAGCGGAGGGAGATGAATGAAGGATGACATGTGTTGGATTTTTGGGGGGAAGAAAAGATTTCCAGCCAGGGCTGTGGGAATGAACTTAAGGAACACACATGCGTACATATAATGCCTTGGGAAGGCCACCCTTGGAATACTGCATACAGTTTTGGTCGCCACGATGTCGAAAAGATGTGGAGACTCTGGAAAGAGTGCAGAGAAGAGCAACCAAGAGGTTGAGGGGACTGGAGGCTGAAACATATGAAGAACGGTTGCAGGAACTGGGGATGTCTAGTTTAATGAAAAGAAGGACCAGGGGAGACAGGATAGCAGCCTTCCAATATCTCAGGGGTTGCCCCAAAGAAAACGGAGTCAAGCTATTCTCCAAGGCACCTAAGGGTAGAACAAGAAAGAACGGATGGAAACTAATCAAGGAGAGAAGCAACTTAGAACTGAGGAGGAATTTCCTGACAGTGCGAAACAATTAACCAGTGGAACAGAAGTTGTAAATGCTCCAGCACTGGAAGTCTTTAAGAAGATGTTGGATAGCCATTTGTCTGATGTGGTGTAGGGTTTCCTGCCTAAGCAGGGGGTTGGACTAGAAGACCTCCAAAATCCCTTCCAACTTCCTTCCTTCCTTCCTATCTGAAACGATACAACTTCTCATTGCTTGAGCAGGGGGCTGGACTAGAAGGCCTCCAAGGTCCCTTCCAGCTCTCTTCTCTTCTCAAATGGGAAGGCATCTCTCCCAATCCTGGATTTATTAAACCGCACGCTCCTTCGAAGCGTCGAGACAAGACATTGCTTCCAAGATGTGATATGGAAAAGAAGATGTTGTTAGGGGAAATCAGGGAAATTTGCCTGGTGCGACAGTTGCGTCCCCTACTGGACCGGGACGCCCTTCGCACAGTCACTCATGCGCTTGTGACATCCCAGCTAGACTACTGCAACGCTCTCTACATGGGGCTCCCCTTGGGGTGCACCCGAAGACTGCAGCTGGTCCAGAATGCGGCCGCGCGGGCGATCTTGGGAGCCTCTAGGTACTCCCATGTAACACCGCTCCTGCGCGAGCTGCACTGGCTACCTGTGGCCTTTCGGGTGCGCTTCAAGGTGTTGATTAGCATCTTTAAAGCGCTCCATGGCACGGGACCTAGTTATCTGCGGGATCGTATCCTGCCCCATACATCCCTGCGGCCGATTCGCTCCCACAGAGAGGGGCTTCTCCGGGTGCCGTCCACTAGGCAATGCCAGCGGGCGACGCCCAGGGGAAGGACCTTCTCTGTGGTGGGCCCGACCCTCTGGAATGACCTTCCCCCCGAAATTAGAACAACTACGGACCTCTGCTCCTTCCGTCAGTAATTAAAGACATTCCTGTTCCATCAGGCCGGTTTGGCCTAACTTATTTTACTTAGCCTATAGTCTGAAATTCAAATTGTTTTCATTGGGTTTTAAACGGGGCAACAGTTTTAATGATTTCAAAATTTTTGCACAGGGGATAATTATTTAATTCGGTTTTAATTATTTGTAATTGTTATGTTTACATGTTTTTTTTAACTTCCTGTGCACCGCCCCAAGTCTCTTTGGGGAAAGGGAGCGGTTTATAAATCCAAACAATAAATAAAATAAATAAAGAATAAGTGCCCTTCCTTGGGTCGTTGCTCAACAAGAAATGCAAAACTCCAAACTGGATTCAAAACTTTTGTTTTTTTAAAGTCGTCGTGGTCCCATTTTTTCCCCCAAGACGTAAAGTCTTAAGTTATTACTGCAAAAATTTAAAAAAAACTTGCCTCTGAGCGGGCTTTTTCTGGAGGTGCATCAAGAGAATAAAAAAGCCAAGAGAGGAATGTGAACTGGCGGGGGGGGGGGGGTCCATTCCAAGCCCCCCCTCCTTCTCCAGCAAGGAAACTTGGATCCCTCGCGAGAAGGACGTGGAGAGGAAAAGCCAGAAGAAGGTCCAAGAACGGTTTTGCGTGAACCTCAAAGGAAGGCAGCCAAAGGGGCGGAAGAGCAAAACAGAGTTGCTGGAGAAAGCAGAGGAACAAATGGAGGGGGGAAGGAAATGTAGAGGAGAGGCAGATTAAACTAAAAACAAACCGACAAAACAGAGTAGGAAGGGATCTTGGAGGTCATCTAGTCCAACCCCCTTGCCCAAGCAGGAGACTCTACACCACTTCTAACAGAAGGCAGCCCGGTCTCTTCTTGAAAGCTTCCAGGGATGAAGCTCCCACAACTTCTCAAGGCAATTTCTCTTCTTCCATGGGTTGATGGTTCTCACGGTCCTTATTTCTAGGTTGAATCCATCAATCAGAATAGAGCTGGAAGGGACCTTGAAGGTCATCTAGTCCAACCCCCACCCAAGCAGGATATCCTGCACCATTTCTGACAGAGGGCAGCCCGGTCTCTTCTTGGAAGCCTCCAGGGATGAAGCTCCCACAACTTCTGAAGGCAACTTCTGTTCCATGGGTTGATGGTTCTCATGGTCAGGAAATTCCTCCTTATTTCTAGGTTGAACCCATCAATCAGAATAGAGCTGGAAGTCAATAGAGCTTGGAGGTCATCTAGTCCAACTCTCTGCCCAAGCAGAAGACCCTACACCATTTCTGACAGAGGGCAGCCCGGTCTCTTCTTGAAAGCCTCCAGGGATGAAGCTCCCACAACTTCCGAAGGCAACTTCTCTTCCATGGGTTGATTGTTCTCACTGTCAGAAAGTTCCTCCTTATTTCCAGGTTGAATCTCTCCTTGGTCAGTTTCCATCCATTGTTCCTTCTCTGGCCTGATTTGGGAAACCCCCCTTCTTTGTGGCAGCCCCTCAAGTATTGGAACGCTGATGTTGGGGTAATGTAGGGGTCATCATTAATCAATTCCTGCCAAGTTTTGAATGGAAATCTTCGGACCGAGACTTCCTGAGAGCCTGAAGCCAACTCCTGGTCCCGACAAAACCTCCTTTTATTATTTTGACTGTGGATTCTGCTCATTCACATCCAGCGAAGTCTTTCAAGGGAGGATTTACGGTCACAGACCTTCTCTGGCTTGGAAACTTGGCAAGGAGCCTCGGAGAGTCACCAACTAATGAAGCGAACTCATGGTCTCCTGCAAACTCCACTCCCCTTCCGCTCCTCTTTTATTCCCTCTGGGAGGGGCCATTCATCGTCCACCTGTGGCCTTGCTCCCAAGTTGCCCCCTGTTCTTTAGCTCTTCCCTTCCTCTGGCCACTCTGCCCGTGCACACACTTGGGAACAGGCTCCAGATGTTCTTCTGCCCCACTGATCTCTGACTCCGAAGGCAGCTGATAACCGTCAGACGGCCCTGCCTCTGACACAGAGCCCTCCTCAGGGCCTTCCCCAGACTCCAGGCCTGGCCCATCTTCCTCTCCAACCCTTCTCACTGTCCGACTCTTCTGCCAGCTCCACTGGAGAGCCACCACAGGAAGACATGTACTCTATGCACAGAGTTTGCAACAGCGCACTCTTAGTAGGGCTGGGAAGCCCTTTGGATGTGTAGAAACTAAGGCGACCAGAGCTTTGTGGCTACAGTGATACACAAGCGCAAGTCATGGACCCAAACAGCCAAGACACTAACTACATTATAAACCCAGAAACTCCCTGGTGCAAAGTTACAACCGTTCCCCACGTATCCATTTGGTTCCCACATGACCTGAAGCACGGTTTAATTAGGGTTGGCTGAACGCATCGTTAAACCCTTCCCTTCCAGGTGTGCTAAGTCGTAAACGACAACTGACAGTCGGAAAGGATTGGAGTGCAATCATCGCACCGAGCGGACATCGGACGTTACTAGCGGAAGGGCGTCCAACTTTGGTAAACTTTTAAGCCTTGTGGGTTTCAACTCCCAGAAGGCCACAGCTGGCTGGGGGGGGGGGGGGGGGATTCCGGGAGTTGACGTCCAGAAGGCTTACAAAGTTGCCGCGGTTGGAGTCCCCTGCACTTAAGAGCTTAACAGCCACACACCTATCTGTCCAATATCTCTACCCAACATTACTAGGTTCCAGCAGCATCGAGAGAAATGAGAGAGAGATGATAGATAGATAGATAGATAGATAGATAGATAGATAGATAGATAGATAGATAGATAGATAGATAACGATAGATATACATAGATGATAGAGAGAGAGAGAGGAGGATAGCTAGCTATATGATAGAGATCTAGATAGAGATCTAGGTAGGTAGGTAGGTAGGTAGGTAGGTAGGTAGGTAGGTAGGTAGGTAGATAGATAGATAGATAGATAGATAGATAGATAGATAGATAGATAGATAGATAGATAGATAGATAGATAGATAGATAGATAGATAGATAGATAGATAGATAGATATTGATGGATAGATTGGTAGATAGATAGGCAGACATAAGATGGATGGGTGGGTGGGTGGGTGGGTGGGTGGGTGGGTGGGTGGGTAGATGGATGGATGGATGGATAGATAGATAGATAGATAGATAGATAGATAGATAGATAGATAGATAGATAGATAGATGATAACTATATAGATGGATTAGATAGAGATGATCTAGATAGCTAGTTAGGAGAGAGAGAGAGAGAGAGAGAGAGAGAGAGAGAGAGAGAGAGAGAGAGAGAGAGAAAGGATAGCTAGCTATATGAGAGAGATCTAGATAGAGATCTAGATAGAGATCTAGATAGAGATCTAGATAGAGATCTAGATAGATAGATAGATAGATAGATAGATAGATAGATAGATAGATAGATAGATAGATAGATAGATAGATAGATAGATAAACAAATGCCCTCACAAATGGCTCTGCGTGCCATAGGTTCGCCATCCTGGGTATAGGGTTTCCTGCCTAAGCAGGGGGTTGGACTAGAGGACCTCCAAGGTCCCTTCCAGCTTCTATTCTATTCTATATGTTGTATTCCACTCTACTTTCACTCTATCCTACTCTATTTTTACTCTATTCTACTCTTTTACTCTACTGTACTCTATTCTATTCTACTCTACTTTAATTCTATTCTATTCTACTCTTACTGTATTGTATTCTACTCTACTCTATTCTATTCTACTCTATTCTACTCTAGTTTTACTCTGCTCTACTCTATTCTATTCTACTCTAGTTTTACTGTACTGCATTCTATTCTACTCTATTTTTACTCTATTATCAAGGCGAGGAGCAACCTAGAACTAAGGAGAAATTTCCTGACAGTCAAAATAATTAATCCATGGAAGAACTTCCCTCCAGAAGTTGTGAAGGCTCCAACACTGGAAGTTTTTAAGAAGATGCTGGATAACCATGTTGTCTGAAGTGGTGTAGGGTTCCCTGCCTAAGCAGGGGGTTGGACTAGAAGACCACCAAGGTCCCTTCCAACTCTGTCATTCTGTTCCATTCTAAAAGCCCCTGCAAGAGCCAAGCAGGCCAGAGTGGAGGTGGGATTGGGGAGGAATATCTGCCAGGGACATACAAGCCACCTACTTGCCCTCAAGTTTGGAAAAGATTCAACTGAGGGGCTTCCTCGCTGGTCCTTTCCAGCATCCCTTCCTTCTCCCCACCTCCTAGCACAGTTAGTTCTGCAGCAGATTTGGGGCTGGGGGGTGGGGGGAAGAGGAGAGAGAAATGTGTGGGTGCTTGCGAAAGCATCTCTGCTATAAAAAGGGTTTGCGTTTTTCGAAATCTGGCACAGGGCGTCACAGATGCTTTCCAAAAGCGGTCGAGGGGTGACATTGTCTTGAGCCTCCACCTGGCTGTCTCTGCCATTGTTCTCCTTGGAGAAGAGAAGAGGTCCATCCAAGGGCTGGGAGGGAGATACTGAAAACTCCCAAGGGAGGTTGGGAGACACGCTGGTATTTTAAAGCCAGTGTCAACTCACCTCTTGCCTCTTGGCTCATCAAGACGTCAATTATTTGATGTTCTCCTACAGTCCTTGTTCTAGAGACAGATAGATAGGAGAGCTCAGACCCCTATCGGCAAAGATGCCAAGATACACCGGTCGAATCGTACGCAAGCCAATTTTTCCAAGGTTATTGCAGGAAAAGGAAGATATAGAAAGGAATAGAACAGCGGTAGTCAACCTTTTTATACCTACTGCCTACTTTTGTACCTCTGTTAGTAGTGAAAGGTAGGTAGGTAGGTAGGTGTGTGTGTGTGGATGGATGGATGGATGGATGGTAGATAGATGGTGGATAGATAGATAGATAGATAGATAGATAGATAGATAGATAGATAGATAGATAGATAGATAGATAGACAGACAGACAGACAGACAGACAGACAGACAGACAGACAGACAGACAGACAGACAGACAGACAGACAGACAGACAGACAGACAGACAGACAGGATGATTATAGCTAGAGATGGATTAGAGGAGAGAGAGAGAGAGGAGTATAGCTAGCTATATGATAGAGATCTAGATAGAGATCTAGATAGAGATCTAGATAGATAGATAGATAGATAGATAGATAGATAGATAGATAGATAGATAGATAGATAGATAGATAGATAGATAGATAGATAGATAGATAGATAGATAGATACAATACAATAGCAGAGTTGGAAGGGACCTTGTAGGTCTTCTAGTCCAACCTCCTGCGTGGGCAGGAACCTTATACCATTTCAGACAAATGGCTATCTAACATTTTCTTAAAGACTTCCAGGGTTGGGGCATTCACAACTTCTGGAAGCAAGCTGTTCCAGAGGTTAATTGTTCTCACTGTCAGGAAATTTCTCCTTAGTTCTAAGTTGCTTCTCTCCTTGATTAGTTTCCACCCATTGCTTCTTGTCCTGCCCCCAGGTGCCTTGGAGAATAGTTTGGCTCCCTCGGAACACTGCTATCATGTCTCCCCTGGTCTTCTCTTCATCAAACTAGACATACCCAGCTCCTGCAACCGTTCTTCATATGTTTTAGTCTCCAGTTCCCTAATCATCTTGGTTGCTCTTCTCTGCACTCTTTCCAGAGACTCCACGTCTTTTCTACAGATAGATAGATAGATAGATAGATAGATAGATAGATAGATAGATAGATAGATAGATAGATAGATAGATAGATAGATAGATAGATAGATAGATAGATAGATAGATATGATGATGATAGCTAGAGATGGATTAGAGATGAGGGAGAGAGCATAGCTAGCTATATGATATCTAGATAAGAGATCTAGATGGATGGATGGATGGATGGATGGATGGATGGATGGATGGATGGATGGATAGATAGATAGATAGATAGATAGATAGATAGATAGATAGATAGATAGATAGATAGATAGATAGATAGATAGATAGATAGATCGATCGATCGATCAGGGTAGTCAACCTTTTTATATCTACCGCCCTCTTTAGTATCTCTGTTAGTAGTAAAATTTTCTAACCGCCCACCGGTTTCACACTAATGGTGATTTATAAAGTAGGGAAGTCAATCAAATTTTAAAAAAGGAAAGTGCTTCAGTATCGGACAAAACCCCCATCGCCCACCATGAAAGCTGGAACGCCCACTAGGGGGCGGTAGGGACCAGGTTGACTACCACTGGAATAGAAGAACAGTTGCAAGATTTGGGTACGGCCGGTCTAGAGAAAAAGAAGGACTAGGGGGCACACGATAGCATTATTTCAATGTTTGTGGGGCTGCCCCAAAGTAGAGGAGGGAGTCAAGCTATTCTCCAAAGCCCCAGAGGGCAGGACAAGAAATAATGGATGGAAACTAATCAAGGAGAGAAGCAACCTCGAATTGCTCAAAATTGGAAGCAGAATCTAATGATTATAAGAAAGGCACTTGAGCAAAGATGGATAAGTTAGCCCTGGGATTGAAGGATGGAGACGAATCGGAATATTACGAAATCTGGAATACATCCTACAATTGGCTGAAAGCATGATTTATATTAAAAGGAGAGAGTACTGTACATATGTGTAAATATTGTTATAACTTAAATGAGTATATAAGACATAGAATAGCAATCTATGTAATTAGAAACTATGTTAATACAAGTGATATCGATGTGGAAATGATGTAATGAGTGGAATTGGGTCGTGGGTTTTTTAAATGTCGAGATATGTTTAATAAAAATTGTATGTATGTATGTATGTATGTATGTATGTATGTATGTATGTAAATTGTTTTGTCAAAGCAGCTGGTATGCCCAAATATGGGACTGAGCATACGGCTTCCCCTTTAGAGGAGGTTTACAGGTTACTATAACTGCCTAACATGTAAAAACAGCCCAGGTTCGAATCCCAGCAAGGGTATGGCTAGCTGATGAGAGCTAAATAGCTTGAAATAGATCTATACTAGTCTCCCTTCATTTATTTATCAGCAAAAATGCAACACAATATGTATGTATGTATGTATACACACACACACACACACACATATATCATATACATACATACATACATACATACATACATACATACATACATACATACATACATACATACATACAGCTGATCAAGGAGGAGAACCTGTGTCTTAGTGGCAATTACAAGTACCTCATACTTCCCAGGTTCAAATCCCAGTAAGGGTATGGCTAGCTGACGAGAGCGAAATAGCTTGAAATAGATCTATACTAGTTTCATTTATTTATCAGCAAAAATGCAACACAATATGTATATATGTATGTATACACACACATATATCATATACATACATACATATATCATACATATATATGATACATATATATAGCTGATCAAGGATGAGAACCTGTGGCTTAGTGGCAATTACAACTGCCTCACATGTAATACTTCCCAGGTTCGAATCCCAGTAAGGGTATGGCTAGCTGATGAGAGCTAAAAAGCTTGAAATAGATTTATACTAGTCTCCCTTTATTTATCAGCACAAATTTAACACACACACACACACATCTATATAAAGTGTTATGTAAAAGCACCTGATATGCCCAATATATAATAGTCTCCATTTATTTATCAGCAAAAATGCAACACAAATAGATGATAGATAGATAGATAGATAGATGATAGATAGATAGATGATAGATAGATAGATAGATAGATAGATAGATAGATAGATAGATGATAGATAGATAGATAGATAGATAGATAGATAGATAGATAGATAGATAGATAGATGATAGATAGATAGATGATAGATTGATAGATAGATAGGTAGATAGATATATAGATGATAGATTGATAGATAGATAGGTAGATAGATAGATAGATAGAGTGAGTGAGTGAGTGAGTCCTATCACCCAAAATAAGCCCCAGTTAATGGATGAATTTAGTACCGTATTTCCTCGAAAATAAGCCCTAACCAGAAAAAAAGCCCTAATGCATTTTGGGAGCAAAAAATAATATAAGACAGGTCTTATTTTGGGAGAAACACGGTAGTCACGAGCTGACATTTCCCCTAGCCAATATCTGAAGGATTTGCCCATGTGCCAGTCGAGAAAGAGAGAGAGAGAGAGAGAGGGAAGGAGGGAGGGAGGGAGAGAGAGAGACAGACCGCAAATCCTCCTTCTTTCCTGTCTCATCAAAAATACAGAAGGAGCAGATGGGTGTTTTCCTGCACCGAGCCTGTTAACTCAACAGACGCCAAGATCCCCTCCCAGACATTACGCCCCCCCCAAAAAAAGTTAATTGTTGACAGCCTGCACGATACAATTAATGTATTCATCAATCCCATTAATTAATAATTGATGCTTTCTTCCTCCTCCCAGAGAGCGGCAGAAAGAGAGAGAGAGAGAGAGAGAGAGAGAGAGAGAGAGAGAGAGAGAGAAGAATTCTGTGTATCCATTTAAGCTTGCCAGAGATTCTGCAGCAAAAGAGAAAGGCTCCAGGATCCTGGGGCGCATGCAAACCATCGGCAGGTATATTCAGGGAAAACCAGTTACAACCCGAGTTACGAAATACTTTTTCCCAGTTCCCGCTGTCCCGTGGGAAGAAAACGACCGGGGGCAGGTTCTACGGCTTGCCACAAACCAGTACAGCCCAAGGAGAAACAGATAATGTTTCTGTGTTTTTCCAGCACGTAGAATGGGGAATGCGTCCTTGGATCGTTTTTCGATGTGCAATTCCTAAAAAAAACCTCAAACCTAGAAAGGGTTATTCCTTTCTACGCTCTGCAGATCCATCCTCCTGCATGGTGCATTGGTGGTGTCAAGACCAAAAGCTTCTCCTTTTTTAAGGGGACCGACCTCCCGCTTCCCCGCAAATCCAAACAGCAAGCCAAGAATTACGTTGTATAATATTTTAGATATGTGTGTTAGTTTTTTATGAGCTGATCAATAAATTAATTAGAAGAGACCAGGATAGATCTATTTCGAGCTTATTAGCTCTCATCAGCTGGCCATACCCCTTACTGGGATTCGAACCGGGGCTTTCTTGCATGCTAAGCACGTAGCCTAGCACTGCTAAGCACGTGCTAGGCTACGTGCTTAGCATGCAAGAAAGCCCCGGTTCGAATCCCAGTAAGGGGTATGGCCAGCTGATGAGAGCTAATAAGCTCGAAATAGATCTATCCTGGTCTCTTCTAATTAATTTATTGATCAGCTCATAAAAAACTAACATATATATATATATATATATATATATATATATATATATATATATATATATATATATATATGGCTAGCTGATGAGAGGTAAACAGCTCGAAATAGATCTATACTAGTCTCCCTGGTTTATTTATTGATCAGCTCATAAAACTAACACACACACACACACACACACACACACACACAGGTAATTTGTTTTTCATAACATCCTGTTAGGGCCCCATTAAGGGAGGAGACGTACTGTTTCCTTTTCTGCCTTTCGGCTCCTCACCAGAGACCATCTACACAGAAAGCCATGAGTTCCGTTTGGTAAATGTTTTAGATATGTGTGTTAGTTTTATGAGCTGATCAATAAATCAATCAGAGAGACCAGGATAGATCTATTTCGAGCTTTTTAGCTCTCATCAGCTGGCCATACTCCTGCCTGATATGCAATACAGCCCCGGTTTGAGTCCCAGTAAAGGGTATGGCCAGCTAATGAGAGCTAATAAGCTCGAAATAGATCTATCCTGGTCTCTCTGATTTATTTATTGACCAGCTCATAAAACTAACACACACACATATATATATATGTGTGTGTGTGTGAAAACAATTATATATATATTTATATAATTATATTATAATTTATAATAACATATACAATTATATATTTATTTATTAATGGAAAATAAATAAGAAAAACTTTTACAAAATAGAAATAGCCGAGCTGCCTATCCCTCTAGGGGTAGCAGAATGTAAGTGTGGCAGAAGAGTGGAAACATTTTCGGGAGAAAGGTTTGGCAGCCCTCACCCTACAAAGTACAAAACGAACAGCTCAGTTTTTCCCCTAAACGGGCGTTAAGGAAAATGCAAAACTCAAGCGGAGAAAAGAGGGAAAAGAAAAGGAGCTATAAAGATGGCACACGTTTTTCCTTTTTCCACAGTCCCAGAAGTCACGCAATTTCTTTAAGAGCAGTTTCTCGGAGCCATTCCTCCGAGCAGAAGGAACGTTGTCTTAAGGATCTGGGAGGCTTCGAGGACTTCGGTGCCTCGTCAAACAACTCCCAAGGTTTGCCTTTTGTCAATCATCTGCCAGGACTTCAGCCTCTCTCTGATGACTCAGCAAGCCAAAAAACCACAACCTCGCAGTGCGTCTGTAAATCATTTCTCCCACATACTTGAAGAGCTGTTAACAGTCAACCTCTCAGAGAAGGAAGGAAGCGGAGGGAGATGAATGAAGGATGACATGTGTTGGATTTTTGGGGGGAAGAAAAGATTTCCAGCCAGGGCTGTGGGAATGAACTTAAGGAACACACATGCGTACATATAATGCCTTGGGAAGGCCACCCTTGGAATACTGCATACAGTTTTGGTCGCCACGATGTCGAAAAGATGTGGAGACTCTGGAAAGAGTGCAGAGAAGAGCAACCAAGAGGTTGAGGGGACTGGAGGCTGAAACATATGAAGAACGGTTGCAGGAACTGGGGATGTCTAGTTTAATGAAAAGAAGGACCAGGGGAGACAGGATAGCAGCCTTCCAATATCTCAGGGGTTGCCCCAAAGAAAACGGAGTCAAGCTATTCTCCAAGGCACCTAAGGGTAGAACAAGAAAGAACGGATGGAAACTAATCAAGGAGAGAAGCAACTTAGAACTGAGGAGGAATTTCCTGACAGTGCGAAACAATTAACCAGTGGAACAGAAGTTGTAAATGCTCCAGCACTGGAAGTCTTTAAGAAGATGTTGGATAGCCATTTGTCTGATGTGGTGTAGGGTTTCCTGCCTAAGCAGGGGGTTGGACTAGAAGACCTCCAAAATCCCTTCCAACTTCCTTCCTTCCTTCCTATCTGAAACGATACAACTTCTCATTGCTTGAGCAGGGGGCTGGACTAGAAGGCCTCCAAGGTCCCTTCCAGCTCTCTTCTCTTCTCAAATGGGAAGGCATCTCTCCCAATCCTGGATTTATTAAACCGCACGCTCCTTCGAAGCGTCGAGACAAGACATTGCTTCCAAGATGTGATATGGAAAAGAAGATGTTGTTAGGGGAAATCAGGGAAATTTGCCTGGTGCGACAGTTGCGTCCCCTACTGGACCGGGACGCCCTTCGCACAGTCACTCATGCGCTTGTGACATCCCAGCTAGACTACTGCAACGCTCTCTACATGGGGCTCCCCTTGGGGTGCACCCGAAGACTGCAGCTGGTCCAGAATGCGGCCGCGCGGGCGATCTTGGGAGCCTCTAGGTACTCCCATGTAACACCGCTCCTGCGCGAGCTGCACTGGCTACCTGTGGCCTTTCGGGTGCGCTTCAAGGTGTTGATTAGCATCTTTAAAGCGCTCCATGGCACGGGACCTAGTTATCTGCGGGATCGTATCCTGCCCCATACATCCCTGCGGCCGATTCGCTCCCACAGAGAGGGGCTTCTCCGGGTGCCGTCCACTAGGCAATGCCAGCGGGCGACGCCCAGGGGAAGGACCTTCTCTGTGGTGGGCCCGACCCTCTGGAATGACCTTCCCCCCGAAATTAGAACAACTACGGACCTCTGCTCCTTCCGTCAGTAATTAAAGACATTCCTGTTCCATCAGGCCGGTTTGGCCTAACTTATTTTACTTAGCCTATAGTCTGAAATTCAAATTGTTTTCATTGGGTTTTAAACGGGGCAACAGTTTTAATGATTTCAAAATTTTTGCACAGGGGATAATTATTTAATTCGGTTTTAATTATTTGTAATTGTTATGTTTACATGTTTTTTTTAACTTCCTGTGCACCGCCCCAAGTCTCTTTGGGGAAAGGGAGCGGTTTATAAATCCAAACAATAAATAAAATAAATAAAGAATAAGTGCCCTTCCTTGGGTCGTTGCTCAACAAGAAATGCAAAACTCCAAACTGGATTCAAAACTTTTGTTTTTTTAAAGTCGTCGTGGTCCCATTTTTTCCCCCAAGACGTAAAGTCTTAAGTTATTACTGCAAAAATTTAAAAAAAACTTGCCTCTGAGCGGGCTTTTTCCTGGAGGTGCATCAAGAGAATAAAAAAGCCAAGAGAGGAATGTGAACTGGCGGGGGGGGGGGGGGTCCATTCCAAGCCCCCCCTCCTTCTCCAGCAAGGGAAACTTGGATCCCTCGCGAGAAGGACGTGGAGAGGAAAAGCCAGAAGAAGGTCCAAGAACGGTTTTGCGTGAACCTCAAAGGAAGGCAGCCAAAGGGGCGGAAGAGCAAAACAGAGTTGCTGGAGAAAGCAGAGGAACAAATGGAGGGGGGAAGGAAATGTAGAGGAGAGGCAGATTAAACTAAAAACAAACCGACAAAACAGAGTAGGAAGGGATCTTGGAGGTCATCTAGTCCAACCCCCTTGCCCAAGCAGGAGACTCTACACCACTTCTAACAGAAGGCAGCCCGGTCTCTTCTTGAAAGCTTCCAGGGATGAAGCTCCCACAACTTCTCAAGGCAATTTCTCTTCTTCCATGGGTTGATGGTTCTCACGGTCCTTATTTCTAGGTTGAATCCATCAATCAGAATAGAGCTGGAAGGGACCTTGAAGGTCATCTAGTCCAACCCCCACCCAAGCAGGATATCCTGCACCATTTCTGACAGAGGGCAGCCCGGTCTCTTCTTGGAAGCCTCCAGGGATGAAGCTCCCACAACTTCTGAAGGCAACTTCTGTTCCATGGGTTGATGGTTCTCATGGTCAGGAAATTCCTCCTTATTTCTAGGTTGAACCCATCAATCAGAATAGAGCTGGAAGTCAATAGAGCTTGGAGGTCATCTAGTCCAACTCTCTGCCCAAGCAGAAGACCCTACACCATTTCTGACAGAGGGCAGCCCGGTCTCTTCTTGAAAGCCTCCAGGGATGAAGCTCCCACAACTTCCGAAGGCAACTTCTCTTCCATGGGTTGATTGTTCTCACTGTCAGAAAGTTCCTCCTTATTTCCAGGTTGAATCTCTCCTTGGTCAGTTTCCATCCATTGTTCCTTCTCTGGCCTGATTTGGGAAACCCCCCTTCTTTGTGGCAGCCCCTCAAGTATTGGAACGCTGATGTTGGGGTAATGTAGGGGTCATCATTAATCAATTCCTGCCAAGTTTTGAATGGAAATCTTCGGACCGAGACTTCCTGAGAGCCTGAAGCCAACTCCTGGTCCCGACAAAACCTCCTTTTATTATTTTGACTGTGGATTCTGCTCATTCACATCCAGCGAAGTCTTTCAAGGGAGGATTTACGGTCACAGACCTTCTCTGGCTTGGAAACTTGGCAAGGAGCCTCGGAGAGTCACCAACTAATGAAGCGAACTCATGGTCTCCTGCAAACTCCACTCCCCTTCCGCTCCTCTTTTATTCCCTCTGGGAGGGGCCATTCATCGTCCACCTGTGGCCTTGCTCCCAAGTTGCCCCCTGTTCTTTAGCTCTTCCCTTCCTCTGGCCACTCTGCCCGTGCACACACTTGGGAACAGGCTCCAGATGTTCTTCTGCCCCACTGATCTCTGACTCCGAAGGCAGCTGATAACCGTCAGACGGCCCTGCCTCTGACACAGAGCCCTCCTCAGGGCCTTCCCCAGACTCCAGGCCTGGCCCATCTTCCTCTCCAACCCTTCTCACTGTCCGACTCTTCTGCCAGCTCCACTGGAGAGCCACCACAGGAAGACATGTACTCTATGCACAGAGTTTGCAACAGCGCACTCTTAGTAGGGCTGGGAAGCCCTTTGGATGTGTAGAAACTAAGGCGACCAGAGCTTTGTGGCTACAGTGATACACAAGCGCAAGTCATGGACCCAAACAGCCAAGACACTAACTACATTATAAACCCAGAAACTCCCTGGTGCAAAGTTACAACCGTTCCCCACGTATCCATTTGGTTCCCACATGACCTGAAGCACGGTTTAATTAGGGTTGGCTGAACGCATCGTTAAACCCTTCCCTTCCAGGTGTGCTAAGTCGTAAACGACAACTGACAGTCGGAAAGGATTGGAGTGCAATCATCGCACCGAGCGGACATCGGACGTTACTAGCGGAAGGGCGTCCAACTTTGGTAAACTTTTAAGCCTTGTGGGTTTCAACTCCCAGAAGGCCACAGCTGGCTGGGGGGGGGGGGGGGGGATTCCGGGAGTTGACGTCCAGAAGGCTTACAAAGTTGCCGCGGTTGGAGTCCCCTGCACTTAAGAGCTTAACAGCCACACACCTATCTGTCCAATATCTCTACCCAACATTACTAGGTTCCAGCAGCATCGAGAGAAATGAGAGAGAGATGATAGATAGATAGATAGATAGATAGATAGATAGATAGATAGATAGATAGATAGATAGATAGATAACGATAGATATACATAGATGATAGAGAGAGAGAGAGGAGGATAGCTAGCTATATGATAGAGATCTAGATAGAGATCTAGGTAGGTAGGTAGGTAGGTAGGTAGGTAGGTAGGTAGGTAGGTAGGTAGGTAGGTAGATAGATAGATAGATAGATAGATAGATAGATAGATAGATAGATAGATAGATAGATAGATAGATAGATAGATAGATAGATAGATAGATAGATAGATATTGATGGATAGATTGGTAGATAGATAGGCAGACATAAGATGGATGGGTGGGTGGGTGGGTGGGTGGGTGGGTGGGTGGGTGGGTAGATGGATGGATGGATGGATAGATAGATAGATAGATAGATAGATAGATAGATAGATAGATAGATAGATAGATAGATAGATAGATGATAACTATATAGATGGATTAGATAGAGATGATCTAGATAGCTAGTTAGGAGAGAGAGAGAGAGAGAGAGAGAGAGAGAGAGAGAGAGAGAGAGAGAGAGAAAGGATAGCTAGCTATATGAGAGAGATCTAGATAGAGATCTAGATAGAGATCTAGATAGAGATCTAGATAGAGATCTAGATAGATAGATAGATAGATAGATAGATAGATAGATAGATAGATAGATAGATAGATAGATAGATAGATAGATAGATAGATAAACAAATGCCCTCACAAATGGCTCTGCGTGCCATAGGTTCGCCATCCTGGGTATAGGGTTTCCTGCCTAAGCAGGGGGTTGGACTAGAGGACCTCCAAGGTCCCTTCCAGCTTCTATTCTATTCTATATGTTGTATTCCACTCTACTTTCACTCTATCCTACTCTATTTTTACTCTATTCTACTCTTTTACTCTACTGTACTCTATTCTATTCTACTCTACTTTAATTCTATTCTATTCTACTCTTACTGTATTGTATTCTACTCTACTCTATTCTATTCTACTCTATTCTACTCTAGTTTTACTCTGCTCTACTCTATTCTATTCTACTCTAGTTTTACTGTACTGCATTCTATTCTACTCTATTTTTACTCTATTATCAAGGCGAGGAGCAACCTAGAACTAAGGAGAAATTTCCTGACAGTCAAAATAATTAATCCATGGAAGAACTTCCCTCCAGAAGTTGTGAAGGCTCCAACACTGGAAGTTTTTAAGAAGATGCTGGATAACCATGTTGTCTGAAGTGGTGTAGGGTTCCCTGCCTAAGCAGGGGGTTGGACTAGAAGACCACCAAGGTCCCTTCCAACTCTGTCATTCTGTTCCATTCTAAAAGCCCCTGCAAGAGCCAAGCAGGCCAGAGTGGAGGTGGGATTGGGGAGGAATATCTGCCAGGGACATACAAGCCACCTACTTGCCCTCAAGTTTGGAAAAGATTCAACTGAGGGGCTTCCTCGCTGGTCCTTTCCAGCATCCCTTCCTTCTCCCCACCTCCTAGCACAGTTAGTTCTGCAGCAGATTTGGGGCTGGGGGGTGGGGGGAAGAGGAGAGAGAAATGTGTGGGTGCTTGCGAAAGCATCTCTGCTATAAAAAGGGTTTGCGTTTTTCGAAATCTGGCACAGGGCGTCACAGATGCTTTCCAAAAGCGGTCGAGGGGTGACATTGTCTTGAGCCTCCACCTGGCTGTCTCTGCCATTGTTCTCCTTGGAGAAGAGAAGAGGTCCATCCAAGGGCTGGGAGGGAGATACTGAAAACTCCCAAGGGAGGTTGGGAGACACGCTGGTATTTTAAAGCCAGTGTCAACTCACCTCTTGCCTCTTGGCTCATCAAGACGTCAATTATTTGATGTTCTCCTACAGTCCTTGTTCTAGAGACAGATAGATAGGAGAGCTCAGACCCCTATCGGCAAAGATGCCAAGATACACCGGTCGAATCGTACGCAAGCCAATTTTTCCAAGGTTATTGCAGGAAAAGGAAGATATAGAAAGGAATAGAACAGCGGTAGTCAACCTTTTTATACCTACTGCCTACTTTTGTACCTCTGTTAGTAGTGAAAGGTAGGTAGGTAGGTAGGTGTGTGTGTGTGGATGGATGGATGGATGGATGGTAGATAGATGGTGGATAGATAGATAGATAGATAGATAGATAGATAGATAGATAGATAGATAGATAGATAGATAGACAGACAGACAGACAGACAGACAGACAGACAGACAGACAGACAGACAGACAGACAGACAGACAGACAGACAGACAGACAGACAGACAGGATGATTATAGCTAGAGATGGATTAGAGGAGAGAGAGAGAGAGGAGTATAGCTAGCTATATGATAGAGATCTAGATAGAGATCTAGATAGAGATCTAGATAGATAGATAGATAGATAGATAGATAGATAGATAGATAGATAGATAGATAGATAGATAGATAGATAGATAGATAGATAGATAGATAGATAGATAGATAGATACAATACAATAGCAGAGTTGGAAGGGACCTTGTAGGTCTTCTAGTCCAACCTCCTGCGTGGGCAGGAACCTTATACCATTTCAGACAAATGGCTATCTAACATTTTCTTAAAGACTTCCAGGGTTGGGGCATTCACAACTTCTGGAAGCAAGCTGTTCCAGAGGTTAATTGTTCTCACTGTCAGGAAATTTCTCCTTAGTTCTAAGTTGCTTCTCTCCTTGATTAGTTTCCACCCATTGCTTCTTGTCCTGCCCCCAGGTGCCTTGGAGAATAGTTTGGCTCCCTCGGAACACTGCTATCATGTCTCCCCTGGTCTTCTCTTCATCAAACTAGACATACCCAGCTCCTGCAACCGTTCTTCATATGTTTTAGTCTCCAGTTCCCTAATCATCTTGGTTGCTCTTCTCTGCACTCTTTCCAGAGACTCCACGTCTTTTCTACAGATAGATAGATAGATAGATAGATAGATAGATAGATAGATAGATAGATAGATAGATAGATAGATAGATAGATAGATAGATAGATAGATAGATATGATGATGATAGCTAGAGATGGATTAGAGATGAGGGAGAGAGCATAGCTAGCTATATGATATCTAGATAAGAGATCTAGATGGATGGATGGATGGATGGATGGATGGATGGATGGATGGATGGATGGATAGATAGATAGATAGATAGATAGATAGATAGATAGATAGATAGATAGATAGATAGATAGATAGATAGATAGATAGATAGATCGATCGATCGATCGATCAGGGTAGTCAACCTTTTTATATCTACCGCCCTCTTTAGTATCTCTGTTAGTAGTAAAATTTTCTAACCGCCCACCGGTTTCACACTAATGGTGATTTATAAAGTAGGGAAGTCAATCAAATTTAAAAAAAGGAAAGTGCTTCAGTATCGGACAAAACCCCCATCGCCCACCATGAAAGCTGGAACGCCCACTAGGGGGCGGTAGGGACCAGGTTGACTACCACTGGAATAGAAGAACAGTTGCAAGATTTGGGTACGGCCGGTCTAGAGAAAAAGAAGGACTAGGGGGCACACGATAGCATTATTTCAATGTTTGTGGGGCTGCCCCAAAGTAGAGGAGGGAGTCAAGCTATTCTCCAAAGCCCCAGAGGGCAGGACAAGAAATAATGGATGGAAACTAATCAAGGAGAGAAGCAACCTCGAATTGCTCAAAATTGGAAGCAGAATCTAATGATTATAAGAAAGGCACTTGAGCAAAGATGGATAAGTTAGCCCTGGGATTGAAGGATGGAGACGAATCGGAATATTACGAAATCTGGAATACATCCTACAATTGGCTGAAAGCATGATTTATATTAAAAGGAGAGAGTACTGTACATATGTGTAAATATTGTTATAACTTAAATGAGTATATAAGACATAGAATAGCAATCTATGTAATTAGAAACTATGTTAATACAAGTGATATCGATGTGGAAATGATGTAATGAGTGGAATTGGGTCGTGGGTTTTTTAAATGTCGAGATATGTTTAATAAAAATTGTATGTATGTATGTATGTATGTATGTATGTATGTATGTATGTAAATTGTTTTGTCAAAGCAGCTGGTATGCCCAAATATGGGACTGAGCATACGGCTTCCCCTTTAGAGGAGGTTTACAGGTTACTATAACTGCCTAACATGTAAAAACAGCCCAGGTTCGAATCCCAGCAAGGGTATGGCTAGCTGATGAGAGCTAAATAGCTTGAAATAGATCTATACTAGTCTCCCTTCATTTATTTATCAGCAAAAATGCAACACAATATGTATGTATGTATGTATACACACACACACACACACACATATATCATATACATACATACATACATACATACATACATACATACATACATACATACATACATACATACATACAGCTGATCAAGGAGGAGAACCTGTGTCTTAGTGGCAATTACAAGTACCTCATACTTCCCAGGTTCAAATCCCAGTAAGGGTATGGCTAGCTGACGAGAGCGAAATAGCTTGAAATAGATCTATACTAGTTTCATTTATTTATCAGCAAAAATGCAACACAATATGTATATATGTATGTATACACACACATATATCATATACATACATACATATATCATACATATATATGATACATATATATAGCTGATCAAGGATGAGAACCTGTGGCTTAGTGGCAATTACAACTGCCTCACATGTAATACTTCCCAGGTTCGAATCCCAGTAAGGGTATGGCTAGCTGATGAGAGCTAAAAAGCTTGAAATAGATTTATACTAGTCTCCCTTTATTTATCAGCACAAATTTAACACACACACACACACATCTATATAAAGTGTTATGTAAAAGCACCTGATATGCCCAATATATAATAGTCTCCATTTATTTATCAGCAAAAATGCAACACAAATAGATGATAGATAGATAGATAGATAGATGATAGATAGATAGATGATAGATAGATAGATAGATAGATAGATAGATAGATAGATAGATAGATAGATGATAGATAGATAGATAGATAGATAGATAGATAGATAGATAGATAGATAGATAGATAGATGATAGATAGATAGATGATAGATTGATAGATAGATAGGTAGATAGATATATAGATGATAGATTGATAGATAGATAGGTAGATAGATAGATAGATAGAGTGAGTGAGTGAGTGAGTCCTATCACCCAAAATAAGCCCCAGTTAATGGATGAATTTAGTACCGTATTTCCTCGAAAATAAGCCCTAACCAGAAAAAAAGCCCTAATGCATTTTGGGAGCAAAAAATAATATAAGACAGGTCTTATTTTGGGAGAAACACGGTAGTCACGAGCTGACATTTCCCCTAGCCAATATCTGAAGGATTTGCCCATGTGCCAGTCGAGAAAGAGAGAGAGAGAGAGAGAGGGAAGGAGGGAGGGAGGGAGAGAGAGAGACAGACCGCAAATCCTCCTTCTTTCCTGTCTCATCAAAAATACAGAAGGAGCAGATGGGTGTTTTCCTGCACCGAGCCTGTTAACTCAACAGACGCCAAGATCCCCTCCCAGACATTACGCCCCCCCCAAAAAAAGTTAATTGTTGACAGCCTGCACGATACAATTAATGTATTCATCAATCCCATTAATTAATAATTGATGCTTTCTTCCTCCTCCCAGAGAGCGGCAGAAAGAGAGAGAGAGAGAGAGAGAGAGAGAGAGAGAGAGAGAGAGAGAAGAATTCTGTGTATCCATTTAAGCTTGCCAGAGATTCTGCAGCAAAAGAGAAAGGCTCCAGGATCCTGGGGCGCATGCAAACCATCGGCAGGTATATTCAGGGAAAACCAGTTACAACCCGAGTTACGAAATACTTTTTCCCAGTTCCCGCTGTCCCGTGGGAAGAAAACGACCGGGGGCAGGTTCTACGGCTTGCCACAAACCAGTACAGCCCAAGGAGAAACAGATAATGTTTCTGTGTTTTTCCAGCACGTAGAATGGGGAATGCGTCCTTGGATCGTTTTTCGATGTGCAATTCCTAAAAAAAACCTCAAACCTAGAAAGGGTTATTCCTTTCTACGCTCTGCAGATCCATCCTCCTGCATGGTGCATTGGTGGTGTCAAGACCAAAAGCTTCTCCTTTTTTAAGGGGACCGACCTCCCGCTTCCCCGCAAATCCTAGGCCGGTGTGCACATCGCAATCCACCCGTCGAAGTAGCTTTCGGAGAAGCGAAAGGCACAAACTCATCCTTACGCTCCTGGCAGGTCAACCTTCTGCTTTTGCAAAAGGAAGCACTCTTTGAGGCTTACAATAGCGGTTTTGGGATCTTTCACTATTAAAAAAAAAAAAAAAAAAAAAACCTTCCCCCAGTTCCTAAGAGGAGCCCACCCTGAATTTCAAAGAGAAGGAAGCTAGGATGCAATGCGCAGCAGCTGCCGAAAAAGCCAACCCAGTTTTAGGCTGCGTCAACAGAGGGATGGAATCAAGATCACGTGAAGGGTTGGTACCACTTTATAAGGCCTTGGGAAAGCCACACTTGGAACACGGCATCCAGTTTTGGTCGCCAGGATGTAGAAGAGATGTGGAGACTCTAGAAAGAGTGCAGAGAAGAGCATCAAAGAGGGGACTGGAGGCTCAAACATATGAAGAACGGTTGCAGGAACTGGGGATGTCTAGTTTGACGACAAGAAGGACTAGGGGAGAAATGATAGCAGTCTATTAATATCTCAGGGGCTGCCCCCAAGAAGAGGGAGTCAAGCTATTCTCCAAAGCACCTGAGGGTGGGACAAGAAGCAATAGATGGAAACTAATCAAGGAGAGAAGCAACTTAGAACTGAGGAGAAATTTCCTAAGAGTTAGAACAATTAATCAGTGGAACAACTTGCCTCCAGAAGTTGTGAATGGCCCAACACTGCAAGTCTTTAAGATGTTGGGTAACCCTTTGTCTGAAATAATATAGGGTTCCTTGCCTAAGTAGGGGGTTGGACTAGGAGACCTCCAAGGTCCCTTTCCACTCTGTGATTCTGTTCTGAACTGAACCATCGGGCAAGTGAAATCTTGTTCCAGTAAATTTAGTTGGAAGATCAAGAGAAGTACTGTACATGCAGAAGATTATGGTTACGTCCAGCAGGTGAGCAAGTTTAATCATCCCAAACGTATGTTTGGGTAGGAGAAAATGGAAGTGGAATTCCACGATTTTCCTGGGTTTGGTGAAGGCACCAGGCTAGGAACTGGGAGTTCTAGCTCTTCCTTGGGCACAAGGTCAACTGAGTGACCTTGAGCCAGTCGCTTTCTCTCAGCCCCAGGAAGGAGGCAACGGCAAACCAACCCCTGAAAAATCTGGTTAAGAAAAACGGCTCCCCCAGGCAGTCTTTGGGCAACTGGGCAACATTGAACAGAAGTGGGGGGAAAGGATATTAAACGGAATTTATTCACTTTCTCTTCCCTCTATGAAAAATGGGTCCATTTTACAGTACAGCCATGACTACCATGTCAAAAGCAACGTATGTCAAACGCTACGTGTAATCCAGGCCTGTCTCTTGTTCTTTTCAGCTTGTTGTTATTAGTTGCAAAGTTGGGTGCGACCCATCGCGACCCATGGACCATGTTCCTCCAGGCCTTCCTGTCCTCTACCATCCTCTGGAGTCCATTGAAGCTCACGCCGGCTGCTTCGGTGACTCCATCCAGCCACCTCATCATTCTGTTTCTCCTTCTTCCTCTTCCTCCTCCCCCCCTTCTCTTTTCTCCTCCTCTCCATTATTCCTTCTCCCTCTCTTTCTCTCTCCACATTCTTTGATTGTTGTTGTTAGTTGCAAAGTTGTGTCTGACCCATCGCAAACCCATGGACCACGTTCCTCCAGGCCTTCCTGTCCTCTACCATCCTCTGGAGTCCATTGAAGCTCACGCCGACTGCTTCGGTGACTCCATCCAGCCACCTCCTTCTCTGCCGTTCCCTTCTTCTTCTTTCGCCCTCCATCGTTCCCAGCATGAGGCTCTTCTCCAGGGAGTCCTTCTTCCTTCTCATCAGGTGGCCACAGGACTTGAGTTTCCTCTTCAGGATCTGGCCTTCTGAAGAGCATCCAGGGTTGATCTCCTCTAGGACTGACCAGTTGGATGGCCTTGCAGTCCAAGGGACTCAAGATAGATAGATAGATAGATAGATAGATAGATAGATAGATAGATAGATAGATAGATAGATAGATAGATAGATAGATAGATAGATGATAGAAGATAGATAGATAGATAGATAGATAGATAGATAGATAGATAGATAGATAGATAGATAGATAGATAGATAGATAGATAGATGTCCCCTTCTTCTTCTTTTGCCCTCCATCGTTCCCAGCATGAGGCTCTTCTCCAGGGAGTCCTTCTTCCTTCTCATCAGTTGGCCAAAGTCTTTGAGTTTCCTCTTCAGGATCTGGCCTTCTAAAGAGCAGCCAGGGTGGATCTCCTCTAGGACTGACCGGTTGGATGGCCTTGCAGTCCAAGGGACTCAATGCAGGAGTCTTCTTTTCCAGCACCATCGTTCAAAGGCCTCCATCCTTTGGCGCTCAGCCTTCCTTATGGTCCAACCTTCCCAGCCATCCATTGCAACTGGGGAAACCACAGCCTTGTCTACACCCACGTTTTAGCTAGGCTTGTTTTATTATTTGTATTCATGGATTTAATTCTTAGCAAACGAGATCCACGGAACACAGTATATGTCCCTATTGAACTCTGCATCAGAGCCTCTGAGCATACGCAAAGTGCATCCCCCTGTCAGACACATAACCTAACCATCTCACACCGAGTCATAATATTCCCGTTTGGAGAAAGCTACTTTCCAAAAACACATTTAAGAAACATTTAAAAAAAAATAAAAAATTACCCGTACTTAACCTAAGAGATCATTCACATACAATATGTTTTGAATCAAAGGATGAGGCGAGATAAGGATTTGTGCGTCGGCTTTAAAACAAAAATGAAATGAAATCAGAAACGGGAGTTTTCTGCCGCAGCCGGTTAAGCCGTCCAGGTTAAACGAAGGGACATCTTTAATGCGATTTGCATATTGGCGACATCGGATACTACAAGGAAAATGAATTATAGATCTAGCAAGACAGTTTTATGGGCCTGACTTAGTTAAGCTGGAAAAACCTACGCCAAATTTTCCCAGAACTGTCCCGCTAAAAAAATATGAACAATATTCAATCCACTGCTAGGGCATAACCCGAAGTCATCCATGAACTGTTCGGTTTACTCTACGCGAACTAAATAGAATAGAGCTGGAAGGGACCTTGGAGGTCTTCTAGTCCAGCCCCCTCCTCAACCAGGAGAACCTCTACAATCTCAGACAAGGGGCTGTCTAGTCCCTTCTTAAAAACCAGTGATGGAGCTGCCAAGATTTCCAGTGGCAAGCTGTTCCACTGGAGGAAGGAAGGAAGTTTCTCCTTTGTTAAAGGTTGCTTCTCTCCTTGATTAGTTTCCATCCATTGTTTCTTGTCCTGCCCTCAAGGTGCTTTGGAGAATAATTTGACACCCCTCCTCTTAGTTTGACTAGACTCTGATCTTTGACTAGACTCTGATCGTGGTTAACCCACCCCTGCCTGTAAAAACTGCATGTATGTGTTTCTGTGACTTTTTACTACATTATGCGCCTCTGGCATGCTGAGACCCACAGGTATTCGCTCTAATAATAATAATAATAATCTTTATTGTCAGGGTACGAAAATTACAATGAAATTGGTTGTTTCAATATGGTTTATTGCTTCTATCTCATCATCCACTTCCAGTCTTGGGTAAAGACTCTTTTAAGATTAATGTAAAAGGTAAAGGTTCCTCTCGCGTCTATATGCTAGTCTTTCCCGACTCTAGGGGGCGGTGCTCATCTCCGTTTCAAAGCCCAAGAGCCAGCGCTGTCCGAAGACGTCTCCGTGGTCACGTGGCTGCCGTGACCCAATGCTGAAGGCGCACGGAAGGCTGTTCCCTTCCCACCAAAGGTGGCTCCTATTTTTCTACTTGCGTTTTTTAACGTGCTTTCGAAACTGCTAGGTTGGCAGAAGCTGGGACGAGTCAGGGGAGCTCGCTCCGTTACGCGGCGCTGGGGATTCGAACCGCCGAACTGCCGGCCTTCTGACTGACAAGCTCAGTGTCTTAGCCCCTGAGCCACCGTGTTCCACTCTTTAAGGTGAAAGCCAGATAAGTGGGTGGCGAACAGAAGCTAAAGCAAAATTGGAATGCTTTGCAATTATCATCCTGGACCTGCGAATATCTCAGTGCCCCAGATTTCCCTTGCTAAGCAAGACAGTTCTTAAGGGAATCGGGCCTTTTTATTTTTTTTGTTCTTGCTGCCACGGCCGTTAGGCGAATCGCAGCAGGCTGTTATGCGGATCACGCAATTGTGACGCGCATTTGTGACTCTGCTTGTCGGAGGTCGGCTGGAAAAGGTGCAAAGGGAAAAAACGAAGAGATTCCTAAGTCGTGGTTGTTGGAAAGGTGCTTTTTCAAGATCACCATGGATGGCTTAAGAATCTCTACCGACTTTTAGCTCTGCAATTTGGGATGAAGACCCTTGGAATGGGGTGGGAGTAGGAATGGATTCCCAGAGGGAAAATGGCAGACTACAGGAACCATTGGCACCATTCAGGTGACCCTGAAGATATAGATAAAACCTCCAAGTGGCCTCAAGGACCCCCAAAAGGATGCAAAGGACCAGCTGCTTGCAAGGAGCCTCAATCCTTCCATTCCATACCATCATCCAGTCAGAGCTGAAGAAGCTTCTTGGAGGAGAAGCAAAAGGTCTTTAAAGAAGACACAGATAAACCTCCAGGTGGCCTCAAGGACCCTCCAAAAGGATGCAAAGGACCAGCTGTCTGCAAGGAGCCTCAATCCTTCCACTCCACACCATCCTCCAGTCAGAGCTGAAGAAGCTTCTTGGAGGAGAAGGGAAACGTCTTTAAGACACAAACAAACCTCCAAGTGGCCTCAACAACCCTCCAAAAGGATACAAGTGACCAGCTGTCTGCAAGAAGCTGAAGAAGCTTCTTGAATGAGAAGGGAAACGTCTTCTAAAGATAAAAAACACAAGAAAGTCCAGTTGCCTCCTAAAAAAAGAACTGTTAGGAATACAAATGGAGACGACGTCATCCCAGGATGCTGGCCCCGTCGTAAGTACGAATCGGTTACCAAACTCCTGGATTTTGCCCTGCAACGCGTGAAACGGCCCTAAGCCCCCCTTTTCCGCCCTCCCGGTGTCGTCGTCACTCCGAAGGGTTCCCTAAATGAATCGTCACAAAGCGAGAACTGCCCTTTGTGTGCTAGAGGCTTCATTTTTAAGGTCCGGGAGACCTTAAGGAGACAACAGGATGATGCGATGGTGCATCAGTGGAAGGAGAGAAAATCTGCACACGTTTTCCAAGACGTAGAGGGATGCAGAGGCTCAGGGGCGAAGACGCCGAGCTTGTCGATCAGAAAGGTCGGCAGTTCGAATCCCCAGCGCCGCGTAACAGAGGGAGCCCCTGTGACTCGTCCCAGCTCAATTCGAAAGCACGTTAAAAAATGCAAGTAGGAAAATAGGAGCCATCTTTGGTGGGAAGGGAAGAGCGTCCCGTGCGCCTTCGGCATTGAGTCATGCCGGCCACATGACCACGGAGACATCTTCGGGCAGCGCTGGCTCTTGGGCTTTGCAACGGAGATGAGCACTGCCCCCTAGAGTCGGGAACGACTAGCACAGATGTCTGGGGAGGGGACACCTTTACAAGACATGACGCGAAGAGCATCTTACAACCGCTGCCTTGAATAATCTACCAAACGACGGACTGAGCCCAAATTCAGTAGCAGCTTCTCCAGGCCCACCGCAATCGGACGCCTCGCCCCACAAGCGACCCCTAAACCTTGCCAAACGTGGCCCGAGGCCACCAACGCAGCCTTCATCCCGATATCTCGGTATCGCACGAGGCTTCGCGTCGCCGTCCCGAGTCCCACCCATCCAATCGACTCCACCCTCCGCCAACTATACGATTCGGAAACCGGGCACAACGGTCCCATGCCCAGGGAGCCCGTGCGTCACGGCGAGCTCTCTCTTTGATTGAGACGGGGCTTAAACCTGATTAACGATATAATGGAGGGAGCTATCATTTGACGGAGAACTTGGAAGGTGGGTAGTGGAAGGGGTGGACTTCTCCATTCTCCCACCGGGTGAATGCAGCTGTGAAGAGACACCCGCCAGCTGGCTTCTGCGTTGGGAAAGCAAAGTTGGGCGCCCTGAAAGGAAGACCGACCCCCACCCCCGGTTTTTAATACCACCCCACTCCCCGAAACGGAAATCAAAGCAACTTCTTCGGAGGTTTCCCGTCACAGCTGTAATTCAAGGACTCCCGGAAAGAATCCAGAAAGATGCGCAGGAATGTTTCTCAATTTTTTTCCCTCTGTCTCCGGGGGGGGGTTTGGGGGGGGGCAAGGCATTCAGAGCTCTTGAAGAGTGCAGACCCCAATTCAAGCGGTCACAGAGCGAATCCCAGGGCTCCGTACCGGAGCAAGGAACCTACACGGGCCTTGAATCTCTCAAGGACAACCCAGGGCGATATGCGCCCTCCCTCCCAACTCATCCCATCCCATCGCAGCCCCTAACCCAACTTCCAATCTGCTTTCTCCGCTCTCCCCCCTGCAGAATGCTGGAAGGCTCAAAGAGGGTAGGGGACGATGACACCCAGCAGCCTCTGATGGTAGCCCCCCCACCCCACCCCCAATAGGTCTGCCCTAGTCCTAGGCCCACCCGCCTTCTGGGGTCCTCCCAAGCCCCCTTGCCCCTACCAATGCATCCTTTCCTTGCGGGATGCTTTTTCCTCTCCTCCTTCTCTCCCTCCCTTTCTCCTCTTCCCCACCTCCAGCTGCTTTCACACCTGACTCCCAGGTGGGCAAACTGAGCCTTTAGCCCACCCCACCCCCTAAGCCTCAAAGACCCCCAAAGCCCATCCCCCTGGGCTCGCCTCTTGCCGGCTTGCAATCCCCATTTGGGGTGGGAGGGAGGGAGCCAAAGCCTCCCCTCTCTGCCCAACCGGGATGTGTGTGTGTGTGTTTGGGGGGGGGGCTTCTCCCCAAAGTCTCCCCTCCCCTGGAGTCTCTCCAGGTGCCCCTTCCCACTCAAAGCCAGCTGCAGCCTGGCTTGGTTGGTTGGGGAGGGAGGGAGGGAAGGAAGGAAGGGGGTGGGTGGAGGAGAAGGGAGGGAGGAGGGAAAGGTGGGGGTGCTGGCTGGGGATTATGGGAATGGGAACTCTGGAGGGAGCCAGGTTGCAAGCCGGGTGAAGGGGGAGGGAGGGCTTTTGCAAGAGCCCCAGCTGGCCTTCCTCCTCTTCCTCCTCCTCCTCCTCTTCCTCCTCCCTCCCTCCACCACCTTCCAGGGGAATCGAGTCTCTTTTTCCCCGCTCGCCTCGCATTGCACCACCCCCTTCCATCTTGCACGCCTCCCTCCCTCCTTTCCCAACCCCCTCCCTTCCCCGCCCCCTCCCCAAACCCCTTGGACCCCTCCCCCGCCTTGCACCCCCCCCTGTCCTACCCGTTCCCCCCGCGGGAAAAGGTCCCCGTCCGCTTCCACGGCCCCGTCCCGGCTCCGTCCGACTCTTTGCAAAGCGCCGCAGCGAGCAATGCAAGCAAGCTTAGGGGGCTCCGGGGCCACGTGACGGCGCCCGGCGCCCTCATTGGCTGGGCCCGGGCCAGGGTTGCCGCGGCAACGCTTAAGCCCGCCCCCCTCTTCTCTCGCTCTCCTTCTCGCCTTGCCCCGCACCTGAGCCGCCTTACGCTACCGGCGTAAGCTCGCCCGGCGCTCGGCTACCTGGGCCGGCTTACGCAAGCTGCGTAGCGCGGGGGCCGCCTCAGCCGCTCTCTGGCTTACCTTCGCCTCCTGAGGCGCTGCGCAGGCGGCGTACCCCTCTTTTGATTTTCTCCCCCCTCCCTCCAATATAAGGGGAAGGGTCGGGGAGACGCGGCGGGGAGCTGCGTGGGGGGGGGCTTCCTTCCCAATCTCCCATCCCGCCCCCCCTCCCTCCTCCTCCGCAAAAGAAGCAAACCTGGCTTCAGAACGGGCCGCACCTGCGGGGAAAGCAGCCCCTTACGCTGGGGGCGTAAGGAGGAGCGCCCTGCTTTCCCCTGCGCAAAGGGCGCAAGGGGGAGGGAGGGAGGAGGGAAAACCTTCCACGCAAAGCCCACCCCCATTTAAAAAAGGAAAGGTGCAGATTGAAAAGGAGGGCGACGGGGGCGCAGCGAAGAGGAGAAAGGAGAGGTTGAAGTGGGGGGGAGAGAAAGAAAGGAAGGAGGAGGGGAGAAAAAAGGGAAGATAGCAGCAAAGTCAAAGAAATGGGTCAGCAGGTGAGGTCTTCAGTGCAATGCCATGCAATGCAAAACCCTGAATGTGCATTGCTGCAAAAACAATGGCGATGATAGAAGCAATATCTATCTATCTATCTATCTATCTATCTATCTATCTATCTATCTATCTATCTTTCTATCTTTCTATCTTTCTATCTATCTATCTATCTATCTATCTATCTATCTATCTATCTATCTATCTATATCTCTCTTTACCTGTACGTCTATCTATCTATCTATCTATCTATCTATCTATCTATCTATCTATCTATCTATCTATCTATCTATCTATCTATCTATCTATCTCTATATTTGAAGAGATACTGAAGCACTTTCCTTTTTAAAAAAAATTAATTGACTTCTCTACTTTATAAATCACCCTGACTGTGGAACCGGTGAGTGGTTGGAAAATTTCACTACTAACAGACATACTAAAGAGGGCGGTAGGTATAAAAAGGTTGACTACCCCTGATCGATCTATCTATCTATCTATCTATCTATCTATCTATCTATCTATCTATCTAGATCTCTTATCTAGATCTCTATGATATAGCTAGCTATCCTCCTCTCTCTCTCATCTCTAATCCATCTCTAGCTATCATCATCCTATCTATCTATCTATCTCTATATTTATCTATCTATCTTTCTATCTATCTATCTATATCTCTCTTTATCTGTACGTCTATCTATCTATCTATCTATCTATCTATCTATCTATCTATATCTCTCTTTATCTGTATGTCTATCTATCTATCTATCTATCTATCTATCTATCTATCTATCTATCTATCTATCTAAATAATGTAACAAGAGTTTGTTCAAAACCGCTAATCTCCGAAGGTCCTGCACCAATCGCTTCTAAATGTTCACACAACGTTCCTTTCAAGTACGGCACCAATGATATATAGAGAGAGAGATTGTGTAGATGTCACACCTGTGCCAGGTACACGCAAGGGAAATGTAAAAAATTGTAAAAAGGGTAGGTAGATGGATACAGAGAGAGCAGTGGACCCTTTATGACATAAAATACTCTGTCCATAAGATTCAAGGAGAAATACAGTAGGTAGGTAGGTAGGTAGGCAGCTATAGGGATAGAAGGAGGGAGGGAGAAATGCAGTAGGTAGGTAGGTAGGTAGGTAGGTAGGTAGGTGGATAGAGAGGGAGAAATACAATAGGTAGGTAGGTAGAGGGATAGAGAGAGGGAGAAATACAGTAGGTAGGTAGGTAGGTAGGTAGGTAGAGGGGCAGAAATGGAGAGGGAGAAATACAGTAGGTAGGTAGAGGGAGAGAGAGAGGGAGAAATACAGTAGGTAGGTATGTATGTAGGTAGGTACGTAGGATAGAGATGGAGAGGGAGAAATACAGTAGGTAGGTAGGTAGAGGGAGAGAGAGAAATACAGTAAGGTAGGTAGGTAGGGGGAGAGAGGGAGAAATTAGGTAGGTAGGTAGGTAGAGGGAGAGAGAGGGAGAAATACAGTAGGTAGGTAGGTAGGTAGGTAGGTAGAGGGAGAGAGGGAGAAATACAGTAGGTAGGTAGGTAGGTAGAGGGAGAGAGAGAGGGAGAAATACAGTAGGTAGGTAGGTAGGTAGGTAGAGGGAGAGAGGGAGAAATTAGGTAGGTAGATTGAGAGTTATATGGTGGTTGTGTGTACGTGGTTGTGTGTGCAGGTGTACATCTACCCCCAGCTTGGTTGGCCATTTAACCAGACTGGGCCACAGCAACGTGTGGCCGGGGACGGCTAGTAAATAAATAAATAAATTAAATTTTGCAAAGAGGGAAGTAAAACCAGGACTCCCGTGAGGGGCTTTGGGGACCCCCTCCCTCCCAGCATTGCAGAGGGACAATTCCCTGCCTACTTCCAAGTGCCCAAAAGGTAAGGGCAGGTAAGGGCTTTGAACAGGTGGCTAAGAAGGACCTGCCTTATTAGGAAAAAGGTGCTGCACCCCTTCCCCATTTTTCCAGCCATCTAACCAGGACTCTCCCCCCCCCCCCCCGCTTCCCACAAAGCCAACCAATCAAGAAAGCTGCAGGCACCTTGACCTGAGCTGGTATTACGAACCCAGAGCCTCGTGGATGGAGGGCATCCCGCCTTGGTTCAACCTCAAACCGCAGGCATTTTGGAAGGAAGTGTGCTTTCGTTCGCTACTCCCGCTGGGTTGGACTCCGGCTCCCATCCTTCCCTGCCAGCATGGATGTCGCTGGGGCTCTCCCGCCGTCTTCAGAGGACCCGAAGAGCTACTCCGAGGCGCAACAACTGGGATTGCCCATCGTTGTGTTGCCGGAACATGATGCGAAACGCAAGCTGTGAGCTAACGAGATCAAGTTGTTGTGGTTTTTTTTTTTGCATAAACACAGGGGTGTGTATACAATGGGGCACTAACCCTCTCCCACCCCAGTTGCTAATTCCCCCGCAGATTTTTCATAGGATGGAACGGAATAACAGAGTTGGAAGGGACCTTGGAGGTCTTCTAGTCCAGCCCCCTGCTGATACAGGAGAACCTGTATTAATTTAAACAAAGGGACTGCTCAGCCTCTTCTTAAAAACCTCCCGTGATGAATAATTCCCTCAACACTGTCAGACTATTCACCAAGGCTGCGTTGTTATTACTACTCTTAGTCTTCTCATTGTTTCTTTCACCCATCTCCCCCTAGTTATGATGGCCAGGACTGTAACTTTGTGGCTTGTAGCCTTACCATTTATATTGATTGTTTCCTAGTATGTTTTGATTGCTTATTGTTGTATCCTATGAGTATCATTAAGTGTTGTACTGTATGATTCGTGACAAATGTATCTTTTTTTTATGTATACTGAGAACTTCTGCAACAAAGGCAAATTTCTTGTGTGTCCAATCACACTTGGCCACTAAAGGATTCTATTCTATTCTATTCTATTCTATTCTTAGTTTATTCTACTCTATTCTTTCTATTCCACTATTCCTATGACTATCACTAATCTTACCTTATGATTCTTGATGTATGTATTTTTTTCTTTTTATGTACACTGAGAGCTTCTGCATCAGAGAAATTCCTCATGTGTCCAATCACACTTGACCAACAAAGAATTATATTCTATTCTATTCTATTCTGTTCCTTATTCTATTCTATTCTATTCTATTCCACTCTAAGGTATTCTCTTCCAGTTCCAATTCCAATTTCAATTCCAATTTCCTTCTATTCTAATCCCTATTCCTATTCCTATTCTATTCTATTTTCTATTCTATTCTATTCTATTTTCTATTCTATTCCATTCTTATTCCTATTCTATTTTCTATTCTATTCTATTTTCTATTCTATTTTCTATTCTATTCTATTCCATTCTTATTCCTATTCTATTTTCTATTCTATTCTATTTTCTATTCTATTTTTTCTATTTTCTATTCTATTCCATTCTTATTCCTATTCTATTTTCTATTCTGTTCTGTTCTGTTGCTATTCTATTTTTTATTCTATTCTATTCTATTTTCTATTGTATTTTCTATTGTATTTTCTATTCTATTCCATTTTCTAGTCAATTCTATTTTGTATTCTATTCTACTCTACTCTATTCCACTCCACTCCATTCCTATGAGTATCACTAAATATTGTACCTTATGATTCGTGACTTTTTATATACACTGAGAGCATCTGCACCAAAGACAAATTCCTTGTGTGTCCAATCACACTTGGCCAACAAAGAATTCTATTCCAGGTCACCCCTACTTCTTCTTTTCTGTAGACTGGCTGGCTGGCTGGCTGGCTGGATGGATGGATGGATGGATGGATGGATGGATAGATTAAAAATAGATGATATAGATTGATATGATGATCGATTAGATAGATAGACATGAGAAAGATAGAGATGAGAAAGAAAGAAAGAAAGAAAGAAAGAAAGAAAGCGATAGATAGATGATAGCTATAGAGATGGATTAGATAGAGATGATATAGATAGCTAGTTATGAGATAGACAGATAGAGAGAGAGAGAGATTTAGAGAGAGAGAGGATAGCTAGCTATATGATAGAGATCTAGATAGATGGATGGTAGGTAGGTAGGTAGGTAGGTAGGTAGATAGATAGATAGATAGATAGATAGATAGATAGATAGATAGATAGATAGATAGATAGATAGATAGATAGATAGGATGATGATAGCTAGAGATGGATTAGAGATGAGAGAGAGAGGAGGATAGCTAGCTATATCATAGAGATCTAGATAAGAGATCTAGATAGATAGATAGATAGATAGATAGATAGATAGATAGATAGATAGATAGATAGATAGATAGATAGATCGATCGATCGATCGATCGATCGATCGATCGATAGATAGATAGATAGATAGATAGATAGATAGATCGGTCGATCAGGGGTAGTCAACCTTTTTATACCTACCGCCCTCTTTAGTATCTCTGTTAGTAGTGAAATTTTCCAACCACTCACCGGTTCCACAGTCAGGGTGATTTATAAAGTAGGGAAGTCAATTAATTTTTTTTAAAAAGGAAAGTGCTTCAGTATCGGACAAAAACCCACACCGCCCACCATGAAAGCTGGAACACCCACTAGGGGGCGGTAGGGACCAGGTTGACTACCACTGACCTAGTTAGTTAGAAATTGCCTACGGCTCAGGGCAAGTCATAATTAATGGCCTTGAGCCTCCAATTTAACATGACCCATCAGCCTTGGCCGGACTTGATAAGCAGAGTACAACAAAGGCTGGTCTGTGGAAGGCCTTGGATCGCGAACTAGCAGCTAATCTTTGCAAGGTCTCTTCCTTCCTTTTTATCCCTGTTTATTGAGCCAAAAGGATTGTTGCACCAAAAATATCGCAGATTAAAGATGCAAAGAGAAGCTAAGGTTTAAATTGTTGTGATTCGGACAGTGGGGAGGGTTGGGGAGGAACCTGGGCCAGTCCTGGAGTCTGGGGAAGGCTCTGAGGAGGGCTGTGTGTCGGAGGCAGAGAGGGGGACAGGGAGTCAGACATCAGTGGGGCAGAAGAACAGCTGGAGCCTGTTCCCAGTGTGTGCACGCTCAGAGTGGCCAGACGAAGGGAAGGGCTAAAGAACAGGGGTCGACTTAGGAGTAAGGCCCACAGGTGGACGATGAATTTGCCCCTCCCAGAGGGAATAAAAGAGGAGCGGAAGGGGAGTGGAGTTTGCAGGAGACGATCAGTTCGCTTCATTGGTTCGTGACTCTCTGAGGCTCCATGCCACGTTTTGCAGATCTCGGCCTGGCAGCTCTCCAAGCCAGATAAGGTCTGTGATCATAAATCCTCCCTTGAAAGACTTTGCTGGAGGTGAAGGAGCAGAATTCACAGTGGATTCATAAAAGGTGTTTTTTTTCAGGATCAGGAGTTTGCTTCAGGGTCTTGGTCAGATTTACCACGGTTTATTTAGCGACTATTCCAAGTTTCACACTCATGACGGTTGCAGCATCCCCATGGCCACGTCATCAAAATTCAGGTGCTTGGCCACTGCTTCATACTTATGACAGCTGCAGTGTCCTGGGGTCACATGATCCCCTTTTGCGAGTCAAGGGAGAAGCTGGATTTGCTCAACCAAGTTACTAATTGTAGCAACTCAGGTCAGGTCGTTAGAATGGGCCAAAACTCATTTAACAAATGTCTCGCTTAGCCAGTGACACGGTGGCTCAGTGGCTAAGACGCTGAGCGTGTCGATCAGAAAGGTCGACAGTTCGAATCCCTAGTGCCGCATAACGGAGCGAGCTCCCGTGACTCGTCCCAGCTTCTGCCAACCTAGCAGTTTGAAAACATGTAAAAAAATGCAAGTAGAAAAATAGGAACACCTTTGGTGGGAAGGGAACAATACAATACAATAGAAGAGTTAGAAGGGACCTTGGAGGTCATCTAGTCCAACTCCCTGCCTAGGCAGGAAGCCCTATACCATTTCAGACAAATGGCTCTCCAACATCTTCTTGAAGACTTCCAGGGTTGGTGCATTCACAACTTCTGGAGGCAAGTAGTTCCACTGATGAATTGTTCTCACTGTCAGGAAATGTCTCCTAAGTTCTAAGTTGCTTCTCTCCTTGATTAGTTTCCACCCATTGCTTCTTGTTCTGCCCTCAGGTGCTTTGGAGAATAGTTCTCCAATGCTCCATGTGCCTTTGGCAGTGTTGAGTTATGCCGGCCACATGACCCCGGAGATGTCTTCGGACAGCGCTGGCTCTTCGGCTTTGAAACGGAGATGAGCACCGCCCCCTAGAGCTGGGAACGACTAGCACAGATATATATATATTTGTATAACTGTATAAGTCTAATAAATTAACAAATCTGGTCTGATCTAGTAACACAGTGTTGGAGTTTTCTGTGAGATGAAACTGACCAAGGGAAGACTCTGGGTCTTATTTAAATGTTCTTCCACCATTTGCCCTTCTGCGCATCTCCCTTATTATTCTTTAAATGTATAGGCTCAAAGGGTCAACATTTCTCGGTTCACTTTCCATCCATACCTACCTGTTCTGACCCCCCTTAATGAGACTAATGACTGCTTCTTGGCTGCTTGTCCAAACTGACCTTGAACAGACCTGAAGCTTCTGAAGAAAGACTACGCACTGCGACTTGACACAAGGAAATCCAACTCTATAAATTATGTGTTGTTCTCTGCAACCATTTCCTTAACAGAGGCTTCCTTTTAAACCCTCTTGGGAGGGGCCAGTCATTAGGCAGCTGAGACTAATTACCTCCTCCGGGTTCGTCTCTCCTGTAACTGACGCTGCCTTCTGTCAATTCTTCCTAACCTGACATCAGGGACAAACTGGGTTTGATCCTCCCCACTACTCCAAGACCCAGGTGCCTCCTGATGACCAGCCGGGCTCTCTGCTCTCTCACTCTCGCCCTCCTCCTCCAGAGCAGACCCATAGGACTCCTCACTATGGCTGGGCCACAACACCTACCTAACGCCAATTGAACTGAGATGGTCAACCTGTTACTAACGCGGAGTTTAAAACAAATGTTTAATACAGAGTTTATATAAGAAAGGGGGTCATTTATACATGAACAACAATGGTTTTTGAGATGGCTTTCATCCATAATTCCCCTGTCCTAAAACCTCTATGCAGAAGATGAAAACTTATCACTTGGAACCAATGGCAGGATAAATATTATGACTACACCCTCCTCTCTCTGCCAAGCCACAGAATATGCTGACTCCGTATAATTTGCAATTTGATATCACAAAAAAAAATCAATGGGACATTGGAGGGTATTTCTGAAGCAGACGTGCTCTTTCACTGTGCAGAGGTAACCGACCGGCCCTTGCCAAGTCTCCAAACAAATTTTTTATGAGCTATATTTCTGATCCCTAGTTGTCACGTCGAATAAAAAGTTAGATGGACGGGAACAGAGCAAGATATAAAGGAATATAAACATTTACTGTCAAACTGTGCAAACAGAAAGCAGACAGAGGCAGAAAGATGATTATCCTTCAATGATGCCGATGAGAAGTTTGAGGGTGGGGAAAGAAAACGAAAGAATTTTAGTGGCTGTGTGTCTACACATACATATCAGAGAGAGAGAGAGAGAGAGAGATGGATGATAGATATGGTTGATAGGGTGGATGATAGATAGATAGATAGATAGATAGATAGATAGATAGATAGGTAGGTAGGTAGGTAGGTAGGTAGGCAGGCAGGCAGGCAGGCAGGCAGGCAGGCAGGCAGGCAGGCAGGCAGGCAGGCAGGCAGGCAGGCAGGCAGGCAGGCAGGCAGGCAGGCAGGCAGGCAGGCAGATAGCAGTGGTGGGTTTCAAATTTTTTAGAACCTACTCTGTAGGTGTGGCCTATTTTGTGGGCGTGGCTTGGCAGTCCTGTGACAGGGTGGGAGTGGCCACCTTTTAAAATGTGGTGAAACTCATTTAACAACGCTCTTGCTTAGCAACCAAAATTTTGGACTCAATTGTGATGATAAATTCTCTTTCTTTCTTTCTTTCTTTCTTTCTTTCTTTCTTTCTTTCTTTCTTTCTTTTTTTTTTCTCTCTCTCTCTCTCTTTCTTTCTTTCTTTCCTTCCTTCCTTCCTTCCTTTCCTTTCCTTTCCTTCCCGTTGGGTCACTGGCAGTGGCGGGCCAGATTTACTTCCAGGTACGCCAGTGGAACCCCCTCTCACTGGTTCTCTAAATTTCACCAACCGGCTCTCGCGAGTAGGCGTGAGCCTGCAGAAACCCACCACTGGTAGGTAGGTAGATAGATAGATAGATAGATAGATAGATAGATAGATAGATAGATAGATAGATAGATAGATAGATAGATAGATAGATAGGCAGGCAGGCAGGCAGGCAGGCAGGCAGGCAGGCAGGCAGGCAGGCAGGCAGGCAGGCAGGCAGGCAGGCAGGCAGGCAGGCAGGCAGGCAGGCAGGCAGGCAGGCAGGCAGGCAGGTAGATAGCAGTGGTGGGTTTCAAATTTTTTAGAACCTACTCTGTAGGTGTGGCCTATTTTGTGGGCGTGGCTTGGCAGTCATGTGACAGGGTAGGAGTGGCCACCTTTTAAAATGTGGTAAAATTCATTTAACAACGCTCTTGCTTAGCAACCAAAATTTTGGACTCAATTGCGATGATAAATTCTCTTTCTTTCTTTCTTTCTTTCTTTCTTTCTTTCTTTCTTTCCTTCCTTCTTTCTTTCTTTCTTTCTTTCCTTCCAATGTATAATAATAATAATAATTAATAATAATTTTTAATTTATAACCCGCTCTCTCTCCCCGAAGGGACTCGAGGCGGGGCACAGGGAATTAAAAATACAATTAAAAACCACGAACAAAGTACAATATTAAAACGAATTAAACTAATCTTGCGCTAAAACCCCATATAAAACTAAAACTAAACCCTAAAACCCCTAAAAACAGTTTAATTACCCTAGGCCGGCCAAGCAGAAGAAGTGTGTTTTTAATTTTTGCCGGAAGGAGCGGAGGTCCGTAGTTGTTCTAATATTGGGGGGAAGGTCATTCCAGAGGGTCGGGCCCGCCACAGAGAAGGCCCTTCCCCTGGGCGTTGCCCGCTGGCATAGCCTAGTGGACGGCACCCGGAGAAGTCCCTCTCTGTGGGAGCGAATCGGCCGCAGGGATGTATGGGGCAGGATGCGATCCCGCAGATAGGTAGGTCCCGTGCCATGGAGCGCTTTGAAGATGATAACCAACACCTTGAAGCGCACCCGAAAGACGACAGGCAGCCAATGCAGCTCGCGCAGGAGCGGTGTTACATGGGAAAACCTAGAGGTTCCCATAACTGCCCGCGCGGCTGCATTCTGGACAAGCTGAAGTCTTCGGGTGCACCTCAAGGGGAGCCCCACGTAGAGAGCATTGCGGTAGTCCACCTATATCACCTTATTTTCCACATAGTAACAGCTAGTATTTATCAAAATCAGTCTTTTTCTATCGTTTGATTTGATTTGATTTTGATTTGATCGGATTTATATACCGCGCCACTCTCCCGGAAGGGACTCGGGGCGGTGCGCAGGAAATTAAAACACGAAAAAGACAATACAAAGAATAAATACATCATTAAATCACTAAAATCCTATTAAATGAGATAATACCTGAGCTAAAATCAATTTAAAACCCCTTATCCACTTAATTTAATTTAAAATCAGTCGATGATATAGTCTCGGAAGTTAGGCCAGGCCAGCTAGGTGAAAGAAGTGAGTCTTTAGGTATTGGCGGAAGAGGTGCAGGTCCACGATGTTTCTAAGATCAGGGGGTAGCTCGTTCCAGAGGACAGGGCCCACCACAGAGAAAGCTCTTCCCCTGGGCGTCGCGAGCCGGCATTGCCGGGCCGTAGGCACCCGGAGAAGGTCCTCTCTGTGGGAGCGGATCGGTCGAAGGGATCTTGTTCAATATATAGAAAGAAAGGTAGAAAATTCTCAATAAATTCCTGTTTTATAACATTATTCCCAATTATCTCTGGAAAATACTTTACTACTATAAAATATCATACCCATAATATTTTCTCCTTATAGGACCAAGAGTTTATCCAAATTTTCCATTATATTAGATTACCAATTAGATTACTGGTTCTCTGTCTGGATGATCTCTTGGTTGAGTCAAAGGGCAGAGAGGGATGACGTTAAGTCTCCTCCCCTTAAAGGGACCCTTGAACAGGAGCTGTGAAAATATTCTCTCATTAATAAGAGTCCTGTAAATGGCTGATGTAATCAGGGAAACCGGATAGCTCAAGGCATAGAAAGGCTTGCCTCATATGCTGGAAAGTGCCGGTTCAAATCCCAGCAGGAGTATGGCCAGCTGAAGAAGGCTAATAAGCCTGAAATGGATCCATCCTGGTCTCTTTATTTTCAGCCCTTAAAAAAAAATCTAACACATATATATATATATATATAAAATTAATTAGTGGTCTAGCTAATATACAGAGTATCTTTCTAGAGTAACGTAATCTCAATTTGTTACAATATCTACCAATCCTAACAATTTCTGTTTTTAAAAGTTCTTTTATATATTATGTCCCCTTGATTTCCCCCCCCCCCCCCAGCCATTGGTAAAACATATTCCATACTTTATAAAAGTGTTCATCCTCTTGCTCTCTAATTTCGAATGTCAGCTTACTCATTTCTGCACATTCCATAATCTTACGAATAATTTCCTCTTGAGAAGGTAATTTCTCATTTCTTTACTTTACTTTTATTAAATTGGATGGTTTTTTATGGGTTTTTCCCCCCCCCTACCGTTTTCGTTTTATTTGCGTTTGTTTAAAAATAAATAAAAATTACTTTAAAAAAGAAAAAAAAAGAAAAATCAATCCTCGGCTGATCGGGGAATTTCTTCAGGGATTTTGAACGTGGCCTTCAGGTCTTTGCAGGGGTGGGTTTCTGCAGGCTCACACCTACTCACGAGAGCTGGTTGGTGAAATTTAGAGCAGTGTTTTTCAACATTTTTTGTGCAAAGGCACACTTTTTTCATGAAAAAAATCACGAGGCACACCACCACCATTAGAAAATGTTAAAAAAAATTAACTCTGTGCCTATATTGACTATATATAAAGTAATTCTCTTGAATAGGAATCAAATAAACACAAAGAAATTATTTTATAATTACTTTATTATGAAATAATAAAGTATTTTATAATTGTTCATATTTCTGTTTACTTACTCAGTGCGAAACCTGGGCCTGTTTGGCTGAACACAAAGCTGATATTCTGGCAGGAATTTTTCCCACGGCACACCAGACAATATCTCACGGCACACTAGTGTGCCACGGCACAGTGGTTGAAAAACGCTGGTCTAGCTAATATACAGAGTATCTTTCTAGAGTAACATAATCTCAATTTGTTACAATATCTACCAATCCTAACAATTAATTTCTGTTTTTAAAAGTTCTTTTATATATTATGTCCCCTTGATTTCCCTCCCCACCAGCCATTGGTAAAACATATTCCATACTTTATAAAAGTGTTCATCCTCTTGCTCTCTAATTTCGAATGTCAGCTTACTCATTTCTGCACATTCCATAATCTTACGAATAATTTCCTCTTGAGAAGGTAATTTCTCATTTCTCCAATTTTCTTCTTTACTTTACTTTTATTAAATTGGATGGTTTTTTATGGAGGTTTTTTTCTCCCCCTACCGTTTTCGTTTTATTTGCGTTTGTTTAAAAATAAATAAAAATGACTTTAAAAAAGAAAAAAAAAGAAAAATCAATCCTCGGCTGATCGGGGAAGTTCTTCGGGGATTTTGAACGTGGCCTTCAGGTCTTTGCAGGGGTGGGTTTCTGCAGGCTCACACCTACTCACGAGAGCTGGTTGGTGAAATTTAGAGCAGTGTTTTTCAACATTTTTTGTGCAAAGGCACACTTTTTTCATGAAAAAAATCACGACGCACACCACCACCATTAGAAAATGTTTAAAAAATTTAACTCTGTGCCTATATTGACTATATATAAAGTAATTCTCTTGAATAGGAATCAAATAAACACAAAGAAATTATTTTATAATTACTTTATTATGAAATAATAAAATATTTTATAATTGTTCATATTTCTGTTTACTTACTCAGTGCGAAACCTGGGCCTTTTTGGCTGAACACAAAGCTGATATTGGAATTGGAATTTTTCCCACGGCACACCAGACAATATCTCACGGCACACTAGTGTGCCACGGCACAGTGGTTGAAAAACGCTGATTTAGAGAACCGTTGAGAGGGGGTTCCACCAGCGTACCTGGAAGTAAATCTGGCCCGCCGCTGCCAGTGACCCAATGGGAAGGAAAGGAAAGGAAAGGAAAGGAAAGGAAAGAAAGAAAGAAAGAAAGAAAGAAAGAAAGAAAGAAAGAAAGAAAGAAAGAAAGAAAGAAAGAAAGAAATAAAGAAAGAAAGAAAGAAAGAAAGAATTTATCATCACAATTGAGTCCAAAATTTTGGTTGCTAAGCAAGAGCGTTGTTAAATGAGTTTCACCACATTTTAAAAGGTGGCCACTCCCACCCTGTCACATGACTGCCAAGCCACACCCACAAAATAGGCCACACCTACAGAGTAGGTTCTAAAAAATTTGAAACCCACCACTGGGTCTTTGCCACCAATTCTAGAATTAATAGGATTTGTGTCACCCGTTTCTGGATGCAGAGCTAGCCCTTAAATGCCACAAGGGATGTCCGTCCCCCTCCTTTTCAGAAAGGTGCATAACTCACCCAGCCCTGCTGCAATCCATAGCATTTTTTTTACAAGGCGATTTAGTTTCAATGCAAAACCTTTTTGTATAGGGAAGATCTCCCGCGGCTGAAAACCAGGTGGGGAAAAAGAGCAGATTCATTCAACTGTGGCCGTACTAGGCTTTGCATAATATTCAGCTTTTTTTGTGGGGGTGTGGAAAGCAAAAAAACCCCCCGCTTCATTGCACATCTATCGGTGCTCAATCATTCAGGGAAAAATATATATGCTGTACTTCTTTCAAAAGCTCCAGCTCTCTGCTCTACCTTTTCGTTAAAAGAATTATTACGGCGATTCATCCCGCATCAGTTCTAAGGACTAAAATGTTTTCAGCTACTCTGATTACTTATTTAAGGCCTATTGATTGATTCCTCCCCCCCCCCCCCATTTCCAGGCTTCTGGGCTGCTGCGTGTCGTGCAGATGGCACTGGTACTGCCCTGCAAATTGTGGTCAGTTTGGCACAGGATGGCCATTTCTCCCCTGAATAACCAAGCAAGGCTTGTTTTAGGCTACTGGTGAAATATTTATGCGGTGGGTTTTAAAATACTAAAAAAAACAACAACCTGGTTCTCGGATGTAGAAATAAGGCTGCGCATCCTGGAATTGCTTTCCGATGGACAGCGTCGGAAGGGACCTTGCAGGTCATCTAGTTCAACCCCCTGCCCAAGCAGGAGACCCTACATCTGCCCCAGTGGTGGGTTTCTGCAGGCTCGCACCTACTTGCGAGAGCCGGTTGGTGAAATTTAGAGAACCAGTGAGAGGGGGTTCCACTGGCGTACCTGGAAGTAAATCTGACCCGCCTCTGCCAGTGACCCAACGGGAAGGAAAGGAAAGGAAGGAAGGAAGGAAGGAAGGAAGGAAGGAAGGAAGAAAGAAAGAAAGGGAAAGGAAGGAAGGAAGGAAGGAAGAAAGAAAGAAAGAAAGAAAGAAAGAAAGAAAGAAAGAAAGAAAGAAAGAAAGAAAGAAAGAAAGAAAGAATGAATTTATCATCACAATTGAGTACAAAATTTTGGACTCAATTGCGTTGTTAAATGAGTTTCACCACATTTTAAAAGGTGGCCACTCCCACCCTGTCACATGACTGCCAAGTCACGCCCACAAAATAGGCCACACCTACAGAGTAGGTTCTAAAAAATTTGAAACCTACCACTGATCTGCCCCTACTGAGGATCAAACTCACAACCTTCTGACTTTCCTTTCTATCAAGAATTAGGTTTTGCAGCTCAGGTCTCCAAAGTTGGGGCGAAGAATAATAACATACGGAATAACGTCCCCGTGGCCGGAATCTTCCTTGCAATTAAAAAACAAACACACCTCAAAAATAAAAATTCTTTTTGAAATACCTTTTTTCCCCAGGTTTTAAAAAGTTCTATTCAATATTTTTAAAAATCCCATTTCCAAATAAACAGTGTGCTGTGTACATACAAATGAGTTTGAGAAATAATCATCATAATATTTACAATAATATTCATCACATTAATACCACTTTATAAGGCCTTGGTAATAAGGCCACACTTGGAATACGGCATCCAGTTTTGGTCACCACAATGTAAAGAAGATGTGAAGACTCTAAAAAGAGTGCAGAGAAGAGCAACCAAGAGGATTAGGGGACTGGAGACTAAAACATATGAAGAACAGTTGCAGGATCTAAGTATGTCTCTAGTTTAATGAAAAGAAGGACCAGGGGAGACAGGATAGCAGCCTTCCAATATCTCAGGGGCTGCCCCAAAGAAGAGGGAGTCAAGCTATTCACCAAGGCACCTGAGAGTAGAACAAGAAGCAATGGGTGGAAACTAATCAAGGAGAGAAGCAACTTAGAACTGAGGAGAAATTTCCTAACAGTTAGAACAATTAACCAGTGGGATGACTTGCCTCCAGAAGTTGTGAATGCTCCAACACTGGAAGTCTTTAAGAAGATGTTGGATGTCCATTTGTCTGAAATAATAAAGGGTTTCCTGCCTAAGTAGGGGGTTGGACTAGAAGACTTTCAAGGTCCCTTCCAACTCTGTTATTCTAAATATTGCTCTCATAATAATAGTAGCATTTGCTTATCCATTTTAATAAATCTTCCTTATAAAATCAATCTCTTATGCTTCCATATTTCTAACTTCTCTTTTTTATTGATTAGCCATTGAGAAAACGAGCCCCATGTTAAAAAGTATTCTTTCTTTTTTCTTAATTTTAACTCTTAATCTATCCCTTTCTACACATTCTAGTATTGTTTTAATTACTGAAATACTTTAGAATGTTAGAATAACAGAGTTGGGCGGGACCTTGGAGGTCTTCTAGTCCAACCCCCTGCTTAGGTAGGAAACCCTACACTACTTCAGACAAATGGCTATCCAACAACTTCTTAAAGACTTGCAGCATTCACAACTTCTGGAGGCAAGCTGTTCCACTGGTTAATTGTTCTAACTGTTAGGAAATTTCTCCTTAGTTCTAAGTTGCTTCTCTCCTTGATTAGTTTCCACCAGTTGCTTCTTGTCCTGCCTTCAGGTGATTTGGAAGATAGCTTGACTCCCTCTTCTTTGGGGCAGCCCCTGAGATATTGGAAGACTGCTATCATGTCTCTCCTGGTCCTTCTTTTGATTAAACTAGCCATGCCCAGTTCCTGCAACCGTTCTTCATATGTTTTAGCCTCCAGTCCCCTAATCCTCTTTGTTGCTCTTCTCTGCACTCTTTCTAGAGTCTCCACATCTTTTCTACATCGTGGCGACCAAAACTGGATGCCGTATTCCAAGTGTGGCCTTCCCAAGGCCTTATAAAGTGGCATCAACACTTCACGTGATCTTGATTCCATCCGTCTGTTTATGCAGCCTTTTGTTTCTTATAAATCTAGGGCATCTTCCACCATCACTGTCTCCTGAAGGAAAACCCACCCTTTCAAATGTGTTGCAAAGAGATATCATTCTTCAGACTTTGGGCCCAGCGATAAGACAAGAAGAGAGTTGACATCTAAGTCGACAGCTGGATGAAATGGAGATTGACAGCATTGTTATAGAGTAAATAAACCCTGCAAGAGAATTTAAAGTCAACGCCACACTGCCTTCTGAGTATTTTAGAAGAGATTCCAGCAGCCAAGGACAATACAAATAAAAATAAATAACTGACATGGCTGACTCAAGATTCAGAAGCATGTGTGAATGGATGGGGGTCTCATCGGTCTTTCTGAACCTAGGTAACTTCAAGATGGGTTGACTTCAGCCTGGCGCTGACTAGGGAATTCTGGGCGTTGAAGTCTAACCATCCTGCGGTTTGTAGTTGCGTTTTGTATTTATTAAGCTTGTCAAACCTGTACAAGATGGCAGGTTTAAATCCCTTCGTCCGCTCCGCTCCCACAGAGAGGGTCTTCTCCGGGTAATGTCGGCCGGGCAATGCCGGTTGGCGACACCCAGGGGAAGGGCCTTCTCTGTGGCGGGCCCAACCCTCTGGAACGACCTACCCCCCGACCTTCGCACTACTTTGGACCTCCGCCTCTTCCGCCAACATCTTAAGATGTATTTATTCCAACAAGCCGGCCTAGCGTAGCCCCCCGTTTCTGACTCTATTTATAATTTTAACTTTCAGGGTTTTAAATGGGTTTTTAGCACGGGTTTAATTTAGTTTAATATGTTTTTAATAGTGTATATTATCTTTTGTTATGGTTTTAATAATGCCTGTGCGCCGCCCTGAGTCCTAATAAGGAGAAGGGCGGAGTATAAATTCGAAAAATAAATAAATAAAATAAATATAAACATGGACACGAACGAAAGAAATGGATAGGAATATATGGGGACAGTAGGACAGGTATATGGTAGATACACTGGTGGTGCTTATGCACGCCCCCTTTACGGACCTCTGAGGAATGGGGTGAGCTCCACGGCAGACAGTTTGAGGTTGAAGCTGTGGGGGTTTGAGGACGTAACAACGGAGTCAGGGAGAGCATTCCAGGCGTTGACCACTCTGTGGCCGAAGTCGTATTTTCTACCATCGAGTTTGGAGCGGTTGACCTTGAGTTTGTATCTATGGTTTGCCCGAGTGTTATTGAGGTTGAAGCTGAAGGAGTCGTTGAGAGGTAGGATGTTGTAGATGACAATTTGGTGTACTACGGTTAGGTGGGACCGTAGGCGGTGTAGTTCTAGGTTGCCCAAGACCAAAATTTCAAGCCTTGTGGCATAAGGGATTCTACTGTGAGCAGAGGAGTGGAGGACTCTTCTCGTGAAATACGTCTGGACTCGCTCGATCGTGTTAATGTCCGATATGCAGTGTGGGTTCCAGACAGATGAGCTGTATTGGAGGATTGGTCTAGCAAAGGTTTTGCTATACAATATTACCGGAGAAGAAGCTTCTCAAAATTGCAGCAGCTGCCAAAAAAACCAACTCAGTTCTAGGCTGCATCAACCGAGGGATGGAATCAAGATCACGTGAATGGTTGATACCACTTTATCAGGCCTTGGGAAGGCCACCCTTGGAATATTTGCGTCCAGTTTTTGTCGCCAGGATGTAGAAAACATGTGGAAACTCTAGAAAGAGTGCAGAGAAGAGCAACAAAGAGGATGAGGGGACTGGAGGCTCAAACATACGAAGAACAGTTGCAGGAACTGGGTATATCTAGTTTAATGGAAAGAAGGACCAGGGGAGACAGGATAGCAGTCTTCCAATACCTCAGGGGCTGCCCCAAAGAAGAGGGAGTCATACTATTCTCCAAGGCACCTGAGGGTAGAACAAGAAGCAATGGGTGGAAACTAATCAAGGAGAGAAGAAACTTAGAACTGAGGAGAAACTTCCTGACAGTGAGAACAATTAGTCAGTGGAACAGAAGTTGCCTCCAGGAATTGTGAATGCCCCAACACTGCAAGTCTTTAAGAAGATCCCTACGGCCGATCCGTAGGGATCTTCGACCGTACATCCCTATGGCCGCTCCGCTCCCACAGAGAGGGCCTTCTCAGGGTGCCGTCGGCCGGGCAATGCTGTCTGGCAACACCCAGGGGAAGAGCTTTTTCTGTGGCGGGCCCTGCCCTTTGGAACGACCTCCCTCCTGAACTTCGTACCATCTCGGACCTCCGCCTCTTCCGCCAGTGCCTAAAGACACATCTTTTTCAGCAAGCCGGCCTAGCCTAACCTCCCGCTGGGGCTATTTTAATTTGGTTTTAGCATAGGATTGTCTAATTTAATATGCTTTTACATTTTGTATATTTTGTTTTAAATGTTTTAAATTCCTGTGTGCCGCCCTGGGTCCCTCGTGGAGAAGGGCGGGATATAAATCGAATTAAAATAAATAAATAATAATTAAAAAAAGATGTTGTATAGCCATTTGTCTGAAATGGTATAGGGTTTCCTGCCTTGGCAGGGGGTTGGACTAGAAGATCTCCAAGGTCCCTTCCAACTCGGCTATTGTATTGTATTGTAACTCTTAGTGCCTTTTTGGCAATGCTGTTAACAGTACTCAGTAGAAATGAGTACTGCCAGGTCCGTTGAAAAGCGGACCCCAAGCTAAGGGGCTCGGCATGAAAAGGCTTACGTCAACCGAAAAGCATCGCCTACAATGGAACCATCAGTGGCAAACCTGAAACTGTGAAAAGAAATCCACAGAAGTAATGAAACACCAGATAAAACAAAGTGCAATAAACGATTGTCTGTAAGGTTTCAACAGATAAATAAAACCAAAACTCTTTGTTCCTTAAGAATTTAAAGAGAAAAAATGGGCATTGTTGTGATATCTGTTAAAGGACATTTCCTCTGATAAGATTGGGAGCAGAAGATCTGGATCTTTGGAGCTTCTCCAGGGATCGTCCGCTCTCTTATCAGCAGGATTTGAAGAAATATCAAGACAACTTCTATCTGCTGCTGTGGCCTAGGGGTGGCGCTCTCCGCCGCCCAATCAGGAGGTTGTGAGTTCAATCCTAGGGAGAGGCAGAGGTAGGGTCTCCTGCTTGGGCAGGGGGTTGGACTAGATGACCTGCAAGGTCCCTTCGAACTCTGTTCATCTGTTATCTGTTACCTACTGTTCCTATTCTCTGATCCTGGGCTGTGTTGCTCCACAGGCGCCAGCTTGAAACGTGGTTTTCTGAGATATTGGCACCGAGAATACAGTGGTATTGATCCCCGAGACGGCAACTGTATGGTTTCTGCAATATTCCATTAGAGAAACAAGGACATCTTCACATTGTTTGTAAAATGGACAAAAAAGGAATCTGATCTTATATACAACAGCAGAGTCGGAAGGGACCTTGGAGGTCTTCTAGTCCAACCCACTGCCTAGGCAGGAAACACTACACCACTTCAGACAAATGGTTATCCAACGTCTTCTTAAAGACTTCCAGTGTTGGAGCATTCACAACTTCTGGAGGCAACTTCTGTTCCACTGATTCATTCTTCTCACTGTCAGGAAGTTTCTCCTTAGTTCTAACTAGCTTCTCTCCTTGATTAGTTTCCACCCATTGCTACTTGTCCTGCACTAAGGTGCTTTGGAGAATAGCTTGACTCCCTCTTCTTTGGGGCAGCCCCTGAGATATCGGAAGGCTGCTATCATGTCTCCCCTAGTCCTTCGTTTTATTAAACTAGACCAGTCTCAGCTGTGGGATTCAGCCGGTTTCCACCTATTCGGGAGAACCGGTTATGGTTTCTAGCCTCATCTTTGTTGCCCTGCTTACCGAAACTGCCTCTCCCGTTGACCCTGATGACATTGTCACAGCTAAGGCGAAGAAGCGCCCATCGACGTGAGTGACGTTGAGTTGGCCACGCCCACCCAGTCACGTGACCACCTAGCCCCGCCTACCCAGCTGGTCATTAGCAGGAGGAGGAGGAGGAGGAGGAGGAAAAGATGGTGAGACCCAGTTGTTAAATTATTTGAATCTCCTATAATTGATGCTGGTTAATAATGGTAATTGAAATATTGATGATTAATAATTAGTTAGATGGTTTAAGAATACATATATGTATCTTTTAGGTGAGAATAGAAAATAGAAGAAATAGAAAATAGAAGAACAGAAGAAGAAATTTGGAACATTAGATGAGAATTTCGCAGTACTGACATGAAGAAAAATGATGAAACCTTTGATTTATAAACGTATAAAATGAGATTATTCATTAATGACAAGCATTTCAGAGACGTATTGAAACTATGTGAGACTGGTCGATATGCTTTCCAAAAAATAGATATAGATAGATAGATTCCTTTTTATCTTCACTTTTCTGTCTTATTGGGACAAGGCCATTTTATACTTTTGTTCAATATATATATATATATATATATATATATATATATATATATAGATAGATAGATAGATAGATAGATAGATAGATAGATAGATAGATAGATAGATAGATAGATAGATAGATAGATAGATAGATATAATTTGTTTTCGTAGATTTTCAAGGGTGTAGGTATGCTGGCATAGCTGGCTTCGGGGATTTTCCCGTGTATAAGGCATAGAAATGTCATTGCAACGTTTCGACAAGATCTCACTTATCATCAGTGACAGAAGCCTGCCTGATGATGACAAGTGAGATCTTGTCGAAACATTGCAATAAGATTTCTATGCCTTATACACGGGAAAATCCCCGAAGCCAGCTATGCCAGCATACCTACACCCGTGAAAATCTACGAAAACATATATATATATATATAACGTAAAAACTATCAATTAAATTGAGTTGAGATATAATAACTGCAAAAATAGATATGGAAATTAATTAAATTGAAACGGAGAAACACTAATTGTAAAATTAACATGGAAGAAATGTATGGAATTTTGTGACTAATTGACATAATTTTTTTTAAATCTGTAATTTGTAATGGACGATGGCTTCTTATGTTTTCCTTTTTTGAATATGTCTATCTTATTTGTGCTTCTTTTTTTCCTTCTCCAAAATAAATAAATAAAATTATTCCCCAAAAATAATAATAGTTGAATCTCACCACCAAGCCAGGATTGGGACCAAATTGCATCTTGAGCTGTGGTTTGCTTAGCGGGTGATTTGAGGACAAGTTAAGTCTTGATTTGTGGTTTGCTAAGTGAGCGATCTGAGGACAAGACGTGTCTCTCCAAGCCGGCTCGTATCTGGTTTAACAGTGGCCCTTTGGCCTGCTCGCCATAAGGTGGGTGCAATCGATGGGAGCAAGTCAAATGATATAGATTTTCACCTGGATTGAACGTGTTTCTGAGGGCAGCAGGCCTTCCTATCCTCGTGTTTCTTTTGGGCATCAATCATCCCATTAATGCTAAAGCGACCACACAAAGAACTCAGATCCCACGGAGAGAGAGAGAGAATCAGAAGAATCAGAGCAGAGCTGGAAGGGACCTCCTGCTCAAGCAGGAGATGCTATATCATTTCAGACAGAAAGGGAGAGAGGGAAGAAGGAAGGAAGGGAGGGAGGGAACTTGGAGGTCTTCTAGTCCATTCTTCTTCTTCTTCTTCTTCTTCTTCTTCTTCTTCTTCTTCTTCTTCTTCTTCTTCTTCTTCTTCTTCTTCTTCTTCTTCTTCTCCTCCTCCTCCTCCTCCTCCTCCTCCTCCTCCTCCTCTTCCCTCCTCCCCCTGACCCTCCTCCTATTCTCCTCCTCCTCTTCCTCCTCCTCCTCTTTTTCCCGCTGAACCACCACCACCTCCTCCTCCTCCTCCTCCTCCTCTTCTTCTTCTTCTCCTTCTCCTCCTCCTCCTCCTCATTATTATTATTATTTAGATAATCATGGTTTTATATTTTTAACATTTTCCTGGATTGCTGTACACTCGCCATTCTGTGAAATGGGGCCCCTATGGAAATTTGGTTAATAAAGAAAGCATCTCAACTGCACTATCGTATCCGAAGTGAGGAAGAGGGCTCCCAGTTTGCTACAAACATTGATTTAATTATTCCTCTCATCCGTTGGAGGACATTTGGAGACCAGACGTCCAAAGTCTTACTACTTCTGGAACGAAATGCAGATGATCAGTGGGGGGATTGGGCGACATCAATCCATATGGCAGAGCCTCTGTAGTGTCACCTGGATGTCTGCAAACTCCCTTAAATTGCAAAATCTTCACCATCTTCAAAGCGCTCCATGGCTCGGGACCTAGTTACATGTGAGACCATCTCCTGCCGCATACATCCCTCAGACCGATACGCTCCCACAGAGAGGGCCTTCTCAGGGTGCTGTCAGCCGGACAATGCCGACTGGCGACACCCAGGGGAAGGGCCTTCTCTGTGGTGGGCCCTGCCCTGTGGAAGGACCTACCCCCAGAACTCCATACCATCACCGACCTCCGCCTCTTCCGCCAGTGTTTAAAAACACAATCCTCTTCCATCAAGCCGGCCTAACATAACCTCCGCTGTGACTAGTATAGATAGTTTTAATTGGGGATTTTAATTGGTTTTAGCGCAGGACTTGATATTTAATAGGTTTTTTAATTTTTTGTATTTTTGTATTATTTTGTATGTATTTTAAATTCCTGTGCGCCGCCCTGGGTCCTTTTGGAGAAGGGCGGGATATAAATTAAATAAAACTAAAAACTAAACTAAAATACAGTGGTACCTCGGTTCACGAACGCTTCTGTTCACGAACAACTCGGTTCACGAACAGAAAAGTTCCTCAAAATATGCTCCGGTTCACGAACTCCGCTTCAGTTCACGAACAGGAGCCGCGGCCATTTTAATGCTATTTCCTGCCTGTAGGAAGATCGTGGAGAGAAGGAGACATCGAAAAAAGTACACGGTGAGTGTGTGCCTCGGTTCACGACCAATTCGGTTCGCGACCAGAGTCAGTTCACGAATTAAGTTCGTGAACCGAGGTACCACTGTATTTGTTTTTTATTTTTCCTTTTTTTATTATTATTATTATTATTTATTATTTATTGGACTTCTAGACCGCCCCCTCTCCCCGAAGGGACTCGGGGCGGTGTACAGGTACAAATTAAAACCATAACAATCAACAATACATATAACTAAAATCGAATTAAATAAACCCCTGTACAAATTTATAAAAATTAAAAACTTAAGCCTTAAAACCAAATCACAGAATTTAAAAAATACAAACTGAGGTGGGAAAGATGGAAATTAGGCCAGGCCGGCCAGATGAAACAGGTGGGTTTTGAGTTTCTGGCGGAAGGAGCGGAGGTCCGTGGTCGTTCTAATGTCAGGGAGAAGGTCGTTCCAGAGGGTCGGGCCCGCCACAGAGAAGGCCCTTCCCCTGGGCGTCGCCCGCTGGCACAGCCTAGTGGACGGCACCCAGAGAAGTCCCTCTCTGTGTGAGCGAATCGTCCGAAGGGATGAACCTTCCCCCAAAAAGGTTCCCGATCTGCTTTTAAAACGCTGGAGAAAAAAAAACTACTACACAGCAAAAACTACTACGCAGCAATCAAGCCCTCTGTAGACATAAAGCACTCTGTAAGTTGAACATTGATTTCTGGAGGTTCTGCTCGCTTTTTCGCTCGGCGTTTTTCTTGCTGGGCTTGCAGCGTTCATGTGTCCGAGGAATATCCTTATTGGCCATCCTGGTACGTAAAAGAAAATGACAACAATAATAATGGAGCTGAGCCGGGAAATCTTGGCGAGCTCGGCTGCATTTAACAAAAACGCACAGGCGGGAATCCAGGGGGTCCAGGTTTTGCCCTCGGCATTTCTGCATTTTTCCCACAGTTGTCCAGCCGTCTTGCTCCTCGGCTGCCGTTTAATGAAGAGAAGGACCAGGGGAGACATGACAGCAGTGTTCCGATATCTCAGAGGGTGCCCCAAAGAAGAGGGTGTCAAACTATTCTCCAAGGCACCTGGGGGCAGGACAAGAAGCAATGGGTGGAAACTAATCAAGGAGAGAAGCAACTTAGAACGGAGGAGAAATTTCCTGACAGTAAGAACAATTAACCTCTGGAACAGCTTGCCTCCAGAAGTTGTGAATGCCCCAACCCTGGAAGTCTTTAAGAAGATGTTAGATAGCCATTTGTCTGAAATGGTATAAGGTTCCTGCCCACGCAGGGGGTTGGACTAGAAGACCTACAAGGTGCCTTCCAAGTCTGCTATTGTATTGTATTATTGTATTGCCCACTCCATAACTGAGGGCCACCCCTCTTGCCACCCCAAAGTGGCACCCCCCCCTGAATCGCAAAAGGTATAAGAAAGGTTCCGAGCAGGGGTACTAGATTCTATTATACATTTTTTTTCTTTTTTTTTCTATTCTTATTATGCCATTATTCTATTCCATTCTATTCCATTCCATTCCTGCAGTTTTTTCTATTCTATTCTATTATGCATTTTCTGTACTGTACTGTACTGTATTGTATTGTATTGGATTGGATTGGATTCCATTCCATTCCATTCCATTCCATTCCTGCAGTTTTTTCTATTCTATTCTATTATGCATTTTCTGTATTGTATTGTATTGTATTGTATTGTATTGTATTGTATTGTATTCCATCCCATCCCATCCCATCCCATCCCATCCCATCCCATCCCATTCCATTCCATTCCTGCAGTTTTTTCTATTCTATTCTATTATGCATTTTCTCTATTGTATTCTAATCTATTCTATTATGCAGTTTATTCTATTCTATTCTATTCTGCATGTTTCTCTATTCTATCTTATTCTCTTCCAATTATGCTTTTTTCCTATTCTATTATGCATTTTTCGCCAGTCAATCCCATCCAATTCTATTCTATTCCGATTTCCCTTCCCTGTATATTCATTTTTCCCTCATCTCAAGCGTGGTGATTAGCAAATACGCATCCAGCAGCATCTCGAAGCCTCTGACTCATTCATCTAACAATAGTGGTGGTGGTGGTGGGAGATTGTGGGGGAGCCTTAGAGCCCACGGAATCGGGAATGATTCATGCCTGCGTTTATTCAGCATGGAGGCATATTAATAGGAAGGGAAGTCACCCTCTGCATGGCCAAGCAGGGGTTGGTCTCCCGTGGTGGAATCCGCACACAGCATGAATGAAATTCTCTCCGTCTTCCAAGAGGAAGCAGGAGGAGAGCCGAACAGGGGCGGTGGCTGAAATATTCCTCAATGAATAAAAAGATTCTTTTTAAAAAAATAAATAAAACCTTACTAGGTTTTTAACAGAGTTGGAAGGGACCCTGAAGGTCATCTAGTCCAACCCCCTTGCCCAAGCAGGAGGCCCTACGTCTGCCTCTATCTAGGATCGAACTCACCAACCTTTAACAGATGAACAGAGTTGGAAGGGACCTTGCAGGTCATCTAGTCCAACCCCCTTGCCCAAGGAGGAGACCCTACGTCTGCCTCTACCTAGGATCGAACTCACCAACCTTTAACAGATGAACAGAGTTGGAAGGGACCTTGCAGGTCATCTAGTCCAACCCCCTTGCCCAAGGAGGAGAGCCTACGTCTGCCTCTATCTAGGATCGAACTCACCAACCTTTAACAGATGAACAGAGTTGGAAGGGACCTTGCACCAGTCCAACCCCCTGCCCAAGCAGGAGACCCTACGTCTGCCTCTACCTAGGATTGAACTCACAACCTCCTGATTGGGAGGCGAGACCTCTACCTCAGGGCCACAGCAGCAGATGCCTAGCTTCCTTAGAAAAAAGTTGAGTGTTCTTTTCTCCCACGGTAATGAAAGGGGAATTATGCTGCATTTTGTTCTCCAAGCGCCTTACCATTATCTGCAGAGGAAGTCAGGGCCTTCTAAAGTGGTAGGAGCTTGAGGAGATCATGGGAAACTCAAAAGGACACCCCAGATGGTGACTTTCTGGGCTCTGCAACTTTAGCACAGATGCCAGGAAGGAAATCTGCTCCAATATTTGAGGGGCTGCCCCAGAGAGGAGGGGGGGTCAAGCTGTCTTCTAAAGCCCCCGAAGACCAGACAAGGAATAATGGATGGAAACAGATCAAGGAGAGATTCAACCTGGAAATAAGGAGGAATTTCCTGACAGTGAGAACAATCAACCCATGGAAGAGAGGTTGCCTTCAGAAGTTGTGGGAGCTTCATCCCTGGAGGCTTCCAAGAAGAGACTGGCCTGCCACCTGTCCGAAATGGTGTAAGGGTCTCCTGCTTGGGTGTGGGGGTTGGACTAGATGACCTACAAGGTCCGTTCCAACTCTGTTAATGTAATCCAGCAGTTCCCAACCTGTGGTTCGGGACCCCTTTGGGGGTCAAACAACCCTTTCACAGGGGTGGCCTAAGACCATCGGAAAACACATATTTTCAGTGGTCTGAGGAACCGAGACACTAATTTTATGGTTGGGGGTCACCACAACATGAGGAGGGGCATTGGGAAGGTTGAGAACCACTGATTGAATCGAATCAAATCAAATCGAATCGAATCTAAGGAGGGTCGGGGCATGAGAGTCGGGGCATTGGGAAGGTTGAGAACCACTGATTGAATCGAATCAAATAAAATCGAATCGAATCGAATCTAAGGAGGGTCAGGGCATGAGAGTCGGGGCATTGGGAAGGTTGAGAACCACTGATTGAATCGAATCGAATCAAATCAAATCAAATCGAATCTAAGGAGGGTCGGGGCATGAGGGTCGGGGCATTGGGAAGGTTGAGAACCACTGATTGAATCGAATCGAATCAAATCAAATCAAATCGAATCTAAGGAGGGTCAGGGCATGAGAGTCGGGGCATTGGGAAGGTTGAGAACCACTGATTGAATCGAATCAAATCAAATCAAATCAAATCGAATCTAAGGAGGGTCGGGGCATGAGGGTCGGGGCATTGGGAAGGTTGAGAACCACTGATTGAATCGAATCGAATCAAATCAAATAGAATCGAATCTAAGGAGGGTCAGGGCATGAGAGTCGGGGCATTGGGAAGGTTGAGAACCACTGATTGAATCGAATCGAATCAAATCAAATCAAATCGAATCTAAGGAGGGTCGGGGCATGAGGGTCGGGGCATTGGGAAGGTTGAGAACCACTGATTGAATCGAATCGAATCAAATCAAATAGAATCGAATCTAAGGAGGGTCAGGGCATGAGAGTCGGGGCATTGGGAAGGTTGAGAACCACTGATTGAATCGAATCAAATCGAATCAAATCAAATCGAATCTAAGGAGGGTTGGGGCATGAGGGTCGGGGCATTGGGAAGGTTGAGAACCACTGATTGAATCGAATCGAATCAAATCAAATCGAATCGAATCTAAGGAGGGTTGGGGCATGAGGGTCGGGGCATTGGGAAGGTTGAGAACCACTGATTGAATCGAATCAAATAAAATCGAATCGAATCGAATCTAAGGAGGGTCAGGGCATGAGAGTCAGGGCATTGGGAAGGTTGAGAACCACTGATTGAATCGAATCGAATCAAATCAAATAGAATCGAATCTAAGGAGGGTCGGGGCATGAGGGTCGGGGCATTGGGAAGGTTGAGAACCACTGATTGAATCGAATCGAATCAAATCAAATCAAATCGAATCTAAGGAGGGTCAGGGCATGAGAGTCGGGGCATTGGGAAGGTTGAGAACCACTGATTGAATCGAATCGAATCAAATCAAATAGAATCGAATCTAAGGAGGGTCGGGGCATGAGGGTCGGGGCATTGGGAAGGTTGAGAACCACTGATTGAATCGAATCGAATCAAATCAAATCGAATCGAATCTAAGGAGGGTCAGGGCATGAGAGTCGGGGCATTGGGAAGGTTGAGAACCACTGATTGAATCGAATCGAATCAAATCAAATAGAATCGAATCTAAGGAGGGTCGGGGCATGAGAGTCGGGGCATTGGGAAGGTTGAGAACCACTGATTGAATCGAATCGAATCGAATCAAATCAAATCGAATCTAAGGAGGGTCGGGGCATGAGGGTCGGGGCATTGGGAATGTTGAGAACCACTGATTGAATCGAATCAAATCGAATCAAATCAAATCGAATCTAAGGAGGGTCGGGGCATGAGGGTCGGGGCATTGGGAATGTTGAGAACCACTGATTGAATCGAATCAAATCGAATCAAATCAAATCGAATCTAAGGAGGGTCAGGGCATGAGAGTCGGGGCATTGGGAAGGTTGAGAACCACTGATTGAATCGAATCGAATCAAATCAAATCGAATCGAATCTAAGGAGGGTTGGGGCATGAGGGTCGGGGCATTGGGAAGGTTGAGAACCACTGATTGAATCGAATCAAATAAAATCGAATCGAATCGAATCTAAGGAGGGTCGGGGCATGAGAGTCGGGGCATTGGGAATGTTGAGAACCACTGATTGAATTGAATCAAATCGAATCAAATCAAATCGAATCTAAGGAGGGTTGGGGCATGAGGGTCAGGGCATTGGGAAGGTTGAGAACCACTGATTGAATCGAATCAAATAAAATCGAATCGAATCGAATCTAAGGAGGGTCGGGGCATGAGGGTCGGGGCATTGGGAAGGTTGAGAACCACTGATTGAATCGAATCGAATCGAATCGAATCTAAGGAGGGTCGGGGCATGAGGGTCGGGGCATTGGGAAGGTTGAGAACCACTGATTGAATCGAATCAAATCAAATCGAATCGAATCTAAGGAGGGTCGGGGCATGAGGGTCGGGGCATTGGGAAAGTTGAGAAACACTGATTGAATCGAATCAAATCAAATCAAATCGAATCTAAAGACAGAAAGCAGACAAATCGTCTTTACGCAAGACTGTGTGATCGGGCTATGCAGGAGAAATCCAATTCACTCTGGTTCAATCCGTTGGCTCAGTGGTGGTCAGTGATTGAAACACATCAGGGAATATTGCTCCCACCATCTTAAATCCGGAAGCCGTTCCATAGGTGGAAGGCCCAAACATTTTGGTGAGGGACCGACGTTTAGTCCTGTAAGGAGCCCCAGATCACTCCTGAGTGAAGGAGTGGAACGTCTACCAGTTTGACCTGAGGTAACGGAACGTGAGGTAACTGGCAGTTGGAACAGAGTTCTTTTCAGGTGGGGAGGGGGAGTAGAACGTCTAATTCCTTAGCATCCGAGCGTGTCAATAATAATAATAATACTATAAGAAATACTAATGATCTGATGGTCATTTCGAAAAATCCTTCCTTAGCGAGCACCTAGAAGTCGAGAGGAACACATGTGCCACATTTCAAGTTTGTAAGCTTTAGGGTTCTGGAGATTTCTTGATCCAGCAGGCGCGTTTTTCATTTTTGTATATATAGATTTGACGCAAGAATCCAGCTTCAAGGAATCAGGGCTGGTCACGAAGCCTCCCCCGTGAGAAGAGATTTGAATGGCATATTTTATAGTATTGACTTGCATCCCAACGGCGCTGCAATCAATGTTAATCGTTCATTAAAGTCATTGATAAATAGGAATACCTCGGTCCTTTCCCTAACTACAGATTCAGAGACACTAGAATAAAATCAGTCTAGGTGGCATTTATTGACCGACTCTAAATGTCTACGGAGAGTCTCAAGTCATCCCAGGTTGTGGTTGTCCCAGGCGTGCTTCTTCAGGAGGCAACTAGACTTTCTGAGTTTTCTTTGAAGGAATTTCACTTCCTTTCCAAGAAGCTTCTTCAGCTCTGACTGGAGGATTGGTGGGGAATGGAAGGATTGATGCTCCTTGCAGACAGCTGGTCCTTTGCATCCTTTTGGAGGGTCCTTGAGGCCACCTGGAGGTTTATCTGTGTCTTCTTTAAAGACCTTTTGCTTCTCCTCCAAAAAGCTTCTTCAGCTCTGACTGGATGATGGTGGGGAATGGAAGGATTGAGGCTCCTTGCAGACAGCTGGTCCTTTGCATCCTTTTGGAGGGTCCTTGAGGCCACTTGGAGGTTTATCTGTGTCTTCTTTAAAGACCCTTTGCTTCTCCTCCAAGAAGCTTCTTCAGCTCTGACTGGATGATGGTGGGGAATGGAAGGATTGAGGCTCCTTGCAAGCAGCTGGTCCTTTGCATCCTTTTGGAGGGTCCTTGAGGCTACTTGGAGATTTATCTGTGTTCTATCAACCCACTGGCCATTGCTGGACTAGCCTTGGTCGGCTCTTGGCTGGGCATAATCGGGACAGTTCCGGGTTTTTGGTGACGGGAACTTCTATGGAAGATGAGTAAACCCCCCTCACCCACTGTTACATGTGAGCGAGTGGGACAGCACAATCATCACAACACCACCTTAAAGCATGGGTTTTAAATTTGACCTCATTAAGGGCAGCATCAGGGTTGTGTTTGACCTCAGGGGGCCAGGATGGGCAAGGCCAACTCGTTCCTTCCTTCCTGAAATGGGATAGGGTCTCCTGCTTGTGCAGGGGGTTGGACTACAAGACCTCCAAGGTCCCTTCCTTCCTCCCTTCCTTCCTTCCTTCCTTCCTTCCTTCCTTCCTTCCTTCCTTCCTTTCTTCCTGAAATGGCATAGGGTCTCCTGCTTGAGCAGGGCGCTGGATGAGAAGACCTCCAAGGTCCCTTCCTTCCTTCCTTCCTTCCTTCCTTCCTTCCTTCCTTCCTTCCTTCCTTCCTTCCTTCCTTTCTTCTTCCTGAAATGGCATAGGGTCTCCTGCTTGAGCAGGGCGCTGGATGAGAAGACCTCCAAGGTCCCTTCCTTCCTTCCTTCCTTCCTTCCTTCCTTCCTTCCTTCCTTCCTTCCTTCCTTCCTTCCTGAAATAGCATAGCGTTTCCTGCTTGAGCAGGGCGCTGGACGAGAAGACCTCCAAGGTTCCTTCCTTCCTTCCTTCCTTCCTTCCTTCCTTCCTTCCTTCCTTCCTTCCTTCCTTCCTTCCTGAAATGTCATAGGGTCTCCTGCTTGAGCAGGGGGTTGGACTAGAAGACCTCCAAGGTCCCTTCCTTCCTTCCTTCCTTCCTTCCTTCCTTCCTTCCTTCCTTCCTTCCTTCCTTCCTTCCTTCCTTCCTTCCTTCCTGAAATGTCATAGGGTCTCCTGCTTGAGCAGGGGGTTGGACTAGAAGACCTCCAAGGTCCCTTCCTTCCTTCCTTCCTTCCTTCCTTCCTTCCTTCCTTCCTTCCTTCCTTCCTTCCTTCCTTCCTGAAATGGCATAGGGTCTCCTGCCTGAGCAGGGGGCTGGACTAGAAGTCCTCCAAGGTCCTTTCCAACACGAGTATTCTGTGCAGTTCTCTGACTGCCCAATTTAGACTGGAGATGCTTCAGAAATCTCTCTCACAGTCTCCAGCTGGTTAGAAAGCAAGCGTGACACCAAGAGAGACGCAATGAAGAGAGAGCTGCAGACAGAACATTGATCTCCACCAACGGAGACATCTGTTGTGATCTGGATGTCTTGGAGATATTTCTCCTTGACCAGCTAAAAATGCCAGGGATTATCTGGAAGCCTTTGAAGAGGGGTTCAGTGGGGACAGGGCGTGTGAAGAGAAGAGGCCCTTATGGTCCTGGCACTGCCTGAAAACACTTCAACACACACACGGAGACCGAGGTCTTGCTGAGCAAACACTTCGGGTAGGTGGAAACTCTACGCCCCAAGGTGACAACTGGTCGGTAGCTCGCTTGTGGGTACAAGTACTCCTTGACTTATAACCGGCTTCGCTTAATGACAAGACGTTGTGGGTGCTTCACCACTGGAGGTTTTTTTTAAATAAGGAACTGGACAGCCACCTCTCTGAAATGGGATAGGGGTCTCCTGCTTGAACAGGGAGCTGGACTAGAAGACCTCCAAGGCCCCTTCCAACTTCCTTCCTGAAATGGTATAGTTTCTCCTGCTTGAACAGGGAGCTGGACTAGAAGACCTCTAAGGCCCCTTCCAACTTCCTTCCTGAAATGGTATAGTTTCTCCTGCTTGAACAGGGAGCTGGACTAGAAGACCTCCAAGGTCCCTTCCAACTTCCTTCCTGAAATGGTATAGTTTCTCCTGCTTGAACAGGGAGCTGGACTAGAAGACCTCCAAGGCCCCTTCCAACTTCCTTCCTGAAATGGTATAGTTTCTCCTGCTTGAACAGGGAGCTGGACTAGAAGACCTCCAAGGTCCTTCCAACTTCCTTCCTGAAATGGTATAGTTTCTCCTGCTTGAACAGGGAGCTGGACTAGAAGACCTCCAAGGCCCCTTCCAACTTCCTTCCTGAAATGGTATAGTTTCTCCTGCTTGAACAGGGAGCTGGCCTAGAAGACCTCCAAGGCCCCTTCCAACTTCCTTCCTGAAATGGTATAGTTTCTCCTGCTTGAACAGGGAGCTGGACTAGAAGACCTCCAAGGTCCCTTCCAACTTCCTTCCTTCCTCCCTCCCTCCCTCCCTCTTTCCCTCCCTCCCTTCCTTCCAGGCTGAAATGGTCTAGGGTCTCCTGCTTGAACAGGGGGCTGGACTAGAAGACCTCCAAGGCCCCTTCCAGCTCTATTCCGATTGATCGATCGATTGAAAAGGTTTGATACCCCTCCCCCCCTTGAATTAATTCTTAAACCGGGGGCCTGCCCTCAGTCAAGCAACCTTATTACAGAGACTCCTTCTTCTCTCCTCCAGAGTTGCCCCCATCCATGTATAATGCAAGGCCCATGAATAATTGAAGACCTGCAAAGCTAGGGAGAGCTTCAAGAGAGCTCAATTATTTGTCGAGCAACAGCATTCGCCTTCCAGCCCTTGCCAACCTGTAGCGTTTCACCCCCCCCCCCAAAAGGCTTGGCGGTTGAAGCCTCCGAGATGCTGAGCGACGTCTCCTGCTGAGAAGAGAGAACAAGGTCTACGTTCTCCTGGGGTTGTCCATCAAGAAGGGAGCGGAGGGAGAAGCCACGGATGGAGACTAATCCGGAAGAGAAGCCGCCTGGTTCCCTGACAGTGAAAACAACCCACCAGAGGGACAGAAGTTGCCTTCAGAAGATGTAGGCGCTCCATCACTGGAGGCTTTCGAGAAGACAGCTCTTTGTCTGGGGTGGTTGAAGGTCAATTGATCCATCAGAATAGAGCTGGGAGGGACCTTGGAGGTCTTCTAGTCCAACCCCCTGCTCTAACAGGAGACCCTGTACCACTTCAGACAGGTGGTTGCCCCAGTCTCTTCTTCAGAACCTCCAGTGATGGGGCAGCCACAGCTTCATGATAGGAGGTTTCCCCTTTAATTCCGGGTTGTTTCTCCAAGTCTCCTGCTCTGGCAAGAGGTTGGACTAGAAGTCCTCCAAGGTCCCTTCCAAGTCTGTTATTCGGAGGCCAGTCAGGCCCATCCCCACCCTTGATGGTGTTTGTGACTGACTTTGGTGCTGCCCGCACCGTTGACTTCGCCAAGGCACTCCTCCAACAGAAACCTATTTAGAGCATGCCAAAGAACAAGCTATTCTCAACCTCAGATTACACGGAGACCTTGGAGAGAGGGAGAGAGAGAGAGAGAAGGAGAGGGGGGGAAGAGGGAGAGAGAGAGATTGAGAGAGAAAAGGAGAGAGAGAAAGAGGGAAAGAAGGAGAGGGGGAAGAGAGAGAAAGAGAAAGGGGGAGAGAGAGAAGGAGAGAGAGAAAGAGGGAAAGAAGGAGAGGGGGAAGAGAGAGAAAGAGAAAGGGGGAGAGAGAGAAGGAGAGAGAGAAAGAGAGAGAAAGAGGGAAAGAAAGAAAGAAGGGGGAGAGAATGGGATTTAGAGAGAGGAGAGAGAAAGAGAGGGAAAGAGAGAAAGAGAGAGAAAGAGCGAGAAGGAGTGAGAAGATAAGAGAGAAGGTGGGAGAGAGAGATTGAGAGAGAAAGAGAGAAGGGGAGAGGGGGGGAGAGGGAAAGAAAGAGAAATGAGGGGGAGAGAACGGGATTTAGAGAGAGAAAGAGAGGGAATGAGAGAAAAAGAGAGAGAGAAAGAGAGAGAAGGGGTGAGAAGATAAGAGAGAAGGTCTGAGAGAGAATTGAGAGAGGAGAGAGAAAGAGAGGGAAAGAGAGAGAAAGAGAGAAGGGGAGAGAGAGAAAGAGAGGGAAAGAGAGAGAAAGAGAGAGGAGAGAGAAAGAGAGAGGGAAAAGGAAAGAGAGAGAAAGGGAGAAAGGGAGAGAGAGAAGGAGAGAGAAGGAGAGAAAAAGAGAGAGAGAAAGAGAGAGAAGGGGTGAGAGGATAAGAGAGAAGATGGGAGAGAGAATTGAGAAAGAGAGAGAAAGAGAGGGAAAGAGAGAGAAAGAGAGAAGGGGAGAGAGAGAAGGAGAGAGAGAAAGAGGGAAAGAGAGAGAAAGAGAGAGGAGAGAGAAAGAGAGAGAAAGAGAGAAGGGGAGAGAGAGAAAGAGAGGGAAAGAGAGAGAAAGAGAGAGGAGAGAGAAAGAGAGAGGGAAAAGGAAAGAGAGAGAAAGGGAGAAAGGGAGAGAGAGAAGGAGAGAGAAGGAGAGAAAAAGAGAGAGAGAAAGAGAGAGAAGGGGTGAGAAGATAAGAGAGAAGGTCTGAGAGAGAATTGAGAGAGGAGAGAGAAAGAGAGGGAAAGAGAGAGAAAGAGAGAAGGGGAGAGAGAGAAAGAGAGGGAAAGAGAGAGAAAGAGAGAGGAGAGAGAAAGAGAGAGGGAAAAGGAAAGAGAGAGAAAGGGAGAAAGGGAGAGAGAGAAGGAGAGAGAAGGAGAGAAAAAGAGAGAGAGAAAGAGAGAGAAGGGGTGAGAGGATAAGAGAGAAGATGGGAGAGAGAATTGAGAAAGAGAGAGAAAGAGAGGGAAAGAGAGAGAAAGAGAGAAGGGGAGAGAGAGAAGGAGAGAGAGAAAGAGGGAAAGAGAGAGAAAGAGAGAGGAGAGAGAAAGAGAGAGAAAGAGAGAAGGGGAGAGAGAGAAAGAGAGGGAAAGAGAGAGAAAGAGAGAAGGGGAGAGAGAGAAGGAGAGAGAGAAAGAGGGAAAGAGAGAGGAGAGAGAAAGAGAGAGAAAGAGAGAAGGGGAGAGAGAGAAAGAGAGGGAAAGAGAGAGAAAGAGAGGAGAGAGAAAGAGAGAGGGAAAAGGAAAGAGAGAGAAAGGGAGAAAGGGAGAGAGAGAAGGAGAGAGAAGGAGAGAAAAAGAGAGAGAGAAAGAGAGAGAAGGGGTGAGAGGATAAGAGAGAAGATGGGAGAGAGAATTGAGAGAGAAAGAGAGGGAAAGAGAGAAGGGGAGAGAGAGAAGGAGAGAGAGAAAGAGGGAAAGAGAGAGAAAGAGAGAGGAGAGAGAAAGAGAGAGAAAGGAAGTAGGGGAGAGAGAGAAGGAGAGAGAAAAAGAGAGGGAAACCCACGGAACAGAAGTTGCCTTCAGAAGTTGTGGGAGCTTCATCCCTGGAGGCTTTCAAGAAGAGACTGGACTGCCATCTGTCAGAAATGATGTAGGGTCTCCTGCTTGGGCGTAGGGGGTTGGATTAGATGACCTCCAAGGTCCCTTCCAACTCTAAACTACTCTAGGCTACTCGCATGGAAGTTGAGAAGAAGGTCCTGCCCCCCCAGTCCTGCTCCGTGGTTCTTCCACCAGCAAAGCAAAGGATAATATCAACATCAGAACAGAATCTGCTCGCAGGATACGTCAACTGTGCTCAATGGCTTAGAAGAGAGAGACTATCTATTGTCTTTAAGGCTCAAGGGATTTCCAGTTAAAAGACACAGCTTCAAAGTAAAGCAGAAATCCCCTTCCCCACTCTCCTCTCCCCCCTCCTCAATTCCCAACTTGTCTCTAGCAGATGTCGTAGGTCTGCCTTTCATTTTCGTTGTGACATGATTTCCTGGGTCTTGCTTTAGAAAAGAAGTCTAAAGTATAGAAAATAAGTCAGCAAGTGTCATTTTGCCTCTTTATCAATCTATGGTGAGGCCCCATCTGGAGTATTGTGTCCAGTTCTGGTCCCCATCCCTTCAGAAGGAGATTATGGAAAAGGAAAAGGGGCAGAGGAGGGCAACCAGAAGGATTAAGGGGGCTGGAACCCCTTCCTTACCATCGGAAGCTGCAACGGCTGGGCCTCTTCCCTCTAGAACGACGGCGCCTGAGAGGTGACCTGATTGAAGTCTATGAAATCATGCACAGTGTGGACAAAGTCGAAAAAACTGTTTTCCCTATCGCACAACACTAGAACTAGGGGGCACTCCATGAAATGTTGGATAGCACGACCTCAAACAAATAAGAGGAAGGACTTTTTCACCCAGAGGATCCCTGGTCTATGGAACTCCCTGCCAGAAGAAGTGGGGACAGCTGTCAGCCTCGACATCTTTAAGAAAGGATGAGAGGAGTTCATGGAGAACAAGGGTATCCCTGGCTATCATAATGGATGCTTAAGGACACCCTCCGGGTTGGAGAGATAGGCAGGATGTCTCTCAATGCCATTTGCAGGGAATCATAAGCAGGTGAAGACATCTGCTTGGGAAGACCCTGAAGCAAATGGGGAGCCACTGTAGGAGACAGAAGGCTGGACTGGATGGGCTGTGGCCTCTTCCAGCAAGGCTGTTCTTAGGTTCTTATGTTCTTATGTTACTTTCCCAGGGAGGGACACGGTGGCTCAGGGGCGAAGACGCTGAGCTTGTCAATCAGCTCGGAGGTTTGAATCCCCAGCGCCACGTAACGGAGCGAGCTCCCGTGACTCGTCCCAGCTTCTGCTAACCCAGCAGTTCGAAAGCAAGTAGAAAAACAGGAACCACCTTTGATGGGAAGGGAACAGCGTTCCGTGCGCCTTCGGCATTGAGTCACGCCGGCCACATGACCACAGAGACGTCCTCGGACAGCGCTGGCTCTTGGGCTTTGAAAGGGAGATGAGCACCGCCCCCTAGAGTCGGGAACGACTGGCACAGATGTGCAAGGGGAACCTTTACGGTACAAGAATCTGGGGAGAATTTCTTTCCTGATTCTCCTGCTGACCTCTTCCTTGCTTCTCAAACTCCTCTTTGGCTCAAACCTTTCTCTGCTCAATCCTGCCAAGAGGGAAATGCATTGCCCTCGTGCATTAAAAGATGAATGACTTTGGCGTGGCCAAAACAATTTTTAACCACGTCAACATGGAAGGATATATACCTGCTTCTCTTCAGAACTGGAAATCTATCTTTAAAAAAAACCACAATAATACAAATAGAATAGAATAGAATAGAATAGAAGATAGAAGACATGGAATAGAACAGAACAGAACAGAGAATAGAGTGGAATAGAATAGAATAGAATAGAATAGAATAGAATAGAATAGAATAGAACAAAGAAGAGAAGAGAGTAGAACAGAACAGAAGAGAGATAGAATAGAATAAAATAGAATAGAATATAGAACACAGCAGAGATAGACTAGAATAGAACAGAGGGTAGAATAGAATAGAATAGAATAGAATAGAATAGAATATAGAAGACAGCAGAGATAGAATAGAATAGAATATAGAAGAGAGTAGAGGTATAATAGAATAGAACAGAGGGTAGAATAGAATAGAATAGAAGATAGAAGATAGAAGATAGTAGACATGGAATAGAACAGAACAGAGAATAGAGTGGAATAGAATAGAATAGAATAGAATAGAATAGAACAAAGAAGAGAAGAGAGTAGAACAGAACAGAAGAGAGATAGAATAGAATAAAATAGAATAGAATATAGAACACAGCAGAGATAGACTAGAATAGAACAGAGGGTAGAATAGAATAGAATAGAGTAGAATAGAATAGAATATAGAAGACAGCAGAGATAGAATAGAATAGAATATAGAAGAGAGTAGAAGTATAATAGAATAGAACAGAGGGTAGAATAGAGTAGAATAGAATAGAATAGAATAGAATAGAATAGAATAGAATAGAATAGAAGATAGAAGATAGTAGACATGGAATAGAACAGAACAGAGAATAGAGTGGAATAGAATAGAATAGAATAGAAGATAGAAGATAGAAGATAGAAGATAGAAGATAGTAGACATGGAATAGAACAGAACAGAGAATAGAGTGGAATAGAATAGAATAGAACAAAGAAGAGAGTAGAACAGAACAGAAG
>CM077652.1:9697583-9715083 GCA_039707465.1 Rhabdophis nuchalis | reverse complement strand
AGGAAGAGGGAAGGAGAGGAGGGTGGAAGGGAGAGAAAGAGAAGGAGAGAGGGAAGAGGAAGAGAGGAATAGGGGACAGGTAAGGGAAGAAGGAAGAGGGAAGGAGAGGAGGAAGGAAGAGAGAAGGGAGGGAGGGAGAAAAGAAAAGTAATGTTAAAACAGGCAGAAGGGATGGTAAAGAAAGCAACTCAAACTGACCGATTAACAGAATTGGAAGGGACCTTCCAGGTCATCTAGTCCAACCCCCCTGCCCAAGCAGGAGACCCTATACCTGCCTCTACCTAGGGTTAAACACACCTCTAGGCCACAGCAGATGATCGGTATGTGATCACCTTATAAATGGAATGAAAAATGTACAAGAATTACGAATTCAAAGAAGAAGGAGGAGGAGAAGGCGAATGTCAAATCAAATCAAATCAAATTTAATTTGTAGACAAATTTAATTTGTAGAAGGGACTCGGGGCGGTGCACAGGAGATTAAAAAGCGTACAAACATAAATACATCATAAATGTATGCTGCATCAACAGAGGGATAGAATCTAGATCACGTGAAGTGTTAATGCCACTGTATAGTGCCTTGGTAAGGCCACACTTGGAATACTGCATACAGTTTTGGTCGCCACGATGTAGAAAAGACGTGGAGACTCTGGAAAGAGTGCAGAGAAGAGCAACCAAGATGATTAGAGGACTGGAGACTAAGACATATGAAGAACGGCTGCAGGAGCTGGGTATGTCTAGTTTGATGAAGAGAAGGACCAGGGGAGACATGATAGCAGTGTTCCGATATCTCAGAGGGTGCCACAAAGAAGAGGGAGTCAAACTTTTCTCCAAGGCACCTGGGGGCAGGACAAGAAGCAATGGGTGGAAACTAACCAAGGAGAGAAGCAACTTAGAATTAAGGAGAAATTTCCTGACAGTAAGAACAATTAACCTCTGGAACAGCTTGCCTCCAGCAGTTGTGAATGCCCCAACCCTGGAAGTCTTTAAAAAGATGTTAGACAGCCATTTGTCTGAAATGGTATAAGGTTCCTGCCCACGCAGGGGGTTGGACTAGAAGACCTACAAGGTCCCTTCCAACTCTGCTATTGTATTGTATTGATGTAAATATATAAAATCAAATTAAACAACTATATCCCTGCGCTAAAAACCTAAAATCCTAAAAACTAGAGCCCTTAAAAACCCAATTAAAACAATTCAAATATTCAGACTAAAAAGGCTGGAAGGTAGATTAGGCCAGGTAGAATGTCTACCTATAATTGTATGTAAGAGAATAAAAAATAAAAACCGAGCAAAACAAAACAACCCCCTCCAAATAACCAACAATATCATCCCGTTCAAGACCATCCCTCTCTGAGGATCGATTATTTCCCTCCAAATACGGCAACATCGGTTTTCTGCAACAAACAAAGAACGAAGAGCTTAAAACCATAAACGCAACCGAGCTGTTTGGAGTGGCAGATCAAGGCAAATAAACACAATCTGTTTAGCCGCCGGATGAGCTGCAAAGACCCCTCCTCACTTATCTCATCCCCTTTATCTGTGCAAGGAGGAGGAGGAGGAGGAGCCCCCAGCCTTCCAATCTGCCCCAGGACACCAGGTGCCAGACGGAGGGGGATCTCTGGAAATGCCAGGAAGGAACAATTCTTGACCCAGCCAAAGGAAATTCCTTCCTTCTCCCTCTGCCTTCTTGCACGTTGGCCATGGTGACCGATTAACAGATTTGGGAGGGACCTTGCCGGTCATCTAGTCCAACCCCCCTGCCCAAGCAGGAGACCTCTACCTAGGATTGAACTCATAACCTCCTTGACGTTCCACCCTGCCTCCTTCAACACCGTTCAGCCTATTTTGGAGTCTAAATCTATTTGTTACTTGGATTAACAAATAGAGGATTTAAAAAAATAACCATGTAATGAAAAGTTGGCACATATACGAATTGAATATGTAGAATTACTTGGATTAACAATGAAGGAATAACATCTGTAGCTGAATACATGATGCATAAGGATAATAATGAACTTTGGTTGATACTATGCACAATTGAAAGTAGTGATATGCTAATATAAATTGCTGGAAAATCCTTTCATTTTATAAGAATAATAGAATGAGATAGGTGATTTTATAAAGACTTGTTGTCAAATAGGTAATTAAAGATACAAAGGAACAAGGTTTGCTTAAAATGAAGGAATATTAACTGTAATTAAATACATAATGCTCAATGATAGTGATGTATTTAGCCATACTTGATGGATAACCAGGGATTGTAGATGTAAATGGAAAAGATTGATGCACAAATGACATGCTATATGAAATTGAGGAGGGTTTTATATGCTGTTTGGTTTGTCTTTGTATGTTTAAAAATAAAATAAAAATATGAGTCCCATTTTGGGAGATAGGGCGGGATAGAAATCTAACAAATAAAAATAAATAAATTTTTAAAAAAGGAATAAAATTTGGATTTTTAAAACATTTAAATTGGTTTATTTTGATTTTTATACAATTTATTTGCACAAAACGCTTTTGCAGAAAAAAAATTATCTAAAATAGTTTTCTATTGAAGATGCATTCATAATTTAGTTTATTCAGCATGAAATGGAACTTAGTTATGTAGCATAGGAAGCTGTAGACTCTGCAATTTTGGGACTGTTGGTGAGTCAACAGCAGATCAGCGAAGGAGGGACAGAGATAATAGTTGCTATTTAGGAAAATATCAGAATGTGCAGAAACGAACAGATTGACACTGTCAATCAAAGAGAAAGAACAATCTGATTATTCTACAGTTTGGGAATCTTTTCACCGAGTGGTTAGAGAATCGGCATAAAAATTCATAGCAAAAGAAGTTCTCTATAGAACAATGTATTAATAGTCAATCTAACTAATAGAGTTAAATAAATTACAATGGGATTGTTTTAATATTAGGTACTTAAGGGATTGGAAATTAAGCTGAGATGGGATTAAGTAACGAATAAGATTATGTATTCTAAAGTTGGCCCAAAATATTTGTACCATATTTGTTTCCACTGGTTAATGGAAAATGGATTGGTTATATAAAATTTAAAAAATGATTTAAATGGACTTGATTTAAATGAAGCCTTTTTGCTAGTGATTTAAATTGTGGGTTTTAACCCATGAAACTCAACCCTGTTGGCTCTCCAAACTGGGTCAAAAGTCTAATGACCTCCACCAGTTTTGAAAGATAATGGATTGAGGACATGAAGATCATCTGAGTGGATGTTTTTCTTTTTTCTTTTAAAAAAAAAAAAGCTGGCACTAAATTTAGCCTGGAGTTAAAAGTCCCCAAACTGGGTGAAAAGTTAGTTTTGAATGCTTTTGTCTCCCCAGGAGGATGAGATCGGATGGAAGGGCACCGATATCTCTGAAGCTTTGCTGAGGTTGTGGGAGGAAAGCCTCAGCTCCTGTCATGCTTTGGGGTTTTATTTTCACTCTCTTCATCCATCAGTCTCTCACCCCCCCCCCCATTGTGCTCACACACACACACAAACACACACAGAGAGAGACACTCACACCAATCCTTGTTAGTCTCTTTCTGAGCACTGTAAAATCTGGAGTGGATTTCACCCAGGATGCTGGGTTGGATTGCCTGGTCTCTAGACATCCATTAGCCAGAATTGTTTCAACAACAATAACAACAACAACAACAATAATAACCACAAGATATTAAAGTCCAAATTGAGTGGAGGAAACATCATAAAAGCCATAAATAGCTGGGCTATACCTGTGATTCGATACTCTGCAGGAATAATTGACTGGACCCAGATGGAGTTGGACAATTTGGACAGAAAAACAAGGAAGCTTATGACAATGAATCATGCTATGCACCCTAAAAGTGATGTTGACCGATTATATCTATCAAGAGCAGAGGGTGGTTGAGGACTCCTGCAAGTAAAGCAGACTGTGGAAGAAGAAAGACACAGCTTGAATGATTATATCCAGAAAAGTGACGAACCAATGATTAAGGAAGTAAATAAAGGAGGCCTTTTAAAATCAACTAAGTCAAAAGCTGAATATAAGAAAGAAGTAATTAAGAAACGAGCTGAAAATTGGAAAAGCAAAGCTATGCATAGCCAATACTTGAAAAGTATTGAAGGCAAAGCTGACCAAAAGCTAACTTGGAACTGGCTAAGATTGGGAGTACTGAAAAAAGAAACAGAAGGCTTTATTTTGGCAGCTCAAGAACAAGCCTTAGCCACAAACTGCATGAAGGCAAAAATTCAACATGTTACGACCAACAGCAAATGTCGCCTCTGTAATGAGAAAGATGAGACAGTCGACCACCTGATCAATGGGTGCAGCAAAATTTCACAAGCTGACTACCTACAACGCCATGACCACGTTGCTGAGATTATTCACAGGAAACTGTGCCAGAAGTTTGGATTTGAGTGCAGTAAAAACCACTGGGAACATCAGTTGAGAAAGTTTTAGAGAATGCGAAAGTCAAGATCTTGTAGGACTTCAGAATTCAGACTGACAGGCACTTGTCCTACAACACACCTGACATAACAATAGTTGAAAAGAAAAAAGGATGGTTCGTGGACATTGCAATACCTGGTGATGCACAAATTGAAAATAAGCAGCAAGAAAAAACCCCACAAAATACCAGGACTTGCAAATTGAAGTTGAGCGACTGTGGAAGAGAAAGTCGTGTGTTTTCCCGAGTGTGATTGGAGCCCTTGGAGCAAGACCTAAAGGGCTGCCTCGCTATTTGGGAATTCTGAATTTACCGGACTTGAATATTCTGACTCTACAAAAAACCACCCTACTTGGAACAGCTTCTATCCTCCGATGTTACCTTAACAGTTCCTAGGTCCTTGGTTAGGACTCGAGCTGTTGAGCTACCAACCAGCCCCAAAGGCTGTGAATCTCACCAAAGATTACATAATAATGACGATGATGATGATACTTATACTATTCCTATTCTATTCTATTCTGTTCTGTTCTACTCTACTCTACTCTACTTTACTCTATTCTTTTCCAAATTCTATTCTATTTTATTCTATTCTATTCTGTTCTATTCCCCATCCCATCCCATCCTACTCTACTCTAATTCCTATTCCTATTCCTATTCTATTCCTATTCTTTTATTCCACTCTACTCTACTCTACTCTACTCTACTCTACTCTACTCGCCCTGCCCTGCCCTATTCTATTCTATTCTATTCTTCTATTCTACTCTACTCTACTCTTATTCTATTCTATTCTATTCTATTCTGTTCTATTCCCCATCCCATCCCATCCCATCCTACTCTACTCTAATTCCTATTCCTATTCTATTCCTATTCTTTTATTCCACTCTACTCTACTCTACTCTACTCTACTCTACTCTACTCTACTCTACTCTACTCTACTCTACTCGCCTTGCCCTGCCCTATTCTATTCTTCTACTCTACTCTACTCTACTCTACTCTACTCTACTCTACTCTACTCTACTCTACTCTACTCTACTCTACTCTACTCTTATTCTATTCTATTCTTATTCTACTCTACTCTATTCTTATTCTATTCTATTCTTATTCTATTCTACTCTTATTCCACTCTACTCTACTCTACTCTTATTCTATTTTATTCTATTCTACTCTTATTCTATTCTACTCTTATTCTATTCTATTCTATTCTACTCTATTATTATTCTATTCTATTATTATTCTATTCTATTATTATTCTACTCTACTCTACTCTATTATTATTCTATTTTATTATTATCCTATCCTATCCTACCCTACCCTACCCTATCCTATTCTAGTAACTTGATTCGTTTACCTTTGGTACACATGGAAACTACATCTGCCCAACATTTCCTAGCTCAGAGGTGTTTAAACGTTGAAAAATCTCCCCTCTTTCTCGCTGCTTCTCAGACCCTGGAGAGAAGACCAACCCTTCTCCCTGTTTTGTTTTGAAATTTGAGACGAAGGAGTCTACAGAGTCTACTCTGCCAAGCCATGGCTGGGCAATAAGGTTCCCTCCTGCCGCCTCCGCTCCTGGTGATCCGGGCCACGTTTTCCTGGTGTCTACGGACAGTGAGTGGACGGTGAGTTTGTCCAGCCTGTTAGAGAGCAAGGCGATGGTTTCAGCATCTCTGACCCCACACAGGGACCTGGAGTGGTCTTCTGGACCGGCGATGCGGGCGGTGGAAGTGGGCAAGGGAGGCTAGGAGAGATTCCCAGCCTTGACGCTGCTTTCAACTGGAGACAGAGGGAGCCTGGAGATCTTCTCAGCCTGCCATGGGTTTTGGGTTGGCTCTGCTGGTGCTTCCTGCTCTCTGGCTTTGGGGTGAGTGCACCCCGAAACTGCTTGGGGTTTCCCCTCCCCACCCTAATCTTAGCCAAATCCAAAACTGCCTTTTTTGGTGTGGTTGTTGAGGGCATCGTGAGCAGCTTTGGGAGATCTATTGCTGAGACGTAAACCTAGCCAGTTGCCTCCAACTCTTGGGGGCACCTGCAGGTTGCTCTCTCTCTCTCTCTCTCTCTCTCTCTCTCTCTCTCTCTCTCTCTCTCTCTCTCTCTCTCTCTCTCTGTCTCTCTCTCTCTCACGCACACGGGCTCATTTCAAAGTTCCTTTAGGTGTGGAGTAAGGAGGGGGTCAGTTCTTGTGGAGGATGTGGGAATGAAGAGCTGGCGGGCGGGCGGGGGGGTGTCTCGTGGGAGGGGAAGCGTCCGCAGGTGTTTACCAAGGACTTCCTTTTGTGCTCCAGATGCCTCTTGCTTTGTGGGCAGTTCATGGTCGCCAAGGATATAATTTGGAAGGGAGAGAAGAAGTTGGAAAAGAGAAAATTTTCTTTCTTTCTTTCTTTTTCTTTCTTTCATTCATTTGTTTCCTTCTTCTTCTTCTTCTTCTTCTTCTTCTTCTTCTTCTTCTTCTTCTTCTTCTTCTTCTTCTTCTTCTTCTTCTTCTTCTTCTTCTTCTTCTTGCCTTCCTTTCCCTTTCCCATCTCCTTCTTCTTCTTCCTCCTCCTCCTCCTCTTCTTCTTCTTCTTCCCTTCCTTTCCTTTCCCATCTTCTTCTCCTTCTTCTTCTTCCTCCTCCTCCTCCTCCTCTCCAAGGATATAATTTGGAAGGGAAACAAGAAGTTGGAAAAGAGAATTTTCCTTCCTTCCTTCCTTCCTTCCTTCCTTCCTTCCTTCCTTCCTTCCTTCCTTCCTCTTTCCCCTTCTTTCTCTTCCTCTTCCCCTTCCCCTTCCCCTCCTTCCCCTCCTCCTGTCCAAGGATATAATTTGGAAGGGAAAGAACAAGTTTGAAAAGAGAAATCTTTCTTTCTTTCTTTCTTTCTTTCTTTCTTTCTTTCTTTCTTTCTTTCTTTCTTTCTTTCTTTCTTTCTTTCTTCTTTCTTTCTTTCTTTCTTTCTTTCTTTCCTTTCTTTCCTTCCTTCCTTCCTTCCCTTCTTCTCCTCCTCCCTCTCCCCTCTCCCTTTTGGGAAACCCACTCCTCTTCTCCCAAACCCCCTCCTTTGTCTGACATTCCACCGGTCAGGGGGGACTCAGCAGGGCCGCTTCTGTGTCTAGTATCCATGGCTACTGATCCTGCCTGGGAAGCAGGGATGGGATGGGAGGGAGGGCTTTTGTGCCAATTAGAAAGGCGGTCAGGCAGGGGCAGCCTTCCCCCTGAATGGACCTGGCACCGTTGGGGGCCCAATCATCATTCTTTGGCACAATGGCGAGGGGACGGTAGCCCTTCGGCTTTTTTCCACTGGGGAGTATGCAAGGGGCCCATTCCAAGCAGGTTGCCAGGTCTCTCACCGAAACGGGGGAGACTCGGCCAAGGGAGGGTCCCACCGTCCCAACCGAAAAGTTTGCTCTTGACTGGGCAACTCGGCGATGATGACGCTGTCATTAGAACTGCTATTTCCAGCGAAGTGGGTTGATGGGATGAGAGCCGCCCATGAGTCACTTCTTTCTTACTCATCGGTTCTAAAGATCAACTCCTAAGCTCTTATCTTTCCCGCAGCTATTCTAAGATAGCTGCTTTGGGATCATCTTCAGCAGGAAATATGTATGTATGTATGTTAGTTTTATGAGCTGATCAATAAATAAATCAGGGAGACTAGGATAGATCTATTTCGAGCTTTTTAGCTCTCATCAGCTAGCCATACCCTTACTGGGATTCGAACCGGGGCTGTATTGCATGTCAGGCAAGAGCCTTTAGCCATTCAGCCAGCCAGATTCTCTTATTGCATCAGCTGAGACAGGAGAATAAGTATCCATAATTGTTTCACAACACCCTGTTAGGGCCCCAATTAAGGGAGGAGACATACTGTTTCCTTTTCTGCTAACTAACTAACACACATATTAAAAAAATTACACAACGGAACTCATGGCTTTCTGTCTAGATGGTCTGTGGTGATGAGCCGAAAGGCAGAAAAGGAAACAGTATGTCTCCTCCCTTAATTGGGGCCCTAACAGGGTGTTGTGGAACAATTATATATATATATATATATATATATATATATATATATATATATATATATATATATATATATATATATATATATATATATATATATATATATTTATTTGTGTACAACACCCTGTTAAGCCCCAATTAAGGGAGGAAGCATACTGCTTTCCTTTTCTGCCTTTCGGCTCATCACCAGAGACCATCTAGACAGAAAGCTATGAGTTCCGATGTGTACTTTTTTTTTTATATGTGTGTTTGGTTTTTGAGCTGATCAATAAATAAATCAGGGAGACTAGGATAGATCTATTTCGAGCTTTTTAGCTCTCAAAAACCAAACACACACATATATAAAAAAAAGTACACAACGGAACTCATAGCTTTCTGTCTAGATGGTCTCTGGTGATGAGCCGAAAGGTAGAAAAGGAGAGCAGTATGCTTCCTCCCTTAATTGGGGCTTAACAGGGTGTTGTGACACAAGTATATACTTATCCTCCTGTCTCGGCTGATCAGGAAGAGAACCTGGTGGCATTATATATATATATATATATATATATATATATATGTGTGTGTGTGTGTGTGTGTGTGTGTGTGTGTGTGTGTGTGTGTGTGTGTGTGTTAGTTTTCTGAGCTGATCAAAACTAACACACATCTAAAAAAAATTACACAACGTAATTCTTGGCTTTCTGTCTAGATGGTCTCTGGTGATGAGCCGAAAGGCAGGAAAGGAAACCTCCCTTAATTGGGGCCTAATAACAGGTTGTTGTGAAACAATTACATATATATATAAAGAGATTATTTTACTCATTGTTTGAAAACCTGGAGATTCAAGGGACGAAGGCTTGGCCTCTGTGCCCCGTTTTTGCTCCGTTAGGCATAGTAGCAAAGCAGCTCAGGGTTGCCTTTCACCCAAACCTGTTCAGCTACTCAAGGTTTAACTTGGGCTTAAGGTTGTGTGTCCTGGCAGGCTTAGGGTCATGTTGGGCGAAACTCAACCTATTTATGGTTTTAGAGGGTTGATCTATTTCCATCACCAGGTTAAGTCCGTTGGGTGATGCCAGCGACCCCAAAGTGACATAAGACAAATGACGTGCGTCGTTGGGTGTCTTCTGGGGTCACCAGACATCTCCATGGAGTTGCTCGCAAGGGTGGGTTTCAGGATGAGTCACCTGGCCCAGGGAGATGACGATGACGATGGAGACATTCAGAGGAAGGCATCTTATTTTTCTTCTGGGTGATGTTTGAGAACAACCAAGGCTTTGCTCCAGCAAGGGCACAGGTAGATCTCTTTGCAAGTCCATCATGAAGATTAACAGATTAACAGAGTTGGAAGGGACCTTGGAGGTCATCTAGTCCAACCCCCTGCCCAAGCAGGAGACCCTACACCATTTCTGACAGAAGACAGTCCAGTCTCTTCTTGAAAGCTTCCAGGGATGAAGCTCCCACAACTTCTGAAGGCAACTTCTGTTCCATGGATCGATTGTTCTTCTCCTTATTTCTAGGTTGAATCTCTCCTTGGTCAGTTTCCATCCATTATTCCTTGTCTGGCCTTCAGGAGCTTTGGAAAATAACTTGACCCCCTCTTCCTCTCTGTGGCAGCCCCTCAAATATTGGAAGATGCTCTTCTGTCTCCCCTGGTCCTTCTCTTGACTAGACTAGTCATGCCCAATTCTTGCAACTGTTCATTGTATGTTTGAGCCTCCAGGCATTTGATCATCTTAGAGAGAAACAGTTTAACAGGGTTGGAAGGGACCTTCCAGGTCATCTAGTCCAGCCCCCCCCCCCCCGCAAGCAGGAGACCCTACACCGTGTCAGACAGATGGCAGTCCAATCTCTTATTGAAAGGCTCACGTGTTGAACCTCCCACAACTTCTGTTCCATGAGTTGATTGTTCTCTCGGGTCAGAAAATGTCTCCTTATTTCCAGGTTGAATCTCTCCTTGGTCAGGTTTCATCCATTATTCCTTGTCTGGCCTTCAAGGTGCTCTGGAGAACAGCTTGACCCCCTCTTCCTCTCTGGGGCAGCCCCTCAAATATTGGAAGATGCTCTCCTGTCTCCCCTGGCTCTTCTCTTCCCTAGACCAGCCATGCCCAGTTCCTGCAACCGTTCATCGTATGTTTTAGCCTCCAGTCCCCTCATCATCCTCGTTGCTTTACCCACATGGGAGGTCTTCTCTCAACGGAGAAGATGGAAAACCCTTAACTGCTTCCACCTGCTTTCTCACAATAGAGCAGCTTTGGTGTGTCTTTCACAGCACAAGAGAGAAGAACACAAATCATTGTGGCCACAGAGAAATGCTCAACAACCCCCCCCTACCCCGCCGCCTTTCAAAGCAACCCAAACCTATAATTTGTTTCCAGGATATCCCCATTGAAACCTTCTAAGATCAGTTTCCAAATAGACAATGCTGATGTTTAAATTCAGACCGGGTGGAAAAGACACTCAATGCATGCTTTTGTGAGTTTGGTGCAACCAGCCACCATCATTTCCAGCCGCCTCTCAGGGCTGTATTATTACACTATTGTCCTTCTCAGCTTTCCTATTACCGATTCCTTTGGCCTCTTATGACTATAGAATAGAAATAGAAATAGAACAGAATTGAATAGCAGAGTTGGAAGGGACCTTGGAGGTCTTCTAGTCCAACCTCATGCTTAGGCAGGAAACCCTACACCACTTCACAGACAAAGGGTTGTCCAACCTCTTCTCTAAAACTTCCAGTGTTGGGGCATTCACAACTTCTGGAGGCAACTTCTGTTCCACTGGTTAATTGTTCTCACTGTCAGGAAGTTTCTTCTCAGTTCTAAGTTGCTTCTCTCCTTGATTAGTTTCCACCCGTTGCTTTTTGTCCTGCTTTGGAGAATAGCTTGACTCTCTCTTCTTTGGGGCAGCCCCTGAGATATCGGAAGACTGCTATCATGTCTCCCCGGGTCTTTCTTTTCATTAAACTAGACCTACCCAGTTCCTGCAACCGTTCTTCATATGTTTCAGCCTCCAGGCCCTTAATCCTCTTGGTTGCTCTTCTCTGCACTCTTTCTAGAGTCTCCACATCTTTTCTACATTGTGGCAACCAAAACTGGATGCCGGATTCCCAGTGTGGCCTTGGATAACTTTGTTGTTTGTCTTTTATGATATATGATGATGGTATTTTGTGATTATGACCATGATTTATCACTTATTGCTTGGATGTACGTTGAGAGCTTTTATGCCAGTGACAAATTCCTTATGTGTCTAATCACACTTGGCCAATGAAGAACTCTACTCTACTCCACTCCACTCCACTCCACTCCACTCCACTCCACTCCACTCCAGTCCAGTCCTTATTCTATTCTATTCTCTTGTTCTAAATCCTTCATTTCATTATTCTCTTCTCTTTTCTTCCCTCTTCTCTTCTCTTCCCTTTTCTTTTCTCTTCTTTTTCTCTTTCCTATTCTCTTCTCTTCCATCTTCTCTTCCCTCTTCTTCTCTTCTTTTTCTCTTCCCTCTTCTCTTCCTTTCTCTTCTGTTCTCTTCCCTCTTTTCTCTTCCCTCTTTTCTCTTCCCTTCCCTTCTCTTCTCTTCTCTTCCCTCTTCTCTTCCTTTCCCTCTTCTCTTCTCTTCTCTTCCCTCTTCTTTTCTCTTCTTTTTCTCTTCCCTCTTCTCTTCTCTTCCCTCTTCTTTTCTCTTCTTTTTCTCTTTCCTGTTCTCTTCTCTTCTCTCTTCTCAATTCTAGCCAGGGATGGGTCTGGCTCTTGTCCTGTCCTCCCCCGCCTCTTCATAAGATAACCTTTATTGTCATTTTTTTTACTGTGGGCAAACCAGCACACATTAAAAAGGAAATCCTGCCGCCTGCTCTCAAAAATGTGCCCATCCAGAGCGCACCTATCATAATTTCAGACGTCTCTAGGATGGCTCAGGGAAGTGTCAGTCACCCTCTTCCTAAGGGGCTGATTTGCCTGTGGAAGTGAGCAGTGTATTTAGACTGGATTTAGAATTCAATCCGGAGAGCTGAGATGGCTAACCAGAGCACACACACACACACAACACAATTCATTCGGTGTTTGATGTGTGGTGGTGTTTGGGAGATCAGAGGAGACGAGGGGGGTGGGGGGTCGGTGTAGGACCTGAAGGTCACAGCAGAAGAGGGTTTATAAAAAGAGGGCTCTGATCTAAGGGCGAGGAGGACCACAATGAGAAGTGGAAGATCAAAGAGATTGCTGGGCGGTTGAGGCAAAGAGGGATAACCATAAAAGGGTGGTAGATTTATGGGTTCAGCTACATGGCCTGTCTCTCGAAATCCGAGACCCAGGAGCAGTTTCATCTCTGAGAAGAACGGTGGCTGAAGGGCTCAACTGCACGCCTCTTGGGGTGTCCATTCGTGAAGAGATCTTCGCGTTTGATATTGAGGCTTACATTTCGGGAACTGCAGATCTGGGTTTTGAAAAAGAAGGCAAAGGGTTGGGGAAAGTTAAGTTGGACATCTGCCAGCTTCTCCCTGATTCTGTTCAACCACATTCACTTAAGTTAGCTTCTTTCCTAGAAGAAAGCGTTAAGGAGAGGAGGGTGGAAGGGAGAGAAAGAGAAGGAGAGAGGATAGGGATGGAAGAGTAGGAGTAGGGGAGAAGGAGAGAGGGTAGGGAGGAAGAGTAGGAGTAGGGGAGAGGTAAGGGAAGAAGGAAGGGGAAGGAGAGGAGGGAAAGAAGAAAGAGGTAAGGAGAGGGTGGAAGGGAGGGAAAGAGAAGGAGAGAGGGTAGGGATGGGAAGAGGAAGAATAGGAGTAGGAGAAAGGGAAGGGAAGAAGGAAGGGGAAGGAGAGGAGGGAAAGAAGAAAGAGGGAAGGAGAGGAGGGTGGAAGGGAGGGAAAGAGAAGGAGAGAGGGTAGGAAGGGGAAGAGGTAGGAGTAGGAGAAAGGGAAGGGAAGAAGGAAGGGGAAGGAGAGGGGAGAGGAAGAGAGAGAAAGAGAAGGAGAGAAGATAGGAGGGGGAAGAGTAAGAGTAGGAGAAAGGGAAGGGAAGAAGAAAGGAGAAGGAGAGGAGGAAGGAGGAAAGTAGAGAAGGGAGGGAGGGAGAAAAGAAAAGGAAAAGAAGGTGGTGTTACAACAGGTGGAAGGGGTGGTAAATAAAGCAATCCAAACTGTATATTATAACGAGAGAGACCTACAATGTTGAGGATCGGAGCGAACAAATCAGAAATCCCGAAGACCTTATCCATGTCGGTTTCTCTTTTGGCCCTCCAAGTCAACACCAGTTATACTACTTACAGTACACCACTTCGTATAAAGAAAACTTGTAAAAAATTTTAAATAGGTGGCACCTTCTTCCCACGAGGTTAGCAAAAATGAATAAGAATCAATCTCTGTAGTATTGGAAATACAACTTGGCTTTAGGAGCTTTCCATCATATGTGGTGGTAATGTATAAAAGCCAAGGACTTTTGGCCTCAGAGAAGGACATGGTTGGAAGAGATGCTAGATCAAAAGATAATTTAAAACCAGAACTATTCCTATTAGGAATAATAAGAGAGAAATATAACAAAGGAGCAACATATTTAATTCTGTGTGTGATAACCACAGCAAGATTGGTGTATGCGCAAAAGTGGAAGAGATGCCCTCACCGACGAAGAGATAAGAAAGACAATTTTGACCTATGCAGATATGGACAGATTGACACTTGAAATCAAAAACAGAGATGAGACAGAATATTATGAAATTTGGAACAAGATGTATCAACGGTTGGAAATGAGGAAAAGGAGTCGGAACAGGATATTTTGACGATTGTAAAACTGGAAGTGGATAATATGGAGATAAATACATCAAGGAGGATAAGGGATGTCTTAATAAGATCAATGTAGCTATGCACGATAAGTAGAAACTGTATTTGTTGTTATATTAAAATAGGTATGGAGATGACAAAGCCAGAAAGGTCACTCTATGTCCAATGGTTTTAATGGGTATTCAATAAAAGAATTTAAAAAAAGAAAAGGTTATGGAGAATTAAACCCCGAACGCCCAAGAATGGGACTTCCAAAACCAGAAGGGATGGATCTTCTGCTTGGTCTCCAATCCTTACTCTGGTCTTCAGAAGTGTCCAGTTTTCTGTGTTTTGCCCCAACTTGAAGGGAAGATGTAAAAATAGGAAGAAGGGTGATAACCCTTGTGCTTGGAAATTCCTTCTTGGAATTTTAAGTGCAGCAGATCTGGGGACAGCTTATCTGCAGGCTGTCTCAAGGGATGTGAGGAAGCAGGTATGGGGTGTATGGTTAATGTTACGATGACATCTTAAGGTGCCAATTGGCCAGGGTTGGGGTGGAAGTTCAGAACCTCTGAATTGCAGCTGGGACTTCCCTCAAATGAGAGCGCTCTTCAGAGGCTTTTAGAAGTCTAAAAGAGGATCTTAGACGTCCAACATTTATTTGTTTTTAATGAAACTTAAAACATATATGTTAAAAAGAGATCCAGTGGTGATATCCGAAGGTTGAAGCTTGGGCATGAGCAGGAAATGGGGATCAGGGCAATAATGATTACTTTCCAGGAAGGCTCCAAATAATAGAATAGAATATAATTCTTTATTGGCCATGTGTGACTGGACACACAAGGAATTTGTCTTTGGTGCAGAAGCTCTCAGTGTACATAAAAAGAAAAAAATACATTCAAGAATCATAAGATACAACACTTAGTGATAGTCATAGGAATAGAGTAGAGTAGAGTGGAGTGGAGTAGAAAAGAATTAGAATTAGAATAGAATAGAAGAGAAGAGAATTAACAGAGTTGGAAGGGACCTTGCAGGTCATCTAGTCCAACTCCCTGCCCAAGCAGGAGACCCTACATCTGCCTCTACCTGAAATTTGTCTTTGGTGCAAATGCTCTCTCAGTGTACATAAAAAGAAATATATATATATTCATCAAGAATCATAAGATACAACACAGTGACAGATAGGAATAGAGTAGAGTCTTTCTAGAACATTCAAGGAGGTCCATCTCTTTCCCCAGATGGTCAACAGTAAGAGCCAGCTAGTTGCATGGCTGGATGGAGGGAGGGAGTGATAGATAGAGGGATGGATAGAGGGACGGATGGAGGGATGGGTGGAAAGAAGATGGGTGGACTTTTGCTCCAGCCATCCTCTTTCTAGAACATTCAAGGAGGTCCATCTCTTTCCCCAGATGGTCAACAGTAAGAGCCAGCTAGATGGATGGATGGATGGAGGCAGGGATAGATAGAGGGATGGATAGAGGGACGGATGGAGGGCTGGATGGAAAGAAGATGGGGGGCCGTTTGCTCCAGCCATCCCCTTTCTAGAACATCCAAGGAGGCCCATCTCTTTCCTCAGACGGCCAACAGTAAGAGCCAGCAGCCTTACTGTGCCAGCTGCACCTTCCTGGCTGTTCCGGATGTTGATTTCCAAGAGAGTTTTCTTTCCAGCATCTACAAGGAAGAGGCAAGGAAGGACCATGTGCCCCAGCCTGCTGGAGTATTTGCAGAGAGAAACAAGCCTACTGGAGTGGAACAGAGAGGCTGCCCTGCTGGAAAACAGCCTCTTGGGTTGCAAACTCTAATTGCTCCTCGCATACCAGGCCCATTCGGTCATCCCTATTCTCCGCTTGAGTGGAGATTGGAGAATAAAAACAGCGAGGGCAGGACAAAGGAGGGGTACTGGGAATGCAAAGCCAGTGCCTCTCCCCCTCCCTCAATGGTCCCAGGAAGGGGGAGGGAAGGGAAGGGACAACAGCAGAAATTTGCAAAGTATCCTGGAAAATTTTCCCAGCTAAGAAACAACAACTTGGGTAGAATTCCGGGAGATGCCAAAGATAACAGCAAGGAAACAGATGATGATGGTGGTGATGAAAATGTCTTCAGGTGGATGGTTCAACCATAAGGTTACTCTTGAAAAAAAAATAGTGCAGAGGTGGGAGAATCAGGAAAGGGGATGAGAACTTATGAAGCTCCTTGTTTGGCCAAGAAGATGTTAGAGAGGTCCTCATAAAGTGACCAGGTTAGGGACGAATTGTTCTGGAGGACATCTAAGATGCTAAGAGTTAGCCATAACTCGATGGCATGTCTATGGGTGATTCTCAGTCCTCCAGGTCATGGTTGTCCCAAAAGATGCTTTTTCAAGAGGCTACTGGACTTCCATGTTTTTCTTTGAAGACATCCGGCTTCTCATCCGAGAAGCTCCTACTTCTGAAGACTGAGTCGGGACTGAAGGAGCTTCTTGGATGTGAAGTGAAATGTCTTCCAGGAAATACAAAGTCCAGTTGCCTCTTGGGACAACTTGATGGCATATCATCATCATCCATCATCATCATCATCTAGGCAAGAAAACCAAAATGCACAGGTACAGTATAGGTGGCGCCTCACTCAATAGTAGTACCTGTGAGAGGGATCTTGGAGTCCTAGTGGACAACCATTGAAATAGGAGCCAGCCGTGGGCAGCAGCTGCCCAAAAAGCCAACCCAGTTCTAGGCTGCGTCAACAGAGGGATGGAATCAAGATCCTGTGAAGGGTTGATACCACTTTATAAGGCCTTGGGAAGGCCACACTTGGAATATTTGCATCCAGTTTTGGTCACTACGATGTAGAAAAGATGTGGAGACTCTAGAAAGACTGCAGTGAAAGCAATAGAGGATTAAGAGACTAATTGGGGGCTAAAATTAGGGGCTAAAACATACGAAGAATGGTTGAAGGAACTGGGTAGGTCTAGTTTAATGAAAAGAAGGACCAAGGGAGACATGATAGCAGTCTTCCAATCTCTCCTTCAGGTGCTTTGAGTAATACATGGACAATTCAAATTCTAATATCTCAGGGGTTGCCACAAAGAAGAGGGAGTCAAGCTATTCTCCAAAGCACCTGAGAGCAGGACAAGAAGCAATGGGTGGAAACTAATCAAGGAGAGAAGCAACTTAGAAATGAGGAGAAATTTCCTGACAGTTAGAACAATTAACCAGTGGAACAGCTTGCCTCCAGAAGCTGTGAATGCTCCAACACTGGAAGTTTTTAAGAAGATGTTGGATAACCATTTGTCTGAAGTGGTGTAGGGTTTCCTGCCTACGCAAGGGGCTGGACTAGAAGACCTCCAAGGTCCCTTCCAACTCTGTTATTCTAAAAAGCTTCCATGGATGAAGCTCCCA